>JAODUP010000403.1:47500-479140 GCA_025642065.1 Paralvinella palmiformis | reverse complement strand
GATATGTTTTCCATGTTCTAAATTCAAGTAGATGGTTATAAAAGTTATAGATATCCGTTAAATAGTTTAATCGACCAAAAGATAATGTGTCATTTGTTAAAACATTAGACATGGATTTCACGAAAATATTTCAAGGCACGCTTTATTATTTATTTTAATAGATATTTAACAGCTGCTCATTTTCTACTTTAAAGTCATTGTGTAAAATATAAAGACACCATTGTTTGTGGTCTTTACGACAATCATGATTTGTTGCTTTAAGTAATTCAGTCTTATATTTATTAACTGTCTTGTAGCTGTCTTGCGAGTGGCAAATTAGAGCTAAAATAATGGTTTATATAGTATTCAACACATTATGAAGAACTAAATAGACTTCAAACCATGGTTCATCTTATGAACGATCTCGGCATCAGGTTTCCTCAAATCAGCTATTGTAGAGGTAAGTTGATCTTTTCATAATACCCGTAGGCTACCTTTTCATTGGCTGCGATGGCCGAGTGGTAAAGGCCTTGGACTTGAAATCCAATGGTATATTCCCGCGCAAGTTCGAATCCTGTTCGTAGATTTATTTTGAACCTAAAGCGTATAATGATATTTTTCTTCAATCTTCTTTATAATTAACTGATAGAGGTAATGCTTTATATTCTGATGAAAAGAAAGAATTATCAAGATTTGTTTATTTATCTTATGAGGATTATTACTTTTCATACCTTAACATTTCTTTGCATTCAAAATAAATATTTTAAAATTCAAATGTTTTGCACGACATGGACAAATAGCAGTTGCTACTTCATTTGAATTTTAAACACTGATAAAGATTTATTATAGAATACAATGAGAATCAGTGAAGGCTTATTTTAAAACAATTCCAAGCAGCATAAGCGAAAGGACGAAAGCACAAAGCAAACATTCTTGTACCACACAAACATGCACACACAAATTTATCTTCTCATATCCAGATATTATAAAACCCTATTGGAATACAAAGTATCCCTATTGAAATAGAATATTCCCTTCAAACCGTAAAACAAACATGGCTTGTACCTATTCCATAAATCCCACATCGCGTTAAAAACGATAACTGCTATTATTTTCTTCATTCGCTGCGATGGCCGAGTGGTTAAGGCGTTGGACTCGAAATCCAATGGAATATTCCCGCGCAGGTTCGAATCCTGTTCGCAGCGTGCTTTCTCCTTTTGAAAACAAATTCATTTTACGTCTCCAAGTGAAAACACTTATCATAATGTTTCATCTAATTCATCACCAATGATGAGTATTATTTTGAAACTCTAACATTCACAATAGGCATAGCACATATCTATTTGCGCAATCTTTACAATGTCCCTACTGCCATAAGTTATTATGTGCTTATGATATATATATATATATATATATATATATATATATATATATATTTATTTATTTTGCCCATCTGGTGGTAACTGAATTCTAATATACATTATATTGTCTCTATATTATACACATATTTACTCAAATTCATCATTATCAATTTCATTAAGCGTGTAACCCAACAGATAAATTGAGCGTTTATATTTTTGCCATCTTCGTTTTTGTAGATTGCAGGTGTGATGTAGGTTTAATGACACATTAGCAAGCAATAAAATTCACAAACTTTTGTTGCTTTTACCGTGTCTCCCAAAACACTAAAGAGCAATCCTATATTTCAACTCATTTTAATAAACCACTAAGGAATTGATTAAATGTTTTCCATGTTCTAAATTCAAGTAGATGGTTATAAAAGTTATAGATATCCGTTAAATAGTTTAATCGACCAAAAGATAATGTGTCATTTGTTAAAACATTAGACATGGATTTCACGAAAATATTTCCAGCACAGGTGTGTCTATCTTGTTCGCGACGTGTTTTCTCTTTTTTTAAACAAATTCTTTTTCGACTCCAAGTGATAATACCTATCCTAATTTTTCATCTAATTCACCACTAATGCTGAGTATTATTTTGAATCTCTAACATTCGCAATTTGCATATCAAATATTTTTTCCCTGAATCGTTACAATTTCCATACTGTTCAAGTTTTGGTGCGGTTATGAAATATCTTTTTGTCTAGCCTTTTGTAACTGAATTCTAATATACATTATTTTGACTTTATACTATTCACACACGCGTGTCATCCAACAGATAAATTCAGCTTTTATATTTTCGCCATCTTCTCTTTTGTTGTATTGAACATGTGATGATGATGATTTAGCGACACATCAGTAAACACAAGAGTTCACATATATTTTCTTTTTTACCTTGTCTCCTACAACACGGAGAAAATAGGATAGAAGCCCAAACACCGAACAAAAAGGCCGGACAGTTAAAGTAAATAGGCAACTATACTTTGTTTCGTCAGCATGAAAATAACCCCAGAAAGACACAAACTTCTCTTGATACTCTTATACTCTTATGCTCATTGTAAAACACAGTTTGTCTAACAGGTGTATAATTGAATGCCAGTTAAGTAAAATTGTCCGATTAAGTTTATTTCCTACATGAAATCTATTGTGTAACATGTAAAGACATCATTGTATCACCATCTTTTCACAACACGGGTATGGATGGTTTTTGTGTTGTGTATTTGTGTCATGTTGTTTGTCGGTATCTTAAGTCCAATACATCTGTCAGTATTACCAATCCATTCTTTCAGTTCGCAAATCGTGATAGGCCAGTACAAGCGTCACCTGAGTATATCCAGGCAGCTGTCTCATCCAAGATGGCTAATATTGTTATACGTGCCTCGAAAACCCGTACTGCGAAATTATTTGGCCCGAATATTTGTATTTATTGATATTTTTTTATTATTATTCTTTGCCTCCTTATCGGAACAGATCTTTGCATAATGTCTCCGTGTGTTACATACATACTTGAATAAATTACTAATTAGTGCATCATCCACCTAATGGATGAAGCCGTTGTCATCTTCCACGTCACGTATGTGAAATATTTAAGCCGACATGCAAATATTATCATCAGCATCTGAGCGATTTTTCGTTGGCGGAATCGGGGATCACCACTATAATTGATACCCTCCAGACACTCTTCCATAAATCTCTAGTAGGTCGTTGGGGCGTTATATAATTCAAATTGTAATCGATTGTATTCGAACAAGAAAAGTGGCCCTACTATCAATTCTGTATATGATTGACAGTTCAATTCAAGCTCGATTTGATGGTAACCACTTTTCATATCTAAAATGCTATAACATGTATTACACATCGTTCAGTTGGCCGTAGACAACACATAACCGTAAGCCTTTGCCTTTGTTACGAATAAGTACAATATATGATGCCAATGCGCTGTGGTTCTTTCTGGTGATTGAAGGGTCCAAAAGTTGCTTTAGGTGATTTCTAACTTCTGATTATATCGATGTCAGAATCCTGTAACGCCATTGCTCAAATGGGATCTTACTAGTTTGTGTTAAACTAGCCCAGTAAATCCAGTTTCCATGTTGTTGAAAAAACGCGTCTGAATACCGAGTTGAATATGATCTAGAATGGGCTCACAATAATTGAATGGCGTTCTGAACAGATACTCGGCCTGGGCCTGACTTCATTTGTTGTATGTTTGAATATTACAATTTATTTATTATTTTTCGTCATACGTGTGTGATAATACTGTGGATTTATTTACATTTAAATATGATTATATAGATTATATATTATCATCTGTTTATTGTGAGTTCATGGGTAACCTATGATGGACAATGAAAGTTGGTGAAATGACATTTGCAGTATTTTATTATTTTGAAGTCTATGTCTATGATAATCCTGGAGATGAGTTAACACTTTTGCAGCTATCACAGGTTGTGTGTATCGTGTGGACTGATTAACCAGACTATTCTTTAAAGGAAATTCGTATTGACAATTAATATTTGGTATAGTAATTATGACAATAACTTGCTTCATTTGTGATAATCATCATATTATTTCTTGTCATTATACTTCTAGTCAAGTTGAGTTTTCTTTCTGTTGTTTAGCTTTTGTTTCGTTGGATGATTTGATGAAGCTATATCGTATTTTAGCTTTAAATAAAGGTCTTTATTTCAATATATGTCCAATTTGATGTTAAATGCTACATAATGGAACGGCTTATTATGTAGTTATGACTCACAACAATCCGAAATCTGGAGTTATTGGTAGCTATTCTTAATTCCAGGATGGTCACCATGTATTAAGTAACATCAAGCTAAAGGCTTAAAGCCCATGAGCAGTTATCTACTTATCTTGAAAGTCAAAATATGGCAGAAAATATTATTACCGCTGGTTTCAACGACAGCCATTTTGAATTTCGAGTTAACCAAGAGTCATAGAGATTTGTCAGTGTCATCAATGGATTCTTCATCCTGCAAAAGATGCGCGTAGATACCAATATCCCGTCTCTGTCTATCCTAGAAGCCGAGTTATAGGCCAAAACGTAATTTCGCTCATTTCACTGACGACATTTTGAAAATGACGTCACACAAGTAGTCCATCCCATTTTGGTGATGGTGACATCCATTTCTCGAGTTGAGAGATGTCCCATGAACAAAATAAAGTAGGTTTCTTATGTTCCCGTGAGGGTGCACCATCGGGCCCACGGACTATAATATAATACATAAGGAAGTCGTGCTGTATGTTTATCTATTCTATGCCTGATACCGTCTTCCTGCCTTACAGCTTCCATCAACTCGAACACATTACCTCCAAAAATGACTGGAATCTTCCGAGCATAGTGAGAGTGTGAGACCACTAACAATTAAAAGTCACGTAGGAATACGAGCTCAACATCCCAAAGCTATGTGTCCTGATAGCTTACACCGGTAGCAAATAAAATATATATCCTATTGTGGTTCCTTCACCCCCCGTGGGCTGACTGATGGCTAAAACAAACAGGATCGTGGCTAGATGTCATAGCGTCTTGACTATATCTAAGTGCTATCTTCATTGTGTGAAGACTTTATATGGTTATTTGTAGATAGTTTTTATTATATTATTTGGCTTATTTGGTTATGTACGCAATTATTTAATTTCATTAAAACAAATCTTATGGTCTTACATTTGGCTAGAATATAATAATATTAATAGTAGACGTTTTGCATATAATTCAATATATAGGCATCAAACTTTCATACACCTCGGTACTGATTACGGGGTCTACAATTGTCACATACAGGTGCACTTACTCATGTTGAAAATAATCTGTAGCTAACAGAAGATGCCTACTTGACTTAGTTTTTGCATGCGGTCATATATTAGTCATCATTAGATAATGTAGCTCCGATATTTTGGCCTTCATTTGTCGGGTTTCCCCTCCTTAGCCTCTAAATTGGTTTCGGAGACTCCACCTTCGTCACTTTTACGTAGCCAGACTTTCCGTTCCACCTTTTGGATTTCCACACGAAGTTCGTCAAACTTGGCCACATCGTTCCGGATATTCTGCCTTCCTTTCTTAGCAGGATCTAGTAGTCTACTCCAAATTTTGAATTTGAGCATATAATCAATAAACTTGTTCGAAATGCTCTGCCCTTTCAGAGCACGTTCAACCCAGTCTTCTAATTTATCCATAACACAGGCATTTTGTCCTATTAACCGAAAAACACTAGCTGCATTTCTCCTCAACAATTTTCAAATTGCATTCGAAATGACTTGCTCGGAGAAAGGACCCTATTTGGCTAAAATCATAACTTCAAATTTCATAAGTTCATAACATGACTTCCTTTACCCATTTGCAGAGAAAATGGAAATTCTTGAGTGTTCTTACTCATTCATGGGTGGAGAGTGTAGCCAGGTCTGACATAGCTGGCTATATCACACTTTAATATGCCATTCCAACACAGTGGACAAATGTTCTTTCTAAAGGTCAACTTGTTGGTAATGTGACACACTCGTGACGTGCGCAAGTTAACGTTCTTCTGACTTGATGGGAAAACAAAGCTCGCGGAGAAGATGGCTATCACGACTGACGGTGGAGTTATCTTGTTTAAGGTGCCAGGATACACGTCCCGTTATCAGCTGTGGTATGTAAATGGTTGATAATTTATATATTTATTAGGATAATTATTTTTGAAACGCATGCACCAAATTAATTCTTTTTCTAGCTTGGTCGGGTAGTGCATTACTAGTTTACTACACTTGCACGGTTTGGCGTGGATATTTACATTACAATGTTTGGTAACTGCTGGTAGATTAACTATTCATTTAGCTCTTCAGCTATTCATCTCCCAGGCTGTGGATCGAGTTGCCAAACCACGTTAAACACGCAGCAAGTAAAGACATGTTTTGTAAGGTTCTTAAAATCCATTTATTTAAATTGGCCTATTTATAATATTAAACCAGTTTATTATGTATGAAATGTATTTGATCTATTTGAGCTCAGAATATTTTTTTTATTGTGTTTAAATGTTAAGCGCCTTAGAGCAATTTCGGTTGAATAAGGCGCTATATAAAATATTATTATTATTATTATTATTATTATTATTATTATTATTATTATTATTATTTTTTATGTGATCGTATTAACGTGCTAGCTATTATAAACATTTGTCGACACGAATCGTTCACTAAACTGTAGTAAATCTTTGTATTATTTGCGTCAGAGAGACAGAGTAACGTTACATCATACCATTAAATAAGGCGTCTCTGCGATATATTCTGGGTGAGCGTCATTGGACATTCATGTACGGGCGGGAATGTCACTCCCAAAGCTGTGTACGTAATGCATGGAACTGTGAGGGGACTTTATATATGGTTATTTGTAGATAGGTTTTGGCTTATTTGGTTATTCGATTTCATTAAAATAAATCATACGGCTTGCATTGGGTTAGAATGTTAATAGTACACACATTGTATGTAATTTAATATATTCATGCATCTGATACAATGTTGACGTTATTCTTTTAAATGACTAGATCAATATGTTGTATAGATAATAATAATAATAATAATAATAATAATAATAATATATTATTATTATTATATATTATTATTATTATTATTATTATATTACTTGTTCCATTATATTTGGTTTGTGAAATATATTTATGTCAAATTTTATCTTTCTACATTTATTAAAGGGCAAAAAAAGTAATCGAGAATAAACTAAAATAACACTTGTATATAACATCCCGTACTATAGCTGCACTGCGTAATAAACTATACTTCTTGGTCAAGATAGTTGTGGATAACAGGCACTACATGACTAGAAGTTGAAAATAAATTGTTACTGGTTTACGGCCACTTATGTGTACAATGTAGGCTAATGGTTCGAGAGTTCCCCAGGGGTAAGGAGGCGAAGTGAAAGATGCAATACCCTTCTGATATAGCCCGGTCTGGGTTTGAACACATGTGCTATAGATGTGTGGTCAACCACATTCCCAGTTAGGCCATGGAGGCACCCTAACTAGTATTAGAGTTTTCTTCTTTAAAGTAGTGGGATTTCCTGAGGGCTACATGCCCTGTTGTGACCTAGGTCTGTGATATGCGGACGGCTTGTATATTGAACTATTAAACAAAGCATCAAATCCAATAAAGCGCATTGGAATGCATTCAGGAGTAAAAATAAAACATTAATAGAATAAACATAAATATCGCTTGTATATAATCTCTCCCGTATCATAATTATATTGCGTAATAAACCACTCCCAGAACCAAATACCCATCAAATAGTGTGGCAGATTTGCGACATAATTGTGCATTTTGTGATAAAAGCACCAAATTTGGCACAAACATTACTTAATATGTAATAAAATTAGGTAGATATCATGCTAAGCACAATTTGGTCTCTGACGACCACAAATGGCAAAATCAAAGATGGCAACCATTCGATTCTGGAATATCTTTAAAATGCCGTATCTTTGTGAATAAATGTCATACAAACATGAATAAAGTATTGTTATATATGTTTTCATACACGCTGAATCTATTTCAGCCACAACAGCACCAAAAATAGTTTAATTGAAATGTGTATGTTTAAATCCATGATGGGCGTCCAATCCGCTCAAAGTTTGCAAGAGTTCAATTGGATTTATCTTTACAGGTGATTGAAGGTAAGTGTGGCTAATCATGTCGTCGAAGAAGTGCAAGCTCATTCATGTCATCGCCACACTCAATTGACGCGTTGTACCACGAACAGACTGATATCCCATTAACGTGCCTAGGCAAATCGTTACGCACAGACATAGGATCCAGTTATGACACTTTGGGAAATAACCTGAGTAGTGTTCGTGATATCTGCAAACAACCAGTACCAGTAGACTTAAATCACCTGGATGATGGTGGTGGTATTGCCAACACACTTAGTCGGAATCAGGCCAAATGGCACACATCTTGTCGTCTTAAGTGTTCAACTATCGTTTGGCCCGACTAAAGCCAGGTACATCTGCAACAAGTGATGATGGGAGCCAACCTTATATGCGACAACGGAGAGAGTAGTACATGTTTTCTTCGTGACGAGCCTGGAACAGATATCTTACTTCTACATAAATCGATGACTCCTCAAATCACTTGTCGCGTCAAACAATGTGCACTAAAAACCCAAAATCAAACGATTATAGCAATGCTTAGTGCTGGAGACCTAGTGGCACTTGAGGCTAAGTACCATACACATTATCTCGTCAAGTTATACAATACCAACAGACGAAATATTGAAGAGGACAGAGAGAACACTGATGGGGTCGCTCATGGGTTACCCTTGGTCGGACACATTGGTTACATAAAAGAGGTTAAGTCAATCGATCTATCCAGAGCACCAATCTTCAAACTGGCGGACCTCCTGCAGCTGTACACTGATCGAATAAAGGAGTTGGATGTTGATGTAGCTGAACATATTCACTTCACACATTTGAAAGAGCGAATACTTGCCAACGTTGCGGGACTCCAGGCCCACAAACAAGGCATAGATGTCATTCTTAGCTTTGATGGTGATATTGGTCATGCGTTACGCGATGCCTGCGTGAATGACGACGATGACGAAGCCATTTGTTTGGCAAAAGCTGCCGACATCAATCGACGTGACATGCTGAAGAAGAATGCCCAGTTTGACGGGTTAATTCTAAGTGGCTGTCAAGAAGATTCTGTTCGCAGAAACCTGTTGTCTTTAATTAGCATGATGATGGATGGACCAAATAATGCCAAGAAAGAGACATAGTAGGGAAGGGAATCCGCACTTAGTATTGCCCAAATTTGAAGTACAACAGTTGTGTGAGACGGCGCGAGGAGTCCACTGGGACATACCACAGTAAAGACAGAGAAACTCCCCAACCAATATATATTTGCATGATGATTCACGGCCATACTCAGAAACGCGAACTTATGGACACCTTGTTTCATCTTTGGCTATCTATATCCTATGATAGAGTTCTCGATATATCAAAGGCCATGGCTTGTGCAGCAAGTCGCCAGAATAAAGTGGATGGAGTTGTCTGCCCTCTGGCCATGAGGAGAAATCTATTCACTATAGCAGTTGTGCACAACTTGGACCACAATACGAGTTTCACAACTGCACGAGGTGCATTTCACTGAACAGGGATATCACTATTTCAAAATGGACATATGGAGTCTGATGGTATTGAACTAGAAGATTTGAAGCTCGAGAAAATGCCTTTTGACAAGCCAATCCCACCGCTTCCCGACTCGTACACTAATTTGAATCATTTTTGTATTGAAGAAAGAGGAACCCACAATCCCAACTCTAAATGGATCCTTCAGCGTTGACAAACATGCTGTTCAAACAGCACTTGAAGAGGAAAAGTGGCATACAAACACTCAGGAAATAATGACAAAAGACGTTCCGACTATCGAAAATCCAATCTCGTGGTACCCTTCCATTCGCTTGCATAACAGGATTCCGACTTCGGTGTCACTATTACATCTATACTGTCTCTGTTTCCAGATGATTCAAAGTCTGTGGCAATGATTAGACGTTCCATGGGTGTTATCCAACGCGAGGTTGAATTTCTGAATCTTGAACAGGTACCGGTGCTCACCGTAGATCAGCCTCTGTTCGCCATTGCTAAACGTATCCAATGGCAATGGCCTGACACATATGGCGAAGAAAGGTTTGTCGTTCTACCAGGTGAGTTACACATTGAGATGGCTGCATTGACAACACTCGGAGATTTCCTTGAGCCCAGTGGATGGACGAATGCTATCACCCAAGCTGATGTCGCTGCAGCTGGAATGGCTGACTCATTTCTCAAAGCTACACATGTCAATTCTCCTCCATGATTCCTATGATGCTTATCATCAATTGGAGACTGCCCCCCTGCCGTTTGATGCATGAGACGAGCCAAAGCATCCCCATAGTTCCTTTTCTGGTTTCTCGTCATGCAGCTGGAGCAGCTCATCTAGTGTATGTGAAGTCTTTACGGGAGTGATATGGCTACATTAAAGAAGTGACTTCTCGAAGTTTGATCACGGTGGTTTTATTGTGCATAACACAAAGCGTCCATTCTCAGCCTTAGCTGTTGATCAAGCACACAAGCAAAACAACAAGATCGTGGGGCAGTCAACTTGATGGAAAACCAAAGAGCACTACTTTGGTGGATGGTAGCTGGACAAGAAATTGCACGAGCTGTAGACGACTTCGAAACCAATTGTCTCAATGGCAGCATAGTCGGCAATATTGACGAGAGCAAGCTCAAACACCACGAGGATACAGAGTTGATGAAGACAAAAACTGCAAAGGAAGTCAAGGCTCTTGTTGAAGTTATTGACGAAATGGGAAATTCGTTCCTGGAAGAGAGTGGCGACCCTTTTGTCCTGGACAGTAGGAATGTTGCCGATCCTGCCATAGCAGACAGTGTACGAAAATTCCGCAAAAAATTGTCAGGATCAGTATGAGGCATTCATGATCCAACTAGTGATCGATAGGACATCATCTGTCACTGGGCCCATAAAAAATAATATTTTATCAATTCAATTGTGGCTGGAATTGATTCAGCATGTATGAAAACATATAAAACGACACTTAATTCATGTGTGCATGACATTTGTTCACAAAGATACAGCATTTTAAAAATATTTCTGGATCTGATGGTGGCCATCTTGGATTTTGCCATTTGTTGCTGTCAGGGACAAAATGAGCTTGGCATGATATCTATTTTTTTATTACCTATTAAGCAATGTTTTTACCAAATTTGGTGCTTTATCACAAAATGCATAATCCTTCGGATATTCTACACAAATCTGCCCCAAAAACACAATTTAAAAAAATTCTAACTGTTTGTGAAAATGTAAACAATATGTTTTTAATAATGTGTTATGATGTGAAAGTGTAGGGTTTTAAAAACTTTTCACCAAAACATAATAAATAACGTTTTAAAATGTATTCACAAAAACATTATAAATAACGTTTTAAAAATGTTTTCATAATGTTTTATAAACATTATTATAATGCTTTTAAAACAAAATTATAAATAAAAGTTTTAAGAATATTATAAATAACGTTTTTAAAGTGTTTTCTAACGTTTTAAGAATATCATAAACAACGTTTTTAAAATGTTTGCATAATTTTTTAAGTATATTATAAATAACCCTTTTTAAGTTTTAAAAACAATATTATAAATAACGTTTTTAAAATGTTTTCATAATATTTTAAGAATAATATCATAAAAAAGCTTTTTAAACTGATTTCAGAGCAATATCGTAATGTTTAGAAATGTTATTATAGTGTTTAACAAAAACAACATCATAACATTTAAAATGATTTATTAAAATTTTACAATATATTAATCCGAGTCATCGCTAGATATACCTTGACCATCTCTCTCATGCATTCTTTTTGATGGACCAGGCCATAGATTACCGTCATCTGATGCTCGCTTCTACAATCAATAACCATGACATATAATTATATATTTTATATTTCTGTTATTTGAATCTGTGTCAATTATAATTTAATTCCATGAATCTTTTTAATTTCATAACTATCAGTTCCAACACTATACATGTAGGCTTAGACAATATTATTGTCAAACAGCGATTACAGTGTTATTATGTTTACAGAACAATGTACCAGTAAACTATATATTTGAATCGAATTGAACTATATTTTTACCAGCCCAGTTGAAATTATTATAGAACTTGTGCCTTGGTCTGACGTCTGTCAAAATCACTGATATTAGAACACTGACTTTTTGTAGTTGGAACCACCAGGTTGATTTGGCGCATCCTCAGCATATCCGCAATTTCTGTCATCACATCGCTCTCCTTGGATGTGTGAGTACACCTCTTTACTGATTCTGTAATAGCAGTCGAGTTAATGTTATACATGCATACAAGGATCAATTGACAATCTTACAAGTATTGAATAATATACAGGAATAATGCAAATCATTTATTTATACAGTGTATAAATAGTAATTGAACATTTATACAAAAACTAATGATATATATATATATATATATATATATATATATATATATATATATATATATATATATAGACCATGATCTTATTTAAATACAACATTAAATGGTATAAATTTAAATGAGTAGTTATACCCACTTAAAATGACTGCATACAAAGCTGTTCTTGAAGCACATTTATATATACACTAACTGTTATATTTACCCTTGATATTGATTTGAGTGATCTAGATCTACAACATATGCATTCTTTCACCAGCTGCTACCACAATCCCGCGTAAATTAATGGACTGAGTATGTTTGTTGTTTTGTTGTTCGGGGATAATCCTCAGGTTGTCCCTTATTCGGCACAGCCTCTCTGGTGGAGTGGTTGAGAAACCTCGTCCCCCACCACTCACAGTGGAGCAGTACGGAAAGATGGAGCCGAAATACGCTGAGGGTGGTCACTGCCGGAGTGTTTTACGTTCCCAGGTTTTTTAACGTCCCTCTTTATTTTTAATAATTCAGTGGAGACGGCAGCGCCATTTAACGTGGTCAGCCATCCACGACGTTGTGAGCCGAGAAATTAATCTCTGGAAAAGTTTCGAACTCTTGCTGGGTTCGAACCTGTGACCCAGGCTGTCGCTTATTCGGCATAGCCTCTATGTTGGAGTGGTTCAGAAACCACCTCTCCCACCACTCACAGGGGAGCAGTACAGAAAGATGGAACCGAAATACCCTGAGGGTGATCACTGCCAGAGTGTTTTACGTCCTCATGATTTTTTAACGTCCTCCTTTATTTTTAATAATTCAGTAGAGACGGCAGCACCATTTAACGTGGTCAGCCATCCACGATGTTGTGAGCCGAGAAATTAATCTCTGGAAAAGTTTCGAACTCTTGCTGGGTTCGAACCTGTGACCATTGCATCAAGTGCCGGGTGCTTTACCGCTAGGCCACCGGAGCTCACTGTGTGGCATATGCTTGCTTGCTTGCTTGTAGTTCGGGGAGTATCCCCAGGCTGTCGCTTGTTTGGCTCAGCCTCTATGGTGGAGTCCTTCTCCGTAGAGTTTCTATTTCTGAAATTAATTTGTAAAGTTCCGGTCCCGGATGTACCGGAGCCGAAATTTTACAAAATATTTACTGTGTGTTGTTTGGCTTTTGCCAGATGTATGGGAAATTATTATGTGTGGGGTGGCTATGACTTTGTGTATTATGATGGCTGCTTTTTCTGTGTGAGTTAGGTTGTGTTGTGCCGGAGTTAGAAGTTATTTAAGAGGCTGTCGGCAGGCTGGGAAGGCGGGACAATTGATTAGATAGTGGACGACAGAGTCAAAGTTTTGGTTACAATGTAAGCACAGTGCTTTATTATTTGGGCCGACAACGCTTTTTGTGTGCACCCAGCAGCGGAGGCGGCGTATGTGTACGTCTGCTATTCTGTTGTTTATGAGGTGTATTCCGGCAACAATGGTTTTATTGTACCAGGTACTTAATTTGGTTATGTCTGGATTTGGTGTTGTTTGTTTGGGTAGCACTTTTGTTATCATGCGTTTGTCTGGTGTCTGTGCTGCGTGTAGGATGTTGGTTAGGTTAGTGTCTTCGTTGGCCAGAGCATCGGCTCGTTCATTACCCTCGATATGTGTGTGGCTAGAAACCCAATGTAGAGTGGTTAGGCTGCCACGTTGGCTTAAGGCAGAGGCGGAGTTAATGATTTTCGTAGTGATTTCTGGATATGTTCGTGTTTTTGTTTCTACATGGATTTTGATGGCTGCCATCGAGTCTGATGTAACCTTTCTTGTATTTTAGATGCGATTTGTACTGGGTCCGGTTTTGTCGCTGTTCTTAATATATATTTGGCTGTGTCTCCTCTTATGAGGTGGGCCATAGGGAGGATGCCTGCTTCTCTGCTGATAAGAGCAGAGGGGGCAGTAGGGGGGGGGGTCCTAAGACCTTTTTAAATGCAGTTTTTTGTGCTATTTCTATGTGCTTAATTGCTGTTTTAGATGCAAGTAGGTAGATTGGGACTGCATAAAGAAGTCTGGATTGAATTAGGGCTTTATAAAGATTAATCAGATTTTTTTGTGATTAATGCCTACTTTAACATTAGAAATAATTTGTATTATCTTTAGTCGAGAGTAGATGTTTCGTTTTGTTTGTGGTGCGTGTTTGTTGAAATTGAGACGGTTGTCTATGATGACGCCCAAGTATTTGTATTGTTTAACTATTTCAATGTCTTGGTTGCCTATATGGAAGGTGTTGTGTTGTTTTGAATTGGTGTTGAAGGCAATTAGTTTAGTTTTAGAGGGTGAGAAGAATAGGCCTAGGTCATTGGCTTTAGATGTTGTTGTGTCGAGGTTTGTAGTTTTTTGGCCGGCCTTGAGCCGTGTGAAATAATGGCTATGTCGTCGGCGTAAGCCAGGATGTCGACACATGGGGGTAATGATATAGAGATTAGTACTATAATTAGGGCGTTAAATAGTGTAGGTGAGAGGGCGGAGCCCTGTGAGGAGCCTGTAGTAAGTGGGTGTGGGTCAGATTTTACCCCATGAAATGTAACTTTAATTTCTCTATTGTCTAGGAAGTCTTCTACCCATGATATTATTCTTCCCTTGATTCCCAGGGAGATTAATGCGTCTAAGATGACGATATGGTTAGCCCTTTCAAAGGCTTTGTCTAAATCCAGAAAGGCAGTGTAGACTGTGCCGGATCGGATTTTTCTTCTTCTGTTGGTGGTTAAGTTTACTAAGTGTAGAATTGGGTCGACAGTTGATCTGCCTTTTGAAAACCCAAATATAATTTTTGGTCTGGGGAGTTTAAATATTAGTCTGGCGAGAATTAGTCTCTCCATGATTTTTAGTATTGTAGAGAGGAGAAATATTGGTCTGTGGCCTCTGCCACCAGGTTCAGGGATAGGGACGACTATTGAGGTTTTTCAGAGTTTGAGAATTCGTCCTTCTCTCCAGGATTGGTTAAAGAAGCTTAGAAGTCTATCTTTGAAAGAGGGGGGAGATTTGGAGTAAAAGATGTATGTAAGTTTGTCTTCTCCAGGAGCGGAGTTTTTTTTGTGTTGATAAAACTGTTTCCAGTTCGTGTGGTGTGAAAGGGATGTCCGTGTCTGTGTGTTCGATTTTTGCTAGATATATTGACTGCAGTCTGTCTGGTTGTTTTTCTAGAGCTAATTTGACCTCTTCGGGTAAGGTTTGGTGGTCAGCTCTAGTGGCGAGGTGGTGTGCTATTTTGTTTGCTTCTACTTTGGGGTTGATTTCTTTAGGTTGAGAAGATTTACCACGGATTTTATTATCTCGCGCCAAATTTGCGCCGAGCCCATGTCCCCGAGTTGTTTGCACCAGCTGTCAAATTGGTCTTCTTTAATTGTGTTAAGTCGTCGTCTCGTTTCTCGTTCAGCTGCTCTTAGTTCTGCTTTATTTTGAGATGTCGGGTGAGCTTTAATTTTGTTTGTCAGTTTACTGAATTCTTTGGTCCATCTCCCTGCTTCTAGTGTTAAGAATGAGCGAGGACGTCTCCGACGATTTTGAAGGACTATGGGGGTGGCTGCTGTTGCGGCTTCATTAATACCGTCAGTTAATTTTTGAACTAGGTCATCTAAAGATAGATTGTTGTCGGTGTCGTCGGCAGATAATTCGTGTAGTCTGTCTGCAAATTGTTTCCAGTTTGCTTTGTCGTTGTCCCATTTTGGGTTGTCCCAGGCTATCTGGTACGTTCGTGAAAGCGTCAGATAGTATTATTACTGTGGCTATGTGATTTGAGGTTAGAGCTTCTTATTGGCTCCAGTCTGCAATGGCCGCAACTTCAGGGGAAGCTATGGCAAGATCGAGGGTTGACCCATAGACAGTGGTGGGGACTTTGGAATCATTTAGTAGTATAGCACCACAGACACTTATTTGTTGTTGTAAATGTTGTCCTGGTCTGGTGGGTTTTTTTTAGCCCCAGGACTGTGGTAGATAGTATAACCGGGACATTTTATTGAATATTTAGTGTTTGTAAGCATTTCTTGAAGTAATAATATGTCTGGTTGTTTGTCTTCGATGGCTGCAATTAAGATATTTTTGTTGCAGTGGAAGCCTCGGATGTTCCAGGAAATGATGTTGAGATCTCTTCCGAGCTGTCAGTTGATTTCACCGGGGTGTGTTGTTTTGCGGGTGTTGCGATCTTTCTGTGTTGTTGTTGGTGTCTGTAATGGCGTTGTCTGTTGCTGTATGCGAGTTTTTTGTAATGTGGGGAAGTCTCTCTCCGATGGTAGTGCCGCGTTATTTGGGGAGGTCGTGTATGGTTGTTTGTGGGGTGCTATATTTTAATGCCCACGGAGCCGGGGCTCTAACTGCTGCCTATGGGGGGTCTTTGGCGGAGCTGAATTATGTATTGCAGTTATGAGACCTCTGGATACAATATCTGAATTCTTTGTGTGAGTACTGTGGTAGATAGTGTAACCGAGAAATTTTATTGAATATTTAGTGTTTGTAAGCGTTTCTTGAAGTAATAATATGTCTGGTTGTTTGTCTTCGATGGCTGCAATTAGGATATCTTTGTTGCAGTGGAAGCCTCGGATATTCCAGGAGATGATGTTGAGATCTCTTCCGAGCTGTCAGTTGATTTCACCGGGGTGTGTTGTTTTGCGAGTGTTGCGGTCTGTCTGTTGTTGTTGGTGTCTGTAATGGCGTTGTATGTTGCTGTATGCGAGTTTTGTTTGTAATGTGGGGAAGTCTCTCTCCGATGGTAGTGCCGGCGTTATTTGGGGAGGTCGTGTATGGTTGTTTGTGGGGTGCTATATTTTAATGCCCACGGAGCCGGGGCTCTAACTGCTGCCTATGGGGGGTCTTTGGCGGAGCTGAATTATGTATTGCAGTTATGAGACCTCTGGATACAATATCTGAATTCTTTGTGTGAGTACTGTGGTAGATAGTGTAACCGAGAAATTTTATTGAATATTTAGTGTTTGTAAGCGTTTCTTGAAGTAATAATATGTCTGGTTGTTTGTCTTCGATGGCTGCAATTAGGATATCTTTGTTGCAGTGGAAGCCTCGGATATTCCAGGAGATGATGTTGAGATCTCTTCCGAGCTGTCAGTTGATTTCACCGGGGTGTGTTGTTTTGCGAGTGTTGCGGTCTGTCTGTTGTTGTTGGTGTCTGTAATGGCGTTGTATGTTGCTGTATGCGAGTTTTGTTTGTAATGTGGGGAAGTCTCTCTCCGATGGTAGTGCCGGGGTTATTTGGGGAGGTCGGTGTATGGTTGTTTGTGGGGGTGCTGTGTTTTAATGCCCACGGAGCCGGGGCTGTAACTGCTGCCTGGGAGGGGGGTCTTTGGCGGGGCTGAACTCCCAGCCTCTTTTGCAGATTATGTGCGGTCTCCTTCCTGGCCGGACAACCCTTGCAAGCTGCCATGTGGCTTCCGCATTGATAATATTCTCTATGTTGGAGTGGTTGAGAAACCCATCCCCCACCAATAATTAGCGGCCAGGGCCAATTGCACTGTTTCTAGAAATCTTCGAATACAATTTCTGCACAAACTCCCGGGCAGCTCCGAAAGAATATTCACGACATCATGCCGCAGAAACGTCACATTTACAAGAAAATGTAATAAAACGTGGTAGATCTACTATTACAGGAACGGGAACACTCGCCACCGAGGCATTCTCACAACCTAAACTTTACTAGTTTTCAGGGCCTATTCGCCATTCATATCCTATGATGTTTTGATAACATTAAAATAACATTATTTGGAAACAGTATTTCTAAATGTTATTTAAATGCGTTAACATTTTTGTATTTGTGGTCTGAAACTTTCCATGATCAAAACATTTGTAACATTTTTTTTTATTGAAAATGTTATTTGAATAACCTATATATATATATATATATATATATATAATGTTTTTAAAATGTTTTATTGAAAATGTTATTTGAATAACATACATATAATGCTTTTAAAAGTTTTATTGAAAATGTCAAATATAAAGTTTAAAAAATGTTTGCTGGGTAGTCCTGCATTTATCCCGTGTTTGGAGATATTGAATACACTACACTAGGACGTACATTTATCCACGCTGGTATTTTATCTTGATTCGATCCTGTTGGTCGTACATTGTGTTATAAATATTCAAGTCTGGCTTCGAATCCCACTGAATTATAAATAACTGTGTCCATTTGAAATGATACTTCCTATTATCCCATTTCTATAGGATGTCACCTTTGAACCATAGACCTGATACGGCAATCGTAAACGGAAAAACACTCCAATTTTATAGTTTATCTTGTCGGTAGAAGGTTCAATCACAGCGCATCAGTCCGCACAAAAATTTTATCTTGTGTCGACACCTATTCAGTTCAATCAATTTATTTCAGAATATAAATTACACATACACATGAATTTTGATACAGTGAAATATATAATACGCATAACAAATTATAAACAAATTAGAAGTTAAGTATTTTCGTCCATTTAGCGCAAGCAAGAGCTAGATTGACAGTAAAACAAACTAGAAACAATACATTGTACTAGCAAATCGCTAGTAGGACTTAAACGTGTTTTAAAACTAGCACCTCAAATGAACCAATATTATTATTGACATAAATTGCAGACATACCCCCTTAAAATGCCAAATAATGTTCTGTATATATTATTAAATGCCACTACAACACGCTTATATGTAGATCTATACTAGTTGTTTATACGTTGACCACAAATAACAGCCATAGACATTGAAAGGGAATGAGCTAAACAATTTAACTTTAATACTGGGGGAACATGTTTTGAAGCGACTGATCAGCATATTAATACATCCAGATGGAATATTGTGGGTGACTTGTCAGCGCAGAGGTGCATTACGATCTTATTTCCTGAAAGTATATTATAAAAGAATTAAGAGCGTATCATTCTAGATTGACTTGGGACTCGAATTTGATATTTTACTGAAGATTAATCTGAAGATTTCTCTAACTGGGTTAAAACAAGTTTAAAGAAAAATTGATATAAATTTATGGCTTATCTAAACTTCAATTCCTCTATTCGATTTTTCTTCTGTCATAAGCCGATAAGGTCTGCTCATTCGTCCTAAAGCCCCAAGGCCAAAGTAAATAGTATGTGATTAATTTCCTGTCAAGACCGCCAGGATAACGAAGATTATTTTTTATGATTATTCTTTTTAAACGTTTGTCAAAGTTAGCTTCACTGTATATTTATCTTGCTACGCCATACTAAATAAATTAAATAGCAATTATTTTTATTCTGTTTTCTGCGAACCCCCTGTTTCTAGTGGTTAATAGTGTTTCCGCCATGCTTAACGGAAACAATGTTCTATTGGATAACGCCGTTATCAATCTAACCAATCAAGCCACAGCAAAGGGCGCTTCCTCCGGTCAAACATCGATTTACGAAGGCGCCATTTAGGTAGATATTATAAAATTTAAGCTTTGTATACAAAGATCATTATATCTAGCTGTCGTTATGCCTCCTGTCGTAGCCGACCCGAATCGTCTGACCAAAGAGCAGCTGAAGCGCGAGTTGAGCGAAAATGGAGTAGATCTGCCTCCTTCGCATGCAAAGAAAAATGTTTACGTTGAACTTTATCGTCAACATATCTTGCAGTCTAATTCTGACCGAATCGGACTCTCAAGCGATGAAGAAGATAATCCGGAATCCGTTCACCTAGATAAGGTATTCATATGATGCGACAGATGGGTCATTCATCATTTCCTGGTTGATCTCGTGATATGATTTTACATGTTTTTTTTAGAGGGGGCTCTGATTATCAGTGATCAAATCATCGACAAAGCCCAGCCCCAGGAGTCTCAGTTTTTTTAACTTAAGTTCTTTATTAAAATTAATTGCGTTCAAAGATAACTTGCAAGGTATTCCAAATCGAGTCTTTAATTGGATAATTAACAAATATAACTATTTATTGTTTTACTTTCTGATTCCAGCATTAGAAATTTATGGGGATCTAATAATTCAAAAATAATAACATTTATTTTGGCCATGATTTTAGTTTTTACATTTCACTAATGAGAAACCCAACTTTTCAACGTTTTACGTGGAGCTTGTTTTGCTTCCAAACTGCTCAGTGATGAGAATCTTATTTTATCTGTTGAACTTGAAGAAACCCAATTTTTTGTTACTCGTTTCCAAAATAAATTAGTGAATTTCCACTGGACATCAATAACTAATTTTTATAAGATTCATACATTATTCTGCTTGTCCTGTTACTATGTTTTTATGTCAGATAATCAGGATTAAGACTACACTACGAGTATGCTGTCCATTTATATTAATTTGAAGTGGTTATATATCCAAGCATTGGAACCCTGTACCTCAGCATTATATTTATAGCTTCGAATACTCAATCATTTCTTGTTGGCTCTTATTTCTGCTCAAATATAGTGGCCGAGCACATACTAGTTACATTTGGGTTGAAAGTAGGAGATGCTTTTTATAGTTTTGAAGTACAAACAAAAATCAAAGAAATAGAACAGCTGTGCAGCTTTACAAATAAACATGGGTCCTACATGTCCTGGAAATTAACAAATTAATTTTCCAGATCCTGGAAAGAAACTGCCTTTGAAAAGAATCCACTTAGAACAAAAAAAGCATTGAATAGGTATTATACATGTAGAAAAACCCTTGATTTTGGAAGAAAAGGGGTACCGGTACATGGTGTTGATATCCTCTGTTAGTTTAAATTTAAATAAAAGTTGGTGAATCAGACGGGGCTGTACCAAAAAAAAAAATAGACCTATTCAATTACCCCTGGCACCACCATGAGGCTGAATTTCACACTACAGTCTTTGGTTACTCTAAGAATTACTGTGTTACATAGCGATTTACGTGTGTAGTTGCTGATAAAAATCTTGCTGAAAAGCTGTGTATATGTTATTTGCAAGCTATATTTGGATTTTATTTATAGCTCATTAATGGTGTGTGATCTCCAGATTTTGCATTTAATTTAATAGAAATGGCAGACTTCATCCAATAGATACGAGACAGAGTTTGCTAAATGTCACAATAATGCAACTAGACGCGTCTTTAAAAAAACCACTCAATCCCAATCATATTAGTCTCATATAGTATTAATATTTTTACATATGGTTCAGAATAAGCATATCTTTAACTTTTTCAATAATTATTAATAATATAAATACATTTTTTTGTAACATGGAAAGTCCTTGTTACACCATTGGTGCATCCGAACCGTCCACGTTACACTATTGATGTGACAGAATTGTCAAGCATGTAATGTAAATATTGTTCTTTCAATATCTGCAAATTTGTACCAAACTTATTTGGGTGAAATGTATTGTTGGAGTTGGGTGGGGGAAAAAAACGAATGTGTGACTATTTCAGGATAATGCAACACAAGAGTATGCATACAAGTTTTGATGTTTACATCATTCGTATCGGGACTCGTCTATGTTAAGTGACAGTCAGCACGAGTTTAATAAAAGTATTTACAAAACTTTTAATTGCAACTCATATTTAACCACATTTCACTCTATATAAGTTCTGTTACGTCAAAATGAAAGATTCTTTATATTAAATGAATATTTGCATAGTTGTAGCAGGCTTAAAATTGGCACACGCAGACAGCGTGTTCAAATGGATAAGGGCATGTAAGGATTTTAGGTTGGGCGTATAAACTTCATGTTGTTTTGTACCCTTTATTCATATTTAATATTACAATGACATGTCAGTCCCGATGTCACTATCATGTGGTTTGGTGCATTTTGATCAATAATAAAACGTAATTCATCTTCTTCATACTTAGTATAATTGTTACTTCGCCCCATTCATATGCATTGGTATCCTATATTGTACGTAATTGTTGCGGTACCCGTTTTTACCATTGATGAATTACTAGGGTTTAATGTATATGTGGCGAACCGTAACTTCTGATGGGGCCATATGTTATTTTATTCGTGCACTAGATGTTCAACACACTAATCATAGCTGATTATTTATGTGAAAATAAGTCTCCCTGTGTCATGTTACACCTGGAAACAGCCTCTCGTCATCAGTGGCAACTGATCAAGATGGATCGGTTTTTGACATCGACTAGTAGGCCTAATACTTCTTCAAATGGGAACGATGATGCTATTATAAAAGGCAATAACAAGCAAATGACGAGATCAACAAAAGAAGAAACTCTAGAAGTACAGCATTTTAGTGCCAATTGGCAGGCCACGGTTAAAATACAACAAGCTCGGATCAGCTGACGATCAAGCACATGGAAGTGGGTTCATGCTCTGTACAGTGTGCTGTGATGCGTCTCTCATTGATGGAACACTGAGCAACTGAAACACAGTTGTTAAAGGATGCTCAGTATTCAAACTTGAGTCTATCAAGCAGCATGAAGTCTCGTCCAACCATATACGCGCCAAAGCTTTTTTACAAGCTAAAAAGTGTCCAACTGCAACACCATCCCATAAAGTGATTTGTAGTTTGAATAAGGAGAACTATGATTGACTGGACATACTGTTCAAATATTGTTTCTTTCTGGCGAAACATAATCGACGATTCACAGATTGTGTGGCTGTGCAAATTAGATGATACCTGTTAGAATTGATCTACCTCAAAGCAACAACTTTCCCACTATCAATATCCCAGCCATTTAGTACTAGCTGTGCTTGAGCCATTTTCGCTTCATTCACTAATCGGGACTTGTAAGTTTCTGTCACGTGACCATATGAAAGAAAGTTACTAATTATTGCAAGTTTCGTCATAATGCGGAATAGGAAGGCATCAAATAACAATAAAGTTTGGTCGTAACAATTTCAATGGCCATTTATTGGCAAATACACTACTCCCATATGTCGTCCATAATTAATTGCAAACAGAAGGAAAACCGTTATTGTAGTTTTACAAGAAATTGGAAATATATATATATATATTAAATTTAGATATCAAAATAACATGCATATGTTCTGATAAATTATTATGATGTAACAGGAGAAAAGACACGAAAAATTACAGAATTTTAGTGGACATTTCTCCATAAACTATTGATTTTGTACATTTATTTAATATATCCATCACTATATTAGGTGAAATATTGATGAAAATACAAATTAACTTAAATAGGTTGTTCATATTTAAGTTAAATAACATTATAACATATCAAAATTTAACAGTGACATTTAGCAAATTCTGTCTCTTATTTGCCACTAAGCTAAGTAACATTCAGCACAATTTACATAGTTGTAATTGTCCAGCCTGTCTAGTTCAAACTTATTTTTTATAGGACCTTTGCCATCTGACATGACGATGTGAATGGATAAAATTAATGATCACATAGATTATAATTCAATGGGTGATTCCTATTACTGTAGCATTGGTATTTATGCATGATATCTTTTATTGAAAGTTAGCTGTTTTATTTTCTGAATCAGCCATTCATGCAATGTTTAATGTATGTAAATGTCAAGGGTGTTAATACTCTAAAAGAGTCTAATGTAATAACATTTTATAATATACAGGTGATACATATATGAATTATGATTGGTTCCCAGGTACAAGTAAAAGTAATATTTCCAAAACTTGCAAATTGCCCTTTATATCTACATAAATTTTTTTTTAAATCTTTATTCAGCTAAAAGTTTAATTTTAAAATAATTTATTTAATCCATTGAGTCAACATCATGGTTCCAGATAATATTTGAGGTTGGAGGGTCATGAGAAAAAAGGGGTTGATGAAAAATGTAGAGCACGACTGGATTGAAAATACTCAAAAATCCAATTGGTCTTACACAAAACTATTGATTGATAGAGGAATTTTCCAGCATTGATATATTGCTTTTGGGTATTATTTCCTGAGTTGATTTTAAAATTTAAACAAGCCCTGTCTGTTCACATTTCAATTTTCAAGTGATAACTGATACTACCGGACTTCATTTAAAGAAATCTTTACTCTAATTTTTTCACTTTGTTGACAATAACAACATTTAGTAATGGGTTATGCTGAACAACAAGAAACTAATCTATCACTAGAAGTATTTTCCTATCTGAACTCCAATTGTATTATGCAGTAGATCCTTGTTCAAACTGAGATGTTCAGAACAAGAATCTGGCCTACATTGAAAACCATGAAACTTCGCTTCCGCTGCTCTGGTCGGTGACCCGAAGTGTAAAAGCCAGCAAAAATTAGGTGGCAAGGTCTATTGATCCTGAGATATTCTTACTAAGAGCTGAAGGACAGTGTACTAGGGGTCACAAGGACAAGTTACTTTTGCGTCACTGTAGGCTTGAAGTCCTTAAGAACGTGTTCAGCCAAAGAATAGTCCAAGACTGGAATTCACTCTCTGAAGGAACTGTTGTGGTCACTACCCTCAACATATGTGGCACTATAGGCATAAAGAGCGGAATGCCAGACATGCTCAGCCTTATATTCCGTATTTTGGTATCCTGGTATCCATGCTGCTTTAACCATGTCATCTACAGTGTGGGAAAAAATCAGCAGTTAATATTTTATTTAGAGTAAATAAAGCAATTACTGGTAATTCAATCAGTTATGACCCATGCAACTCCATCTGCTACCCCCTGTACCACATTTCATACAGTGCTATTGCTATGCGTGACCTAGATAACCCACATTGTCGCCCAAAGCACCATGATTTCAGCAGTGAAACTGAAAGCACCTTAAAACATAGAACAATATTTATAATAAAAGCATTCATTTACCAGGTCTTGAGTTGGCTGACGACTTCTTATTCCCCTGGCCACCAATGAAATTTGTTGCTTCATGTTTACATTTACAGTTATAACTGTGTCTGAAACTGGACATTTTCCCCTTGTGTACACACACTCGAACTGTCATGTGGACACATTCACCAGACAGGATTAGAGGCATCAAGCAGTGCTATTCCGTGTGTCTTACTGTAAATGGAGCATTCCCCCTCATGGTGTGGCTGGCCTGGGCTGCCACACATATAAAACCATGACAGCTTATTGGCTGTTATGTGAGGTGAATTGGATGATCAGATTGATGTAATTAAAGTTCATTCATAAATTGATTCCAATGCATGATGCTGTATATGGAAAATTAACAGATATCTCTAGCTTGGCAGATGACAGTCTGTTGGGTCACGTGGCTCCCACTATCATGCCATTGACCCGAGACCCGTCTGTTATATCCTGATAAATAGTGTGTTAAATCCTTTAGAAAGACAATCATTCAGCTGAAATACTAGTCTCAGTCTCCATGTATTATAAAATAATTTGCTAAAAGATTTCCAGTATTTACCGTTAGTAAAAAGTTGCCATCCCCTGGGATGTTTCTAATCTGAGACCGCAGTTGGTAACTGATGCAATGCATTTTGCCTGGACTGGTCAATTGATCACATATTGAATAAATATGATATCTTTTTTGCACATATCATGATTTATTACCTTTAAATCTTGTATCCTTTGTCCCAGACATGGGGTCAATTCCACATCAAATTAATCAATTCCATTTGTTTGTGACTCTTTTGCACATTCTAAACATTGAACGGGGGGGTAAATTACAGGTATGCTATATGGTGGTGATAGAATTGCTGGTCAAATACTATCATACAAAATCTACCTTGCGAGAACACACAAGGGAAATATCCTGCTACCAGCCAAATAAGAAACAACGTCACGAAAGGTCTGTCTCACGGGCTCAATACATGCATGCTAACGGTCCCTAACCCTCTAATCCAAGCATACGCAGTTGACCAATAAGTAACAAACTCACGAATGGTCTGTTCCACAGGCTCACTACATGTCAAGGTCCACAACAACATCATGGGACAAGTGTCCATAGTATATGTATCACATTAAAGAGGGTTCTGTCCTAAACAGTTATTGATAGACAAGTTAAATTCATTTGTCAATAAAGACCAACTCCATCCATACAACCGACATCACACTTTTAGTGCAATCATTAACTTAATGATTGCACTAAAAGTGTGATGTCGGTTAATGATTAAGACTGCTTAATATTTACATTTCTGCAACCACAAGATATTTTAGCATAATTAGGCTTACAAATACAAGTAAAATATTAATGATGGTTCACATCACCTAAATCCTTAATCTAAAATGTGGAGCAACCTACAGGGGTTGGCATTGTGTTTTAATATTAATTTACCATGTCGGGCAAGCAATGTAAAACAAATTAGGTTCTCGAGTGTCTGGAGGTGCAATGCTTACCGGGAGGTTACGTTTTGTGTAACTTAAGCCGGTTGCTTGATGACTTCTAGGTGGCATGTTGTAATTCATTGCATCTCCTCTCGGTGCACTTGCATTGACATATGTCACTGAGTGAAGTGCTTTACCAGTTGTATAAATGAACAAAATCATCGGACAACCCGAAATAAATATTTGAATTTACATCACACAACCTTGTTGCCATATTGGACACCAACAGTAGGTTTTATTTTGCCCGACAACATGATTAGGCTGCCAGTGGCAATTGGGCAAGTGTTAATATCGCGACTGCTTTTGTTGCTTGTTCAGTAGTTTTTATGGTAACAATGCTAATAACGTCACCAAAACCGTCTTTGTTGACAAGTTTTTGGTGGAACATGTACAAGGAGTTTGGTTCTTCAAATTATTCTTTATAGTTATTTTTGTAATGTGTCGTGTATGCAAATAGCAGAAAATCATGAAAATAAACTTCAATTACCTTTTTGTGTGGTTTTACTAATCAGAAGCATTCGTATTGAATGTTTAATTGTAGCTTAGTAATGAGGCTTAATTGGTCCAGCTCCGAATACCTGGTGCTTCAATACATGGAACTGACAGCTTTCTTTTACTGCATTTCACATTGATTGAAATTGTTTAGAGATGTTAATTCCAAATTGTCAGGATTTTTCTTAAACTTAATTTTATTTGTATCAAGTTAACACCCCAGGAACGACTTGTAATGTTGATCGAGATAAGTATAATTTGACCGCACTCTGGCTTGTATTCCAGGACAATTGAATATCAATTGTTTTTGTCCTACAATTACTGTATTAACAACTGTCTTACCTTTTAATAGCCTTTACTTTAGGTTATGCTATTCATCTACTGCTGTTTCATCAACATTAAATGTATCTATTGACGTAGTGTACAATGTACAAAATTCATCTACCGAAGTTACATTTGGAGGCCACTGATTAGAGTCTGCATTTTGTATAGAATTAACCAGCTTTGTAGTAGTCTCATTAGTAGTAGTCACTTAAGACTTCTGAGTAATATGAGCCTGCCTGGTTAGTCAGAGTAATAAAGAACAGGGTAGGACATTAACGCTTGTCCAGGACAAGTGGTTTTGCATACAGGACAAGTAGATAATCCGAATTTCTTGCCTGACAGGACAAGTAAACTGAAGCATATTGAAAATGACTGTTTATTTGTCATTTCTTGAAACTTCAATTTACCTATCATTTTCCCCCAGATCACCATCCGGAAGTTTGCTAAAAGACTGAAACCAACTGCGCATGTCGAATGCATGGGCCAATCACAGCATGTGTTATCAATATCTGCGGTTGTTTAACCAGAGTAAAATTTATCATGGTTGGCTCGTTAATGTCACTTGGTCACGGAAGTTTCAATCCATGTGCTTGTGTTTACATCTACTTTGCCTCAGTGTGCTTGTGTTTCACAAATAAATTTACAACAAACAAAAACACCATTCTTTATTCAATGCTGCTAATAAATTGTAATTCTGTGATATTGTGGAGGTTTGTTGGGACAAGTAAATTTCAGATGAGATGAGTAAAATTTTGCAGCACTTGTCACACAGGACAAGTGGATCTCAAGAGTAAATGTCATGCCCTGAAGAAGTGTATAATTAAAAAGCAATGGCTTGTATAATGTAAAAAGCAACAAAATGTTAACAGCATTTTGTATTTATGCCTAGTATCAGTGTTGTCAACTGACTGTGCCGGATCATCTGACACTAAAATGTCACATCTACAAATTAATGGGCTTGAATTGTTTATTTCTGTGCTTTAATAGTGGTCAAACAATTGTCACTTGACTGCTTAATGGCCCAGAATATTGAGACGTCTCAGTGTAGATGTCGAGTGTCATCCATTCTTATTTTAAAATAAGCTATTTTGGAATAGTAGAAGCACATGTGTTCAAACTTGGAATGTTCTACATCCTTTTTATTTACCTGGACAGTGGTATCCTATTCCTTGATGATTACACAAGTTGACTGCAGTATGCAAGTTATCCATTGTAATTTCTTTGGTGATTTTTTCAGCAGCTGCAAAAAAAATGCAAGAAATGCTGATTTAACTTATTGTTGTATTTTCTAATATAGAACTACATGCATCCAGAAACCTTAAGTCTTTGTATTCTTGACTTTTACATCACGTAAATGTTAATGAATGTTTTTTCATGATAAAAACCAAGTCTCGCACACACCTGGGATGGCCTGCCTACTGTTCAATGAAGAGAGGGGGCTTGCCTTGACGTCCGACTGATGCAATTTAGAATAGAAAGTATTACAAACAAGTAATTCTGTTGCTGTAGTATAGTAGCTGCAAGGAGCTTTGTCGGAAATTGTTGTTTTTTACCTTTAATATAAACAGTAAAACCCCAGATGGCCTGTAAAGTGTTAACATTTCTTTTCCTTATACTTTTTTCTTGTGTTTTGATAACTATGGCATTTTAATTATGATTCTGATCGGGGGGTTACATTAAATACCATTACAATTTAAAGCTCATTCGAAACATTTAACATAACAATTCAGGGACCACTAATATTATGTAACTTTTGATCAAAACATTGCTGTGATTTTGAATGTTTTCAAGTACTGTACTAGTTCCTTGTTGCTCCTGGATTCATATTTCCATTTTTATTATTGTTTGAAATTGAGATTTGAAAAACCAAATTGTTACCAGAAGGTACTAATACCAATGAGTAAGCTAGACATGACTAGCCTAGTTGCAGTTGTGTCATTTCATTTATTCTTCAAAAGTGGGATAATAGGCAAATATACTGTGACAATAGGGACTTTCCTTCAGACTTGCACCTTTACAGTTATTTACTTATTAATTGATTTTTAAAAAGTTATATAGTGGCAGTACTTTTAAATTAAATGGGCTTTCTGATATATGAGAAAACTGCACAGTCAATGAATAATTTAGTGTTATACTTTGATACTTCCCTGAACATGGAGAGGCAAGTAAATGGAATATCAAAAGTATTCAACTGCCCGAATCCGTGACAAAATCCCACATGACATAACCCCACAGTACAAAATCTACCTGGACATAATCCCACGGTACAAAATACCACAATTGATACAAATTGCATTTGCAATTTATATTTCAATGGGTTCCAATTACAGAAAAACATAATGTCATCAATTAACTAAGATTGCTGGAGCTAACCTATGAGCAATTATCTATTTGGATACAATTATCTGCTTGAGCATTGCTACGGCAGATCAAGAGATCAGCTTGAATATAATTGTCTGCTTGACAATTGCTAAGGGATCAGATCATCTTGGATAATCTGTATTATAACTAATTGATATCGGAGAAGTTTCAGAATCAGCATATCTGACCAGCAATCGTGTGAATATTCAGTTAAAATTTAGCTGCAACCATGGAGGTGGTCATACCCAGTAACAAGGGCGTTCAGAAAATTTTGCTAGATGGCTATATGTATATAAAAAAGATTTACTAGGAATAATCACATATGGTGGACATGTGTGCAATTCCGTTCAGTCCACTGCAAGGGAAGACATCTCTGGCCATGGATACACCTGTTTCCGGAGCTTCCCACAACCATGACCTTGTTTTGTATTGGCTAAGATGCTCTCCAAAATCTGAGTCAGAATCACTCATAAGCATACCCAAAATATGAGACAGGAATATACGGTAACAGGTGTTTGACAAAAGTTGCAGCAAAGCCTGTGGAACAATCTGCCACTGACCATCAGACACTTGATACCTTTGGGGAGAAGGTACAAATTAATTTATATTATTTCAGTTTAAAAATAAACAATACAAATATGTAAATCTGCTAAATCTATAATATATACCTTGTTTAACATCTTAGGGTGATCTTACTGAATAGAGTGCTATAAAATATTATTATTATAAACATACTACTTTGTAATACATTTAGATATATTAGAAAATATAATAATACTAGCTTGCACTCGTCTTATCAATAATTAATGAATGAAGGTATTTTACAGTAGGGTTGCATGCAAATTGTACAGTTCAGTGATTGAACATAAATAATACTGTTTTATCGTGTGGCGAGCCTTGTACGTTTTACTACCTGTGTCATCCTGGACTATGTTATGTAACACAACACCGTTGTTACATCAGCCTACAACTAAACAAACCATTTAGCCACCATGTGCACAAAACTGGCCATAAAACATCAATTGTCATCAACTAAACAAACCATCCTCCTTTCGTCACCACTCCACAGGAAAAAACAACGCCCAGCGTAATGATGCAGTCCTAGATGTTGGGAAATCCCCCCACCCAAGCAGTTATGTCTTATTCAATGTTATTGGCTAGTTCAGTTGCCATATTTGACAGTTTGCATTAACTGTATGCGTCTGTAGAAGCTCCTTGTGTACTAAACTGACAGTTGTTGGTCGCTGAGTTCCAGCTGAATCGGTGTTAGCAGTGTGACTGGGAGCTGTTTATCGTCTGTTTATAATACTACAGGACCGATGTCTGGTGGGTTTAGTCTTGCGTAAAATCGGCGACGCAGTTATTCTCACGTTAGCCTATTGAAAAGGACTGTCTACAAAAAGGATTTGTTTTTACAGCACAACTTCCAGCTGTATTTGTTTGCCACTCTACAGAAGTAGCAGGTATTTAGCATGTGATCGTTGTACATTTCAGCCTAATAAATATACACAGGTGATCAGATTGTAGATCTAAATTATACAGCATGAGGGAAATGTTGATGATTTTATTGTTATTTTGGATCGGTAACTATAACTAGCCACATCGAAGGAAGTGAAAACAAATTGAACATTACTTTTGATTAACTAGAGAGTAGCAACCATTAGATTTAGATCAATACCTTGGTAAGTGGAGTGTTGCTGTATATCACTGATTGATCGGTGATATTCTGGCCTATAGATTATATTTGTGCCTATAGATTATATTTGACTGTTGTTGAATGTGTACACTTTTATCACACCTGAAAATATTTTACATTTGTGTTCTTGGTGAATCTCACTCCAGGGCATTTGCTGAGAAGTATAACTTTCGCTCACCATTTTGCATCTTTGGCACTTAAACTACGCATGTGTGCATTATATTTATTGAATGTATTATTGGTTCTGGCTGATCCTTACTAGCTGTGATGAGAGTGCAGGGGTCCAGAAGATAGTTGTATATGTAGGCTATCCTATTCTGGTGTAATTTGGCTGTACAACCTGCATGTGGTAGGTATATATAGCCTAACACACTGAACAGGGAAACGCACGAATCTGAGCTACAAATTCAGCAAGATACACAATGCAATTTTTTTTTCTTAATGACAGTATATTTCAACATGGTAGATCAGGATTCTAGTCCGAAAATTCGAGCTTAATGATCACGTCAGGGCCCAACAATCAGGAGCAAATTATTGGGACAGGATCCATAAATGCCCAATTTATGCAAGTGCTGCAAAAGCATGAAATGGACTGGTGGGCATTTCCCTATCCCAAGGGAGAATCTTGTGGATTAGGCGTCTTAAAATGTATCAGTTGTTTTTGAACTGCCATGATATATTCGTTTGTTCAACTGAATTGCATAAGTCAATTAAGTGCTGTCATGATACAGAAAAATATATCTAGTATGGATAAAGTTGACTGTGAACTAACATGGTCACCAGCAATTTTCCATTATTTTTATTTGGTCATCTGTTTAGATGGCTCAGACTAAAGCTCTGTCTTTAATGTTGGCTGATACTTGACCAATATATGTTAAATCGTTTGTGACCTTTTAGCAGGGGAGAAATGGGCAAGTTCGACAAGCTTACATTTCAGTGGTTTGATTTTCATATAGCAATCAGCAAGAAATACTCTTCTACCGGTCCCTCCATGTTTAATGTTGCTAATAAGGCATTGGTCGCGTCATTTGTGACCCAATTCAATATCATAAGTGTTATTTACCTAAAGTGGCCGGAGGGGAAGTTCACTAACTGCAGGACGGATCGACCACACACACACACACACATATATATATATATATATATATAGTAGTGTTTTGAAATGTTGGCACCTCGTAGCAAAAGTTTGAATTTTGAGGCTGCCACTTAAAGTTGCTAATTGTATTTTGGTGGTGTATTGTTGCAAATTGTTTCAAAGTAAACACAAAACAATTATTCGGTGATATGTTCCAGCCTAAAACTATTAATGTGTAATAAATAACGAATAGGATTTTAATGTTGTGGTTGATTCTCCCCGCCTGGTTGAACCTCCCACTTCTCCCCTATATGGATAGATTGTATCAGATTTCTATTACATTGGCATCATGTGTCATCATTTTCAGAGGAAGTCTCATTCTCCTAGAAAATATACCATCAAGAACGAGTCCCATAACATGGATGAGATAGACGTCCAGAGCTTGTCTGATGAAGAATTGAGAGAACAGCTGGGGTCATACAATGTAGAATGTGGCCCTATATTAGGTAGTGTACCCAACTTAAATATGTTTGGTATGGTTTGTTGTGGTATCTCTTTGGGACCACCATATTTTAATTTTTTTATTTTCTTCATATCATACTGAAGTATCATCTTTTGTTGACATTTCTGTAATTCTTTAAGTATCTGTTGAATTTGTTATTGGTTTTGGCTGAAATCCTTACTAGCTGTGATGAGAGTGCAGGGGTCCAGAAGATAGCTGTATATGTAGGCTATCCTGTTCTAGTTTAATTTGGCTGTACAACCTGCATGTGGTGGGTATATATAGCTGAACGCACTGAACAGGGAAATGCACGGATCTGAGCTACAAATTCGCACCAGACAATTCCATTCAGCCAATTCCATATCAAATTTATCAATTCATTTTTTACCTACTATTTACCATGAGTAGGTACTTGAGTTCCTACTTGGTATACCTGCTCTGAGTAGTTTATATTCCAATTAGGATTGTCATGGAAGAAATATTTCTGAATTAAAAAAATAAATAAGCAATTCCAATTGTTAATGACAGTATATTTCTACATAGTAGATCAGGGTTCTAGTCAAGAAATTCAAGCCCAACAATCAAGAGCAAATGATTGGGACACGATTCATAAAAGTCCAATTTGGTCATTGACTGTAATGTTTTTCTAAAAGAAAAATAACAGGCTTTTTCCTGAAAAGGGGTGGGTGGAATTCATTGTTCATAACAAGTAGCAGTATGGGGCTGCCACAACTATTGCCAAAATATAGTACTAGAAGTAATTTACATTACTGCAGTTTCATTTATATTTATGAGGAAGATGTAGTAAATTCATACCTTCATTTCAGGCATCCTCTCAGAAATGATATATCCAGGAATACTGGGTTCATTTAATCAAAGGCCAGGCAAACATCCCAGTCTGCTACCCTGTACAAATATTTTGTGACACTATATACTAGACTGTGTGTGTGTGTGTGTATTGGGAATGATCATACAATTACAATAATCCCTGGTATTGTGAAATTGTTGCAAATCCCACTCATCTTTTAGCATCCAGAGCAAATCACCAAGATTTCTCCTAACCTTTTGGTGGCCATTAGCTAATCTATTCTAATAACAATGACATTTATTCTGATAATATTAACCACTCTTATCACCTAGTGAGGGTTTGGTGTTAAGTTTGATAAATATATGTTCACAGTGATCACATTCAGCATGTGGCTGGTTAATTATAAAGTAGAGCATGCATGCTTAATGAAACAGCCTTTCATTAAAATGATTACATCGTACTAGTACAATACTAATATATAAAACATAGATGGTATGGCCTGATGACTAATAAGCACCTTGATGCTGTGTTATTTTGGTGCATATATCATTATGTGGGTACGAGTATTAGCGTCCTGGTTTTGGGTTATAAGGGGTGGAGCTTAGATTAACTCATTACTGGCAAGCACACAAATGCTGGCTGCATACAATTAAGCCAAGGAGGTTCTTGGGCTTAAAATATCACGATTTATCGTAGTACCATCCATTAAACCAACCCCAAAACCCCAAGTTTTGTTTTCATAATTTGTTATTCTTACCAATGTATTTTGTACACTGTCAATAGATTAAGGCAAATTATAACGATCGTTTACACAAACTGTTAGCGCATACGTAGGACCTTAAATTAAAGCTCTGATTAAACATTTAATGAACCTCATATGAAGTCAATGACTGAAATAATTAGACATTTTGTCAATTACTACTAAACCTTTGATGGTATGTTTTGGTCACTAATGCAGCAATAACCGAAACAATGTAAATTACTGGTATATGTGGTCATGCAGTTAATAACTAACCCTCTATTGGAAATAAATTAATTAATTAGTAATTATCCCGTTATTAGTATAAATATGCCCAAACAAAATATGTATATGGGGCACCCTAATATCTGTGCCACCAAATAAATGAGATACAACACTCTTGGGTACGAGTTGTCTTGTTACCGACACTGCCTTCAAAATCAGATAATTCTACATATAAATATTGATTTTCATTATAAGCCATGTATAATTATCATCAACTTGTTTCACTTCTATTTACACTCCATGACTGCATGAGTTTAAATCAAAAATGACGATTGATGTCCATTTGCAAAGATCTCGACTATAGATAGCTGCTAACACTGAAATTTTTTCTCCCTGTAACTGGATTTGACACTGAAATAGCACTGGCTATTAAGCTGACCCCCCCAAAATAAGGGTCAAAATGTTGACACAAAGTATCAGATTAATGGCTGGGACCTACAGTAATCAGGTTGATTTTTATGAGTACCAGCATTTTGCTTTGTGTATTGCAGGGGTATTGGCTGGTTTCCCAAAATGACCTAGTAAATTTTGATGTATTAAAGCTAGTGTTACTTTGCAGCTTCAACAAGGCGTGTTTATGAGAAAAAATTGCTAAAAGTTCTGTCAGGTGAAGTGACGTCGGAACCAAGTGGGACCACAGACTTTGTGGACTACAGTGATGATTATGATGAAGGTTGGTACCATTTGCATGTTGTGAAAAGAAACTAATACTAACATAGCCATTAGTAGTAGTGGTATTACCTGTATGTGACATACTATAATCCCATATCAGGCCATTACATTAACGGTTGCCAGCTGCAAATCAAAATTCGGTTTGGGCAAGTCAAAATAACTCCTCACTTGCCCGGCTGTGCAAGTGGCAAATTTCCTTTCATTTAGCAATAAAATTAACACTCATTCCGCAGCCCAAGGTGATTACCAAGCATCAAAGGGACGATCTTTGTTTACTTTTCAACTTGGTGACCTGTCAGCTGCAGTATTGCTGAAGGCTCACCTGTGACTTAGTTAATTTGGTCTATCAGTACATTTAGGAACATGAGCACTGCTACCTAATTACAGTCGGGCTCCATTATACTACAGTCCGTCATAACATGGTCAGACTGCTGACCCAAAATCCTGGAATCCACAACAGCGCATTTTTACGTGAAATGGCATGAAATCCACAATCTCCCAATAAAATATTTCGAAATAATTTGACCATGTTTTCACAGTTTGTAATTCACATGTAAAAAACACAGCCAACAGATACAAAGTGTCCACGTGTATATTTATTCAGTGCAAACTTAATTACACACCACCATGGGTCAGTCAGCCAAACAAAGCCCAATCACTACCCTCAATTATTGTTTGTCTCCACCCACTAAATAAGTTTGATGATGTTTTCATTACAAAAACAAATACACAAACACGTACATTTTCATGAACGTTTATTTGCATACATGCACCTACAAAAGTTAATTTATTGGTTCATATAGTTGCTACCTTCATCTGTAAAACATGCACTATTTCTGGCCGATGAATACCACCACTCCAAGATGGATGCTATCTTTTACTTAATTTTGGAGAAACATTTTATTTTCCACACAAACGTTTATGTTTAAGTCAGCAAATGAATTAGCAATTAGGCTTGGGATGGTTTGGCTTTACAGACACCAATAATTGCAATAATTTATTCCATCTTGACAAATAGAAGTTCCGGGCCTAGTAGACATGTATGTTATGTACAATTTGAATGTCATTATATATGATCAAACTTCAAGAAAAACATAAATTTGTCTTATATGCTATACATGAATAAATACTTGTTAATTTATCAAACAATTTGCAAAAATTCAGGGCAAGTGAACTTTGGGTCAGGGCAAGTATTTTTTTGGGACCCACTTGCCTGACAGGCAAGTGCCACCAAAAGTTAATGTAATGGCCTGCATATATGTTTTATTTGGTGAGCTTAGGGTTTTAAAGGAACAATTCACCTTTAGATATTAAGATTTAAATGTGTAAAGCTTATAAAAGTAACCCTAAATCCCACAATAATACTCACAAACTGTACCTGATATCATAGATTTAAGGAAATAATTCCACTTACTGGAGGGTAGCCAATACAGCTTCCTTGAATGCCAGATTGTATGGCAGGAAGGAAAAAAGTCACTTGTTCTTACCTCAGATGGCCAAAAAATTAACTACCCATCTCGATCCCAATCAAATCAGGTCACTCTATTTGCCACAATGCTCAACCCAACTTTTACTAACTGATGCTCTACTCGGTTCATTTGCATCAATCTTACAGCTTGTTAGATCTTTTGGTTACAAAAGTACAAAACAATCTTCACACAGAATTTCACTGTATAGTTTTCTTTAGCTATTTTGGTAACATTCAGGGATGTTTGAACCACCTATACAGTAAATTGTAATGTTTGTAAATATGATTTTATTCCAAAAATATGTGTTTTGAGTGTTCAGTTAACATTGTTATAACCAGATAATAGAAACAGCTTGTTTTAACTGATGTCATATTTTATGAACATCTGGCCTGTATCTGGCTTCAAAATGTCATCATCCACAGAGCAATAATAGTGGATTAACCTGCACTTTGGTTTTGAACTGGATTATTCAGTACGAGGTAACTCGTGTTCATATTTTGTCATATTTTTGTATGAACATAATTGTATTAGCCCTGAATTTTTGAAGTGAAGTAACAAGAAATAAAACTTGGTGTCTAAGCATAATTAAATTAAACATGTGCACAGTTGCACATAATTTTAGATTTGATGTTATCAGGGTAGAACTGAAATAAAATATTTCAACTTTTCTTAATTACCATATGTTGAGTGGACAGGTTGAGTTGGTTTAAGTTTAGCCTTGAAGCTGGTTACAGCTGGGACATGTGAACAAGGGATATTTGCCAGGAGAAACAAATCTCACTAAAATGGGTGCCAGTTGGATCTGATTGTTTGCAGCACAGTACTGTAACTACTGTACCATCAGAACACCCTGAGAGCACAGGTGAGATGAGAGTGCAGGGATCCAGAAGATAGCCAAATATGTAGGCTGTCCTGTTGTGGTGTACTTTAGCTGTACAAGCTACATGTGATTGAAATATATAGCCTATCACACTGGACAGGGAAATGCAAAATTTAGCTGGTTATAAGTGGTTGTAATTATCATATATGTATTGTATTTTTCTTGAATATTCAACAATATGAGTTAATCTATTATAACAGTATACATTATTTGCAATCAGTTTCTAAAAAATATGTAGGAATCTTCTCTACTCGTTGAAAGAATTAAGTACTGGTTCTGTGTTATGTCCCATCATTTATATTATATTCAACTGAAAATGGATCAATAATCCAGTATTTTGGTGATGTTCCTTTAAGATTTAAAATACAAAAATAACACCGCATGGGTTACTGATTGATACACTGAATTCCTGTATTGTTATCAGCTCATGTTTCATTATTACAATTAATTTCACATCATTTTCACATCATTTTAATAAGGGCCCTTGCTACCAAAGTGTGGTTAATCAATCAGAGACCCAGCTATGCTGTGCAACCAAATATTCTGGAAATATTTTATTGAATGATTATGAAAAGAGTTAATTGTGTATTTGCGTTTTAAACCAACAATAGAGTAATGTTAATTGTCTGTCCAATGCTTTCTAAATCTTCACATTTAATATCTTCTTGATCTAGCAATACATGTTGGGATTATTTTTAGTGGTTCTTTTTAATATCCCAGAGTGGAATTACATTAAAAAGATTACTGAATTGTGTTTTGCAGAGCCTGTTGATGATGAAGTCACTGGTGGAGAAACGGCTGTTGCAGGAGTTAGGTATACACAACACGTTAGAGGTGCCAAATACTTAGAGCCAACAGTCCAAGAAAGCAAGTTTTCACAAGAAAGGTATCTATATAAATGAAGTTTTATTTTAATTAACAGAATAAACAGATTTTACTACATGATGATTTGTATGTTTTCTTCAAGTACATGAGACATGTTTTGATATTATCATTATGAGATTTACTCCTGAGAAACAACCATTGATGGAAATGAAAAATAATAATATGTATATTTAATAAATCACCCTTACTAGTATCATCGTATTTCCTTGCCAGGAAATGCGAATATAGTGGTAAGAGAAATTTACTAGTCTGCTCTAAATAGAGTACATTAATAATGGTAAACTATTGTCATCAAATAAGTGTACAGTTAAATTTGTTGATCTGCTCAAAACGTTAAGCTTATTTTCAGTTACTAGATGGAAACATTCATGTACAGATCATTTGGCATTCTTTACTGAGTTAGCCAGCCCTATTAAAAACTGCCATTTATATTATTATTATTATAGAAAGGCTACCTGTCCAGCAAAGCTACAAGCATCCATTTCCTCTGCTATTGGCCTTTAGTTGGGAACTGGCTTAGAGCAGTGTCATGATGTGTAACTTTGTTAAAATGTATAGGCCGAGGCTTAGCCAGAAATTAAGGTTTTGGGTGTGCATTAAAGAAAACGGGGTGTGCAGAAAAAAAGTAGTAGGATTACATGCATGGTTAAACTAGCCATCTTTTAGAAAACTGAGCATGCAAACCTCAGCTGCACGGCTGGCTGGCTAAGCCTATGTGTATAGATGTGTGATGTGCTTAATGTTAGTTGTCATTTTAAGTTAGTTTAACTGGAAATTTGAATAAAAATAATTTATATTTGTATGGCATTGGGGATTGAACTGATTGCCCTGGGAGTGCTTTGTTGCTGGACTACCAGAGTTCATGAACATTTGCCAATGCTCGTTTTGTATTAGTGAAATAATTGCTGATTGTGTTTTGAGGTGGTGAGAGGAAGCACAAAATGCATTTATGGTGACTGACTTTTATGGTTAATTACACTTGATACAATTCAGGCATTGCATTTTCTGGCTGATAATTGCGTTAAGGTCAGGATAACCATGTTGGTGATCTATTTCAGAAGTGAAGCCATTAGACAACGGGTCATGTTGGATCCTGAACCAAATTGGAAAGGTGCCTCACAGAAACTTTCAAGGTGATATAAATATTTGTTGATTTTGTAATATATCCCTGATGGTTTGTATTCTAACTGTGAGCATTATGTAAAATCAGGGTTTGTCTGTTTTGGTCTTTCAGATTTAGCCAAAAGTAATTGGTCATGTTTTAATTTTCACAGGGATGATATTCACTCGACTAGCTACTCACGGATATCACGTTACACATCATCATCATTAGCATCAAGCAAGCCCAGTGCCATGTCCACGCTGACACGAGTTCGACAATCACAAGGTCAACCACCAGCTGATATGAAGAAGAAAAAAGGATTATCGATCTGGGTCCAGCTTATCATTGTCGTCATCATAGCACTTATCATATTTATGGTGTTTCAGAACTTAGAACCAGCCAATATACTTCCTACACATTACATCGACAATTCAAACTGAGCACATTAACATTGTGCTGGTCTGGTAATTGGTATGGCTTGGTCCTCCCATCCCTTCATTTCAAGTTCAGATTCCTTTTTTGTGTTCGTTGGATTGGTTGGTGTGATAACTTAAAGCTTTGATTTCATTATCAGAATTGTTTTAATATTGTAGCTAATTACAATCAGCAACGCCATCAAGCTGATGAAAGACACATTTCTGGTGAACTATGTAAATAGTGAAATTAAATGATTGTACACGGTTACAAAAAAATGTTTTTATTGCTCTCACCAGGATATTTCAGCAGTTAAAGTTGTGATTTTGCTGAACTCTGGAAGTATACGTGTTAATGTAGGGACTGGTTAATTAAAGTTATTTCAGCCAGGAGGATTATCTCTTCCTTAGGAGGCCTTTTTACATTGTGATTTGATGTAATAAAGTATATCCATTTAGGGTAAACATTGGGTAAAAAATTGTCTTGCTGTGTGTAACTGTACGAACACAGGTGTATATTATATATTGAGTGAGTACTCATATTTGAATTTGGACCTTGTGTCTTCTGCATTGTTTTTATCTGCATGACTCTCGAAGTACACAATACTGAGAGTGCTTGCACGATGAGAAATAACATCCTGTGAGATACATTCTTGTAGTATAAAAAATGTTATGTAAGTTACAATCTTGTAGCATAGAATTATTCCATCACAATTTTTTAAAGTGACCGTGGGGCTTCATAAAAAATATTAATTTCACTTGGAATTGTGACAAAACTTTTAGCATCAGTAATAATAATAGTATTTTATATAACGCTTTATTCAACTTGAATTGCTTTAAGGCCCTTTACATTTAAAACATATTCTGAGCTTGTATAGCTCGAGTACATTTCATACATAATATGCCAATTTAAATAAATGGGTTTTAATAACCTTACAAAATATTTCTTTACTTGCTGCAAGTTTAATATGGTTTGGCAACTTCTTCCACAGCCTGGTGCTGATGCTCAGAGGTATTTCTCTTTATTATATGGCTTTTTGATACCCTCAAAAGTGAATAGGACTGATCGGAGCATTCTCACTGGCATATATTTTTCTATCAGATCATTTGAATACAATAGTGCTGTTCCACTCAGTACTTTGAATGTATGAAACCGGATCATGTACAGTGATCTGAAATGTACAGTAAGTCAATGCAGTTGGAACAAAACTGGTGTTGTATCTCTTTTTTTGTATGTGTGTTACCAGACATGCACACAGTTCTGCAGGCGGTTTGTCAGAGAGACGGGGATATGCACAAATCTGCACTTTCAGTATATGATTACCTTACATATTCTACACTATACTAAAATCTTCATAGGATCGCTGTATTATTTATTATCATAATATTAACATAAAATGGAAAAACCCTACAGTGATCAAATAAATAAACATGAAAGGGGTAGAGAAAGTGCTTTTATTTGCTGTATAAAAAGACAGCTGGCCAATCGGGAGAATATTTGAGTCGCGTGATTATCATAATGCAAAATGGACATTTACCCGCCAAGGTCACCAGCTCACCAAAATCTCTCCCATCCTTCAAGGATGGTTCTTATATTCATTAAATATTTATAATTACGTAACATGATCCAATCCACTAAGTACTTGATTCATAACATTCTGAAAGATCGACGGTACTGTTGATATGCGAGGCGCTGGTACTGGAAAAGTCCTTTATGGTTGTCCACAGTGAGGTATTCCTTTGATTCCTCAGATAACTCTAGCTGTTGATAAGCATTTGACAAATCGAGCTTAGTAAACACCCTACCTCCTGCTAACTTGGCAAAAGGTCCTCAGCTGTTGGTAACGGATAGCATGTATCCTCCACGACTTTATTTATGGTGACTTTATAATCTCCACATATTCTGATTGATCCATTTGCCTTTGGCACAACTACAATCGGGGCTGCCCACTTGCTTCTTTCCACCTTTACAATGACACCATTACTCTCAAGTCGACACAGTTCTTGCTCCACTTTGTCCTTGAGTGCATAAGGCACCGATCTAGGTTTGTGAAAGATTGGGCTTGAATGTGGTTTCAGCATGATGTTGGCTTTGAAGTGCTTAATGGTACCAATGCCCTCTTTAAACACTGATTGGTGTGCTGCTATAATTTCATTTATCTTCTGTGCGCGCGTCTGTGGCATGACTTGAAAAATACTCTTCCAGTCCAGGTGAATAAACTTTATCCAATCACAACCTAACAAAGGGGCTTTGTTGTTACCTCTGGCAATTAATAACGGCAACTTCATTGGTTCCGGTACCGAAGGTGAGTAATTACTTCGCCTAAGAACCGATTCTGGTGTTTGCAGAGCAAGATATGATTATGATACAGCAATTCAGAAATGATAGATCGTGCAGCACCTGTGTCCACTATGAACGTTATCTTTGTCCCTTCACTTTCGACTGGAACCTTAATTTCTTCTGATTTACCTTGGGCTTCTGTACTGTACACGGTATATAGCGGTACTGTGTCAGGATCGGTTGAATCATAACTAAGTCCTTGAACTGTATTTACACTATCGCCAACCTGATGAGTGTTACTGCTGTACCTCTGATATCGTGATGATTTACATGCTTTAGCAATATGTCCAATTTTGGAACATAGATGACATGACTATGTCTTGGCATAACAGCTGTCTGGGTTATGCTAACCATTACAGCGATAACATGTTTTACGCTGTTTGTTAGCGTTCTTTTGTCTTGACTTCTGTGAGTCACTCCATTTATTTCACTTTGACTTAGGTGAGTCATTCCACTTTTTGGTTATCCTATTTACACTCTGTGTAACAACTAGTATAGATTGACACGACTTCGTCTCATTGTGCGATAGTTCCATTGCCTGAGCTTCAGAACAAGCTTTACCCCAAGTCAGATCTGTGTTGTTGCTGAAGAGAACAATCTAGTCTTTATTGCTGGACTCCCTACACCTGTAAGAAGTCTGTCCCTCAGAATGTTCTTTAGTGAATCACCAAACTCACAGTTTATACTGAGTTTCTTTAGAGCCAAAATAAAGTCTGTAACGCTTTCATTTTCTGCTGGTTACGTGAAGCAAAAGTGTATCTTTCACCAACAACACTGTGCTTAGGTTTATAGTAATCCTCTAATAGCTTAGTCAGATCATTGTAAGATTTTTCCTGCTTCATCATCAGGATTTACCGATGGCACGAGCAATTCAAATGCACTAGCACCAATTAGTGCTAAAAAAACGTTCACTTTATTGTCATTCTCAATTTTATTTATGTTCATCCATATTTCTAATCTCTTCTGATAGTTTTTCCACTCTTCCTTATCAGAATTAAATTAATTCTCCAATATTTCCTATTAGAGCAGCTGCAGCCATGGATAATTGATTAAACAATTACAAATCGTAGTGTCCGATTGGTCGTGGTGATCTGTGATATATAATTTTTTCCGGCGTCATGTAGGCCTATTCACGAAATTCCTGTAAATATCCCAAAATACACAGCGGCACCAATTTGTCACTTCGCCCAAATCCGGACACGGCCCGACATAAGTTAACAAATAAAGTTACAAAGACTGCGTAACTTACTAAATACTGAGTTCCTATGACTGCACCGATAGTTTACCAAACTGAATTTCGAACACAAAAGATGACAAATCCCAACTAATCGTCGCCAAATGTTATGTTTAGATGCACATACACAAAAGCACAATGGTCATCTTAGAACGGTGCAACAGAACTGAGGAGGAAATGGAGTTTGATGTGGAAGTGATGATACTCACAGAGGAAGAAGAGGCAATGCTTGGCAAGTCGCCTCATGAATTAGTGCTGCTGTTGAAGGAGAAACAAAAAGAAACTGATATGGCTAAAAGTTCAAACGAGAGTGCCAAACTGGAAATAGAACAGATGAAAAACAGATTACAGATAAAACGATTTGGGTATACAGGTTTCAGCACGTATGGCACACTACATATCTGTACAATGGCCAGTAGCATGCAACCTGTTTATTAAGTTGCATCACAGGAAATCACAGTCTGGCCGAAAAAGTTGCATGCTTTTGGATGATGAGATGTTCATGTTTTTGTGTCGGGTATGGTCCGGCTTTCAGGAGCAGGATTTAGCTGACAGATTCAGTTGTTCATTGTCATCCGTGAGCCAGTTATTACCTGGGCCAATTTCATTCTAGGAAGTATTACCATTTAGCTGCGGAAAAAAACATTCAGAATAAATTGCCATCAACATTTAAAGGAACAAAATATGAGCACACACGTGTTATAATAGACTGCACCGAGATAAAAATTCAAGTGCCTTCATCGCTCATTCTGAGCAGCCAAACATATTTGAGTTACAAAAGTGGAGACACCATGAACTGTTTAATTGGTATAGCTCCACATGGAGCTGTTACATTCGTTTCATCTTTATATACTGGTTGTATGTCTGATGTTGAGATTACCAGGATATGTGAACTACTCGATTTGCTTGAGGAAAGCGATGTTGTGATGGCTGACGGATTTTACCATACAAAAAAAGTGAGGCCCGAAAAGCAAGTCTCAACATTCCACCATTTCTCAAGCAAAACACACAGTTTACACGGGGTGAAGTAGCCGAGACACAGGAGATAGCTACCCTACGGATTCATGTAGAACGAACGATACAAAGTACAGGACAACAATCTGTTTAAAACTGTAATCCCTCTCAGTATGGTTGGAACTGTTTGTCAGTTATGGACCATTGCTGTACTTCTTACTAATTTTCAAGGACCTCTCATAATTGAGAAAATGTGAATTTGTACATTTATATCATGTCACCGTCAAAAGTGTAAACAATAAACATAAATCAGTATTATCACATTTCAATTTTTAGTTGTTATCTTTCAAGTGATGAATATTTACATAACAATTTAATATACATGAATAAATACAAGTTTTACAATACAACCAAATCACTATAAGAGAAAATGTGTGAAAAAGAAAACGTCTATTTTGTCTTTAATTTCCTGCCATTCTTTGCTGTCAAAATAAATAGTTTCTAGATGAAGTGTGTCGCACCATACAAAAAAGTCGCACCAAGGTAATCCAGTTAAAGCGAGCTGTGTCATAACTTGAAAGTAATAGTTATGGGTGCGGCTCAGGTACAAAAATTCACCAGCATCTTTCTTTAAATATTAAACCATGTTCATAGTGTCTGCTGTTGGACATTTAATTTCTAACAACCCATATGGGGATTGTTTTGTAGAGTTGTAGACCTGACAATCTGGACTTGCTGCCAGCCATGGACTATTTTTACTTGTCACAATACCACATGGATAAATATTAACACAGTTACCATATACTGCATTGTACCATTCAACAGCATGTAGTTCATTAACCAATCCATGTTTCATTGATATTGTCTGCAATACCTTTGCTGACTTAGGTTGATGTAGAAATTTAGATAAATCTTCTTTTTGTACTTATAAATAGAACCAATGTTTGAAGCTGTAATTCGTAATTTTCGGAGTTTGTGCCATAGTTTGGAGGAACTTTACACATGTGTCTGGATTTCAAACTGATTTCCTTCTCTATGAGTATAAGCTCTTCCATTTGTGCATTTTGTACATTGGACAAACATGTAGAGACATGTATTTTTTATGTTATTCTTAACTGGCAGATCTGGATAATTTGTGTCTGCAACATTATTTATGAAATATTGTGAGGAATGCTGTTGCTGGTAACTAATAACACTGCTCGTCACATGGGCCAAACTTTGTAGCTACAAGCTGGGTGTCCCGTACCCGTTCTACCAGAATATCTAGCATCATGGAATTGGGATGAGCTTCTTCCAGTGGATGATATAATTCAAGTGGTGATGGCATTGTGATTCTTATACAATGTGGGTGTTATGGGCTTTGGTGTGTCTTCATCTTCATTTCTGGTTTTATGGCTATACACTTCTACATTCTGAACTTCTTTCTCGCTTATTTTTTCTCCTCTGGGTATTCGCCAAGCACGTGGATGTGATGTTCTGACAACATCCTCTGGTACATGTAGACAGCCTAACATCTTTAGGCTGGCTATTTTGAACAATAATTCAATTATATGTCCACAGCCTTCACTCAAACCTATAGGACAATCACATATGGCGTATACTGGATCTCAAAGGGGTTGTTGATTATGTCAATCTGAAATGATATTACATAATTACAGTCATCATAATGATGTATAGCTATTTGTCGCTGATGTACATAAGATACTGAATGTCACATCCATCACTATTATTATTAAGTAAATACATATATTAGCAGGTGTATTAAAATCCATACAAAACAGTGTACTGCCATAGTAACTGACTGTCTTCCTGCATGCCCATGACAAATAACTACATTGATTAAAGAACTCCAGTGAAATAATGAACAATTGAATACCATTTGGATACACCCTTAGTTTTTTATAGTTTATCATTCTTCTTCTGTGATTTGTAGCATACTCCTTTAATGGTACAGCTGTCCGTATCCTGTAAAAAAATGTAGCATCCCCAGATATTAGGTGATGGTTGACACATACCAGCCCCCCCCCCCTCCCACACACACACAGGGAAGAATGTTTTAAGGGGTACTTCCAAATTATATCTGGCCTACTAAACACATATTACTAAAAGATAACATTCTGTAAGCTTATATCCTAATTTGTTTTATAACAAATTTAAAAATGTAAATAAGTGTTGTTTTGTACACAAATTATTGAACTGATCGTAAAACAGATAGAATAAATTATAACATAAAATTAATATGAGGCTCGACTCTCTAGTTTACAATAAAATAACCCATAGCAAAAATTCAAAATCCGCCATGCACCACCCAAGACCAAGTATTGTATTTTTAATATAAGGAAGAATAAACATTGACGTGTCTATGACTCTATCCATGGCTCAACCGCTCCTGAACTGCCCACTCATAATAGTCATATATAGATATAATCACTAGATCTAGAGTCTAGTAGTAGTACTAGTAGTATTAACGAGGATTATATAGATCTTCAAATTCACCTTTTAGTTTTATTTCGTGAATATACTTTTCGGAGTAGTATTTAACACCTTTAGATACATATGTCTACCTCTGCTCGATTTATTCTTGGACTTCGCGTACGATTCCACAGCAGAAAATGAGAAATCAGGAACAGATGATTGTAAATAAGACGCATAGCCGGTTGCGCGGTCCTAGCCTCGCTTTAGAAAAACATGAATATTCACGAGAGGATATTAAGAAAGGTCTATAAATAGAGCAGATCTGGGGTAATTGTAATATTAATAGTAATAGTAACGATTACATTTTTCACAGTAATAGTAATAGTAATGGTAAATCCCATTTTGAAAGTAATTGTAATTATAATAGTTGATAAAGTAATAGTAATCCACTATTACTTTGCTATTACATTTTGTCAGACACACAATACTTTTTGCCAGATATGTCACTGCACCATCAAATCTCACTGTCACCTGATTGGCTGCTCAATCAAATTGTCATTTATAATTTATTGTCGTTTTAGACATTTATTGCTAGAGTTATTATAATTTTGCCTTTTATCCGCATCTAGTTTGAAAACTGCAGCCAATGTTAGCACTGAACATATTATTGGTCGATCTTATAACGTCTACTGCAGGATATGAACTTTAATAGAGCCATTTGTCAAAACATCCAAAACTCAGTTCGTCAAAGTTTTATTCTGTTTGTTAATTATGATACATACATGTTCTTATACAGGCGCAGTCTTCGGTTACATGCAGAACAATTACATTTCACAATCAAATTTCAGCCACTCAATGATAACCATCAAATATGACACACAAAGGGTTTTACAGGGCGCCTCCATGATCGAACTGATAGCATAGTCGACCACATATTTCAACCACCTGAGTTTAAATCTCGATTTGGGCATGTCTGATGGGTGTTTCATTTGTTACTTCCCCTATTGACACTTGGAGGCCGCTCGGTGCATTTCGCCTACTGTATGCACAAAAGTGGCTGTAATACATCAAATATCAAGATCAAATTAATGGCTTTAGCTGTAACGTTTTCCTCTCAACTCTTTCGTAACAGAGTATTTCCATTCACATTAACACATCACGTAGCATGATGATCTGGAGTCTCTTAAGTTAATGCAGGATGCCTTTAAAGGACTTTCGATAGAGTTGGAAAGTGAACGTATGTCTAGGTTGATCGGCTCCGAGATCTTGGACCAGCTGGTTCTCTATGTCCGAAATGGTGGCGATGGTAGACATATGGATAATAAATGGCTTGCAACTGTACAGTCAAACCGGAGAGTTATCGTCCGATGCCAAATATTGCCTTTTTAAAATTGTTACCTAATAATATAATGTTTAATAGTACAAAACAATATATAGACCATTGTCTTAATACCCTCCTATCAATATAAATAACTATGGCTCTTTGTGTACCTTATCACAAGGCATGCCATTAATTGGAACGTCCTGGATGTTCATGATGCATACAATTAAAGCTTGCTTGACTCATTGGTACTGCATGGTACACACAATATTGCATTCCTATTGGCAAGTTAGAGGTACTTATGATTAACCAAAAGCATCTGTGGTCGTCTGGAATCATCTAAATGCAGGATTCCACGTGCAAACTCTTAACATTAATCCTACATTAATTAGACTAGGGCATTGAATGAATAATTCCAGAAAAATGTTTTCATAAAACGCGTTGCGTTAGAAACTTGCAATCACGATATGTCGTAAACAGAACCTCTCGACCACACAGTATACGTTTATGATAGGCGAGTAGGTGCCTTGCTTCAACCGCACACAGGAATATAGGCATACACATAGTTTTTTTTCTCTCTCTCTCTCTCTCTCTATCACACACACAAACACACACACACACACACACACACACACGAAAACACACAGAGGTAGGTTTACATAAGTATGCATATATATATCGATTATAGATAAATTTGTGTATAACGTTATACCAATTCAATAATACACAAATCACGATTGTCGTGAAACCGCTAGAAATTTAGAAAGGGTAGGGCGAAGTTTATGATCGTGGACTATTAAAAGGCTCATAAAGTTAAACATGTATATATGTGTACGGGCATGAATCCCATCATGCGTCACATTATTATGTTTATTTAATACTTAATGTCAAACAACCATCGATCAAATACATCCCGGTGTGTACTGATGATATCATTTCTGTTCTTGTAGTGTAATTTGCCTAGTTACATGTAACCGTTGATAAGCTCACTGTAATGGCTCCTAAGTATTTTGTCACTTTGTTCTGGGCTTTGCTCTATATGAACAAGTCGTTTCTGACAACATTTATCCGACATTGTTTCTGTCTTCAAAACAATGCAATTAAATTTGATTTTCGTTTTCATATTAGTTGTTGCATTTACGATTGCAATGATAACAACGGGCGTTGGACTGGCTGACGTATTTCGTGTTAACTAGCGCTATTCGTGTAGATTTAATGCTGCTGAGATCGAACAAATAACTTCGAATTGAGCAAGTTTTCGTTGCATCAATGTCGTTATCTCGCAGTATCTTTACTATGATTGTGAATGAACGTTTGGTCGGATAAGCTAACCACTTCGATTTAAACTACTAGTTCGTTATATCCTAGTGATTTATAACCAAATTCATTTAGTAGTAGTAGTAGTAATTTTATTTGTATTATTAGAATCTGTAAAGTTTTCTCAAAATGAATTAAATTCTACTGCTAAATATATATATATATATGTGTGTGTGCGTGTGTGTGTGTGTGTGTGTGTGTGTGTGTGTGTGTGTGTGTGTGTGTGTGTGTGTGTGTGTGTGTGTGTGTGTGTGTGTTACTGAAATATCCCATTCCTATTATTAGTATTCAGTCTATTGCATATATTATAATACAGGTACTGTACACATAGATATGAAAATTGTCAAAGTTGTTCAAATCCGTAAATCGGCTGTTTGAAGCCTTTTAAACAAAGTAGACCTGTAAGTCTACTTCCATATTTTAAAAACAATTAGTAGTGATTAAATTAATTTCTTTTTTGTATAGAAATTATATTTTCTTCAAACATCAAAGGCGGAATTTGAATATACTTTGGCCATTCTAGACAACCTTTCAAAAAATGTTTAGCGTAATAAAATACATCAACTTGCGACGTCGGACCTGTCATACGTCTGTCCGAATGGTTCATTTAGAGAACAATATAAACTTACGACCATGGGTGACATATGGATTGTCGTTCGGAGTCACAAATAGTGGACAAAATATTATAATTGAACACAAGAATCTAATATTATTCAGAATTATGAGCTCCGACGATGAGTACATTTCAGCGACAAAACAGTGGATAGTGTCAACACTGGAAACACAGCCGAGGTGTTGGATAGCCTAGCTGTTTACCTGAAAACATTGACTGATATACGTAGATTGCAGGATAACGTAGCCGAGTACCTCCATATAATTGAAACTAATACATAGAGCACCAAAGTCACAATATCATCGTAAACGATGAGCCATCAAAGCGCAAAAAGAAACATGGTAATTTACAGAAACCCATAAACGATCTACAGAGCGAAACTTTAAAATGATCACCAGTCATAGAAAAATAAGGTGAACAGGCTGGGAGACAAAATATGATGATCTTTGCCATAAGGCAAAAGGACAGAGGACATCGAAGATCGAGCTGCAGATTGATGAAGCACAAGTTGTCGATAGGCTTAATTGAGACAGAAACAAACCATTCCTTGTACGTTTCTCGTACGAAAAGTACGCAGTATCGTATTAGAACAGGCCATGATAAAGTTTAGAGACACAGATTTCCGTATTGGCGAGTATATTTTTAAACGTTTACAGGATAATTTACAGACTCGAGATGATAGAAACACGTCATAATGGCAAATATGCAGTTATCCGCCATGTCAAGATATACATTGATGGTGTCAATTATATCGTAGGAGCTGACAATGAAATTGTTTGTATTGTTGAACGTCATAGTTAGGATAATGGTCAGGGCCCTTACAACTTTTCATACTAGATACTAGAATATTCATGGACTCAATTCTTTTCTGAAAAATATGCAGATATTGGGTCATATCTGGCAAAATATGACAGCGTGACACTAATTGAAACTTTGACACATATGATCTGGATATAATGAACGTTTTTTAATTAATATAATTAGTTCAGTGTACCTGGCAAACGAAACGATAACTATGGACGGACGTCTGGAGGAATAGTGAAATAAAAAAAGGATATAGTAAATAACGTTGAACTGCAACTGAAATATCAATGTGGACTTTTTTCTTCTAATTGGACAAACATAAATCTGGATTGAAGCAACATGTCATTTTCTCTGATGTCTACATTCCACGTGAAGGGTCATCGTTCTATAGGGTTGGACCAGAATTTGATGGAATAGCCGAATTGGAATAATATCTTGTACAGGATGCGATTAATTCGCTTTTGTCGATTTTAATGCACCAGTCTTGTGATGAAAAAGATTACGTGGTGTAGATGAGTATTATTTTGTAAATGTTTTTCCCTTCCAGGAGATTGAGTATGTAATACTATTCTCACTTATACATTGGGTAGATCTGTGTTGGAATTGTGTCGTGTCTTCGGTACAGACATATTGAACGGTCGATTTCCAGATGATCGCGATGGCGAGTACACGTTCGTAGCCAGTATTGTCAAAAGTGTAGTGGAATAAATATTGACCTCATCATCCTTATTTGATCATATAATCAACTACTCCCAGCTTAAGGTAATGACATAATCGGATCATTTTCCTTTGGTATTGGTGTTGTCTTGTCATATAGTGCAACACGCTGTCGTTGATCTCAGGTTTAAATGAAACGAAATAAACTGTAACGGTTTCCTAGAATTATTGGACGATAAATTACCAACGAACAAATCAATATCGAATCAGTACCTGGTTCGGATAAGCCATAATGATATCACCATCTCCTACTTGTTGATGTTTTAGAGCGAGCGGCTCAGCAGATGAAGTGCACCTAATGAATCTCTAGCGTTCAACCATGTGTAGCGCACACAGGCGTATGGATTAGTGGAATGCAGAATGTGATCAACTTCAGTGGAACAAGCTAAGACCCTTGCACATATTTCTTCGGGCTGGGTCTTCGAAGATCCAATTGTTTAACTAAGACAGCATACAAGAACAAATGCCAAAATAATGAAATCAATCACAGACAACAAATGCTTCATTGCCTCAGGGTGCGTACAGCAAGAGACAAGTTTTAGAACAAAATCAACTTATCTAATAAAATATCAAGAAATAATTGGTGTGATATAAGTCATTATAGATGAGATGACTGTATTAGAGCACTATATAACGAAACAAGTATTGGTAATGATAAGTTTTTGTAAATGTTTCAGATTTTCTTATGTTACATAAGAATGAAAGTCATTATGCAAATGAGTATGCAAGTTTTGATGATAAAATTTTAATAAAGGATAGTTCTACCATATTTTTGTGTTGCCTAGTGTTGACAATATGTTGTATGAAATGCTCAAAGCCGGATATAACATGTTGATGATATATATACGTATGTTGTTTAAAGATATTCTTAGAACTGGACAATTTCCAGACATGTAATGCGAAGTTATCACCAAACCACAACACAAGAAAAGATCTAAGAATGAAGAAGGTAATTACAGAGGTATATATCATTGCCAAGTTTTCTAGGCAAGATATATTTTATAAGGTGTTCAATAACCGATTGATTAATTGGGCGGAATTACAAGATTAATTTATATAAGTATTTAAATAAAAAGATGGCGGATGTTAGTGTACATTCATACATATTATGACCCCATTTTGACACTACTTTCCAAAAGAACGGATGGTATAGGCTCATCACAAAGGACGTACTACATTCCTGTGTTAAAACACCCTGTGTTCTTCCTATACTATATATTTGACTGAAGGGCACAATACAAGGTTTTAATTAGTCTGGTACTGCTTATTTTGTATATTATCATAATAGCAGCTATATGTAGTAGTCACATAATCATGATATATATATATATATATATATATATATATATATATATGTGTATGTGTGTGTGTGTGCGTGTGTTGTGTGTGTTTGTGTGTATGTATGTATGTGTGTGTGTGTGTGTGTGTGTGTGTGTGTGTGTGTGTGTGTGTGTGTGTGTGTGTGTGTGTGTGTGTGTGTGTGTGTTGTGCAGCAATATCACTTGTATGCTGGTGACACACAGCTATATATATCACTGGTGGCTGATAATAAGCCACATTTCTCCTCTTCCTTGACGTATTGTATTGTTGATATTTGACTATGGATTACTCAAAATGTTCTAAGAATAAATAATAATAAAACAAATAGCACATATATGTCATCACCATATTCTGGTAAATCCCTAAAAACACCAGCATTACAGATGGGTGCATATTCGATTACCCCTATTGGATCAGTAAAACATCTAGGGGATATTTCTGACAACTGTATTAACACGTAAGAATATGTCACATAAGTATGCTGAGGTGCCTACTACCATCTTAAGAACATCCTCTGGTTAAAACAATTATTGACACATGAAACACTTGTAACTGTAGTCCATTCCCCTTGGTTACGTCTATAATAAACTATTGTACAACCCTACTATGCTGCATATTTGATTATAATATCAATCGCCATCAGCAAATTCAATAGAATGCAGCTCGCATAGTAATACATTCTTGAAATATGATCATGTCACTCTAATTCTTCAAACACCAAATTGGCTACTGGTTAGACAGCGTATCCAATTCAAAATTTACTAACAATGTAATAATCAGTCAATCACATGACACCTGGATACCTGTGAGAACTGGTTTCCTTTACAAAGTAATTCTGAAAACGTAGACCATACATGTCTCATTATAACTTAGTAAGTTTCATTAGGATGCAAGCTAACAAATAAACAACTTTTTTCAATGATGTTATGCCAGTAAACTGTCATTGAATAAATACATGTACGACAGTACTCTTATCAAACCTAGACTGAATGAAATGGCATCTAAATGCACTCACAATACACATCAACATTCGAAATTAAATAGATCTGGACACGATTTTGAGGAATAGGCAGATATGTATTCGGTAATATATAGAGATGAATATTTAACTGTAAAACATCAACTCCTTCATTTATACAGTAAAATGTCCAGATATCTACATGCAAGGAAACAAGGAAAACATCTTTTTAAAAATGTTTCCTTAACAGGGTTTTATTTTTATTTAGTACAAAAGCATTTCTCTTATAAAGTACTTGCGTGGAAAATCGATCATACATCATTCCACTATCATACAGGAACATCCTTTGCAACCATAATGATCATTTATTTAAATCTAGTTGTATATTAAAGCTAATTCACTTGTTCGAATATCACCCTCTTTATTTGCTTTGACTACTTATCATACAGTCTGCCAAATAAAGTTTGAGTACATTTACCTTCTACTACAACTGGCAAACTTGCGTTGGTAGCACAATTTTAATTGTGTTATATGGAGCTACATGTTGTGAAATAGATGAACAGACAACATTCAACTGAAAGTTCGGAAGAAACAAAATACAAATGTAACGGGCAATTACCAAAAATCCCCCCGAACTATTTTCCTATGATTTATAACGTTAATCATGATTAATAATTCTGACTAATAATTTTGTTTAACATATTCGTATAGTGTGTCAACTAATGTGTTTACTTTGTCGCCTTTCCAAATAAGACGTCGAATTTCAACGAGTGTTTATCTGAGTTCCGCTAGCTTGAAGTCATGGCTCTGACATACTCAAGGTAAGTTTTGAGCATTAACAACAGAATATTGATGTTTATTTGGCATTTATTCGGCAAGATGAATAAATGTTTTATCATATCCATAATCATCGAAATATGTTTTAACATTTTAAACGAAAGTATCCATTTGACAAATGTAAATGAAGCCGCCGTTATTTGGGAAAGTTAATAAAAATGAATCATTGAAATAAACCATTCATTTCTGCGCTAGTTTAATGGGTGTATACACTGAAATGCGACCATATATGACATATGTTCCTGTTGAAATACGTCAAATTACTACAAGGTACTTTAACGACAACTCTGAAACGATCAAATACGACGAGAATATGTGAATATTCATCCTTATCAAAATACTGAATGTGTAGCTTAATTATCTTATACTCAGTATTTTACTGGACCTATGTCAAGAAAGAAGGCCAATGTACTTTGCGATTAATCAATAACTTCTTTTCGTATAAAGATCAGATTAAAATTATTTTCTGGTTAAGCTGGCTTTATCGCTTATATAAAATCTATACTCAATCCACAAAATCGTGGTTCAAAATATACCTACCAGATGGAGTTTGGCGTCAAACTTATCTGCAAAAGATAAATTGCAGGTTGGCCGTACACCTCGAACTATCATAATGTTCTACACAATTTTATTTTGAAGCTTTGACGTATTTTAGCGTGAAATATACGTGGAAACTTCGCTGAGTTATGCAAATATCTGATTTTGTTTCCATGTTGATATTGCGCTGTTAAGTTGATTCTAACTTAGTACACATTCTTGATTTTTAACGTTAACTCCAGGCTACGATTTATACTTTGAATGTTAGTTGGTATTTAACAGAATTAGATTAAATAAATAAAAGAATTTGCGTTTATTATCTATGATAGTTAATTTCCTACTCGATAACGCTATTACGCTGTATCTAATGAAGCATGCAGATAACCTGTACCTATCCACTGATGTAATGTAGAACAGCTTTATTAGAACAGGGAAATTTAAAAGCCTTCATTACACCAACCTGTCAGTCAATCACAGCTAGAAAAAAGTCAACCTGGTCATGGTTTTCAATACTCTTAGTCAATATTCATAGTTCTTGACATGATCCGACAGTCAGATGTAATTTTACAGAATCCACTAAATCAGGTTCTAGCCGATCTCAAGTTCAAGACTTTAATAGTCGTCCAGTCTGAATTATGATGTCGAGATAGGTTAGAAGTAAGCAGCTACACAACATCATGTTTTTAATATATTTCTTATTTACCAATTATTTTACTTGACCTGATCTTTATAGTTCATGTTTCCATTGTTCGAATTTCCATTATAATTTATTGGTAAAATGTAACATTTTCCGGGTAAATATATTAATTATAATATTTCGTACGAAACTTAGGTGCTTGGGGATCTCCACTTTAAAATATTAATAACGGTTTATCTCAAAAGCTATATTGGTTATGACGTTCTTTTATAATAATTGTATAATCACGTTGAAGCATTTACTGTATATTTAATGTGGGTTGATACATCAAACAATAAAATAAGTGATTTAAATTAAACAATTGTGAAATGATGTCTGTACATCCACCAATACACTCCTTCATTGCACACTAAGAGTAAACATTCATTGAATAGTCTTCTACTCCAGTGTTAAAATGGTTACTTTTCTAAATGATGAAAACATGAGTTAGAAAGATGAATGGTAAAAAAGAGGTGTCCATTATCCATAGATAGATAGCGAGTAGCGTTAAGCCTCTCAGTATCCACAAGGTCAAACCTCTGATGAATGCATTGTGCCATATAATATACAATAATATACAACAACATTACATCAAATTCGCCTCTATATCAAATATCAAGAGACGCATGTACTCGCACCCACAAACACACATGCACATATTCATACATACATAAATACAGACAAATACATTTGCTCACAAGCACTTACCGGTGGGCTTAATTACCTAGGAGCAAACTCGCACAAGCAAACTCGCACACATACACTCACACAGGCTCACATTTACATATCGTCTTTAACAGCATCACCATCGTCCTCACCAGCACCATCATCATCAATTATGTATAGTTATATTCACAGCTCAACACCTTTATGCTTAATTAATAAGCCGAATATATCAGCCAACCCCCCTCAGTGTGTTTATATGAGGTATGTATATATGTAACTATGATATATGTTATTGGCTGGTGGTAGTTTTAACGGGGTGTTTTCAGGACAACTACAACGGATCACATTTCACTCGATATTGAGGAGAGACGCCTGTTACCACAAGGTTCTATCTACTGCGTCATATTATTTGGCAATTGGAGATGATAATGTGTAAACAGCGGTCAGTAATGACTAATGAATGCCGACGGATATGTCGATCGGTAAAAAGTGTTCATTTGTAGGAAGCTACATGGTTTAGAATTAACCCTCTGCATGTTTATACTTATTCAATTAACATATTGTGACAAAAATGAGTTATTATACTGATGTATTCAATTATTACTTACTCACGTTTTATCATATTGCGTTTCAACGACTTGTTGTTTGTCGAAATTCACACGTAAGAAACCCGCATGTTAATTCAATATAATATCAGTTGAATGTGAACTTTCAAATCCTATTTTGACCATCATTGCCGTGACCGTGATACATATACCGTAATATAGACGAACAATTTCTCGAAATACGCGATTTAGACGACGAATTATCACCAAACGTAACCCCAATTGCTGGCCGCATTATACATGAATCGCTATAAGCTTACAAGCGTCTACATGCTAAATAATATCTGTTACTTTGTAATTTTGCTTGACCGTCTCAAATAAACTTTATTGTTTCCGATCGCAAAATATCAGAGGACGTAATCAGGATTACATGTATATAATTGTCTATTAAATATCCGAACTTGAACAATTGTTTCCAATAATATGCTATATTTTGCTAATAAATATAGACATCTTTGCCTGTGTTTATGTTTTCTAATACTGGTCGCATACATATTTTATGCAAACTCACTCATTTAACGATAATTTCAGATGGACTGTTAACTTTATATTTACTTACATACATAACTCCAGTTTGAATATTTATAACTGTAAATTCAGAGTGGAACGTTGTGAATTTCTCACTCAAACAGGTATTGAGGCAAAGGAACAGTCATTAACCACTTAGACTAACCTGACAAAACTGTTCTAAATAACGAAGATTAAGGTGTTTTGTGAGAAAAAAGGGGATACTTATTTTGAAACTGACCTTTTAGAGACAATTACATTTCCCTGATGGTTGATTTCATAGTGTCTTATAGCAGATAATTATTGCTACGATTCTTCGATGATGAAAGCTGAATTTCACTGACAAATAATTAATAAAAACGTGCATATTTAACAAAACGGATTATCTATGAATTTGTAGTATGCATTTGAAAATCGATCTGGGGTTGTGAATAAAAGACAATTACGAATATATAAAGGAATACATTTCTTCTGCAATGCTAGTTCACTGTTTAGACGGTAATGCTGACTCGAAATCTCCAGTCGATATCCGTATTATACATTGCATATGCGTCATGAATCGCATCTAATCTGTTGTATATTTTCAACAATTCTTTGAAACCGAAATGAATATGGTCTATCTTGGAGTATGTCCTGCAAGAAATATACTAAGTGATAGCGATTCTATGTCAGAGACATAGTTTTATACAAGCTAAACATTTTAACTGATGCTTGCCGAATTCATTGGAAGATGGGAATTTATTTTAACCCAGTAAATATTTTAATAAGTATATAGACTTCAGCATTTTCATCTACAAACTATTGTTAACTAGGCGAATAATGAAAGAAAAAATAATTTAATCTAATAGCTAAACCGTTACTCTTCCTAAAATTCTGAGTTAAATAGAAATATTTATATGGGATGACAGCTTCTCAAATACTGTTTTTCCTAATTGGACCTCTTATTGCTCATGCTACATCATTTGTTGTATGATACACTCATCAATCTAAGGATTAGAAACTTAACAAAAGTTTATCTTGAACTGTATATTGACGGTCAGCTCACACCTGTTATTAATTGTGAGGTGCCCTGCGAGTACAGGAGGCCAAGGGCTCTATTTCACTGGACTAAATGTCGACCATACTGCGCTAGCTTCGTTAATGAGCAGAATCCATTCAGATTTGCAATAGCGATATGGTTCTAATTTAATTTAGTGTGCTAACTCTGACTTATATGTTAACCTGTGTTATAAGTACCCAGCTAGACTAGGAAGGTGTTTTCTAAGCTAAATATAACCACCAATCAAATAGAAGAAACCTTTAGCCGTCACTACGGTCGATTTGCAACTTTACTGACAAAACAAACTAGCAAAACTTTATTTAATTGACCCAAATGTTTTAATCCGTACTATTTAATGATCCAATTAAATAAAATTAATTATATCTAGATTGATTAACCGTAAAATATAATTTAAAAAAACACAAAATAGAGAAGAAAAAAACACACGGACAACCTGAATACCCTAGGGCTGTGATAGGGAAATATGCCGGTAATTCACTAATGTTGTATTAGAGAGCGTGAATGTTCACGAACATCCGGTGTTTAATAAAAGTGATAGCGCCAACCATCAGCGAACAACTATCAATAGAATTTTAACAGACGAGTCTCAACAAATTATTTTCGCTCTTATTCGTTCATGGTTCCAGCGAAAAACACTCATTGTGAACGCCGAGGGTTTGCTAACGTTGGCGAGCGATCGCGTTACTGAACGCCGCAGATTTTCTCAGTATAATGTTTAATACTATTATATAATCTTGTAAATTTAGATATCAATCCTTGATTAAAATCTCTTTCGGATCGAAGCAGTAAATCTTTGGCATCAGGGCCACGTACATCATCGCTGCACTACTGTACCATGGAACAAATGATTTGTTTTATATGAAATAATCCAAGGCTATGAAAGGATCGAATACTGCTAGAAACTATCAGTTCAACTTTTAAAATAGATTCCTAATTTCCAAATATTTCCTTTCCCCAGCTGCACCACAGACTATTCACAATAAGGAACCCCCTCCTTCGGCAAGCGTTTGTTAGATACATATCGACCCCTCGCGTTAATATGGTGAAAACGGTAAGTCGATTACTAAACATCTCCTAGATATTCTACTTTGGTTGTCTTATTGGTGAAAAAGGACAGACGTGAGAGGTGGCATTTATATAAAGGACATTAGTTTGTTTCTGAAAAAGATTCTTCCGGATGCGAAACGTTCGGCGCTGTTTGGTCTGTTTCACAGCAGGACATGGATGAAGCTTTCCTTCTAGTGTTGACGAAATTCCTAGTTTTTTGGTGTTTGACCATTGGATGTCAGGATCTTTGGCATGAATATAATGGATCTTGTTACAGGATTTATCAAAAGTAAGCAAAATCTGTTAAATGATTCTAAGTTAAATGGCAAAAAGTTATATTAATTTTTTTGACATTTTGTTTTTGTAAATTTATGCGTATGAGCATATATATATATATATATATATATATATATATATATATATATATATATATATATATATATACATATAATTAAATATAACAATAGCAATAATACATCCGACCATAACAGCTAATACGGAACCGAAATAGCACGACTAGTGTCGGTTATGAAAACATATTCCAAGTGCACGTCTGTGTGGGTGAGTCGTCTTTATGTGAGTGTGTGTAATGGTACGTTTGTGTGCGTATATGAACACTGGTTATCTTTTATTGCAGTGAATGTACATTTGATGAGGCCAGGTCACTATGTCAGAACAATGATGCTGATCTTGTTATTATATCAGATGGAAATGAGACTGAATTCATCAAAGAACTTTTCATCCTGGTAAATACTAAAAGTCAATATCGATATACATATTACATACAAAAATAACTATACATATACAGACAAACAGTTGAATAAAAGAAGCGTAAAGCTAAACGAGGTAGGCAGGCAGGCAGATAGTCAGGAAGGAAGGAGGTTAGCCAGATATACGGATAATAAAGAGACATGTGTAGTGAAGCAGGCAGTAAAGCACACGCGCGCGCACGCACGTACACACACACACACACATTCTCGCACACATACACCAATCACTACCACACACATACAAACACACCTAAACATTCGCACATACGCACGCACATAGCCATTAACAAAAACACGAAGAAATACCCAGATATATGCACTTGTGTCATTGCTCGCACCTTACAGCAGGAAGGTCTGAATTCGAAGGATACGATACAAAGCGCTTATATAGGACTTACATATAGGGGTAAAGAAGGTAGTTTTGTTTGGGTAGATGGGACCCCATTATCTTATACCAACTGGAAAAATGACCAATCGAATGACAAAGATGGAACACAAGATGTAGCAATGATGTACGGACCTTTATGGACGATGTTCGGTTCGTGGGCAGACTGTACCAATTCTACAATTGCCCAAACTTTAATATGTGAAAAGAAACATCGTACAGTACCAGGTAATGTTATTCTGTCAGTGTAGTCAACAGTTGAAGTAGAAATATATCATGCTAGGCAATGTATATTATATTCAAATCTGCAAATTGATATTCCGTATAAGCTCGAATTCTAGACATTATAGTTATTGCAAATAAAAACACATGGAAGTCTGTATACTTATAAAAATTCCCCTTGCCTTTGCTCTTTTTGTAGTTAAGTCGCCCAGTGTAATGGGAAGTATAGCCATCGCCAAGTACATCGATCGTCTTACTACCAATATTGTAATTGTTCGCAGTAGAAGAGAATGTTTCCAGAAATGTATCAATGAAGACGTTTGTCTGTCAGTTAACTTTCTAAAAAGACAAGGAGAAGCCGACTTATGTGTGATGAATGGGGCAACCATCAATGAGACTTATGCCGTTATAAAGATCCCTGGACAGAAGATACATGATTGTGATGTTGGAGAATGGACATACATAGAAATTTTAAATTTATATAATTAACTTAAATATGGGGGATGGCGTCCTTCAGAGTTGTTAATATGCTGTCACTACAATTATTTTTTTGTTTAGACAAACACCTGAAGTTCGTATTCCTTTAGTTTGTTTGTATTTACACTGCTTATGCTAGCCGCTTACCTATTTGTATTTCTCTTAGAGTAATTGCTAAGAATATAATTATGTTACGTATTTTTTCTTAAGAAAGTACTTTACATCAGCTTCTTCGGGGACATCATGATTGAGTCTTTGCAACGATCATACAATACGATAACGATATCAATTAAATATACTTTTGATCACCGATTTAAAAATTGAAATCACCCACTCATAGACTCACTGACGTACACATTCAACAGTTGCACTAGCTTAGTAACTCACTTACACGATCGTTTATTTACTTATTCTCTAGTTTACTCACTCACTCACAATATTCCTCAATCGCTAACTAGCCAATTAACCCACTATAAAACCCTAAATAACAAATATAATGATGATTAATTCCACGTCTAATATAAAGCAGACTACTACTCTATGGTATTATTTTATCATTTTTATAAATGATGAATTGGTGCTCTAACCTTTTTGTTATAACAGATAGTGATTTGAGGTATTTACTTAGACAAATCTGCTTCCTGCTCATGAGGTTAATATTTACAAAACCGGGCATCCTCAAATGACAAATCCGCCTTGCACATAATGAACATGAATATCAAAATAGCTTTTATTGGATTATGGCATTATCTTAATTACTCTTTCTCTTTGTAATACAAATGAAAAGAGATCATTATATAGCGATTGAATAATAAAATACTCACTCAATGCAATAGTAATAACAAACTTCTATAGCGCCAATATCTTCGAAAAGAATCAAGCTCAGTAGCGCACCTAGTACAGGGGTTGGACAATCTCATAGTCAAGGTACGATGCAAAGTTCATCAACAAATGATCGGATGCCCTGGATGCACTAACCACTTCAGCAGGCAACATATTCCATGAGTTTAAAATCCTGCTGCTGTAGTATTGTTGCCTGATATATGTTTCATTGATCTTTCTTTCATTAACTTGAAACGGTGATCCACAGTGAATTATTTATCTGGTTTGATTTATTCAGCATCTATACTGCATCTATACTGCATATATTCCAGACATGTGCTTATATGTCTCTATCGTGTCACCTCTAGCTCGTCTATAGTAGAGGCTGGGTAGATCTAGGGCAGTAATTCTCTCAACATAAAACAGGTCCCTCAATGCCGGGGCTAGTTTTGTTGCTCGGCGTTGGACATTCTCCCATATTCGCATATGTGGCCCAACAAGAGAGGTGTACAAAGTCTTCACTGTTGCATTATCAAGGTACACATATGATCTGATCAGGCCTAATAGTTTGTTAGCCATATTTACCTTTTTCACAATGCATACTGAATGTTAACTTGGTGTCAACATACACACCAAGATCCTTTTCTAGTTCTGTGGTCTGTAAGTTAACCGTTCATTGCGGCTAAAATTCTTTGTGTCATCAGCAAACATCTGTATCCTTGAATGGACCACTTCTGGCATGTCGTTAATGAAACAGATAAATAGCAATGGCCCCAACACACTACCTTGAGGGATTCCACTCAGAACAAGCGCTACCAGTGACTTCATGCCATTGACTACTACTTGCTGATTTCTCTGAAATAAAAGTCCTGTATCCATTTCCCTATTTTACCTGATATGCTATATCCTTTGATTTTCATCAAGAGTCGCTGATGTGGAACAGAGTCAAATGCTTTTGCAAAATCAAGATACACAGCATCCATATTATTTCCTATGTCCAGTCCTTCTGTCCATTTGTCCATGACTGCCAACAGCTGAGTGACACAGCAGCGACCTTTGATGAAACCATGTTGGCATTTTGTGAGGAGTTGGTTTCCAACCATATGATGCATCATATGGTCCCTGATGATCGAATCTAGAGTCTTACAGATGACTGATGTTAGGCTTACTGGTCTGTAGTTTTTGGCCCGGTGTCTGTTACCTTTTAAGTATTAGAAAAAGCCGTATCATGTCGTTTGAACGTCACTTAAAGAGTAACCACTTGTCTAATGTTTTTCAATTTGGTTACAAACAATTTCACCCTAAAGAAACAACTCTACTGAATGTTCATAAACATGGACACAGAAAATGCCACAGCACTAATACGGACTTTTGATGTAATGGCACCTGAATATTTCTCGGAAATTCAGCTAATAGATAAGTTACATCAGTGAAACTGGGGTATTTTGGTTATTATGTAATATAGATTTAATTGACATTAGCATAAGTTGATTAAATTTGGTTATTTTATATTTCTTATATTTTCTTTTTAACTGATTATATGTACAGTAAAAGTTGGTTTTAAATAACTAGGATATAACGAAATGGTAACTTAAGACGAGGTGATTATGTCGTCCAAAGCAAACGTCCATCCACTTTCATAGCAAATAAACTGGGATATAACGAAATTTAGACAACAGAAACTTGCTTATATCGAAGTGACTTTTCGGTCCCAACAGCATTAGATTAATATAAATAGAGCTGGTTATAAAGAATTGCGATGTTTAAAATTTCAGTTATCAGTCATTCCAACGATCATTGCAATCGTAAATGCAACAATCAATATGAAAATTATAATCAAATTTAAGGTTTATCCTACCTATTTATAACGCTTTTAATAGCTATACTTTCACTGTCTTTTACCTCTATACAAGTGGAACTAAAATCTAGATCTAAAAATATTTAATGTTACGTGACGATCAAAACTGCCATAAAAAGCGACCAAAAATGTGTGTTTTATGTCTTTTGCACTTTTCAAGTAATTCGTTCTATTTCTGATTATGCATGGGTATTAATTTCTTTTAGTTTGCCAAAATCACCAGAATAATACCATTTTACTCTTTTTGTTCAACTTAATTTCAAGAAATAACATTGCATATGTAGTATATTGAGAAAATACACCATTCAATTATGTCTAGTAATTCACGCAAAATACTTAACACATCATGTTCTAAATATTTTAGGTAAAGCAAAACCTGTCGATAGATGTCAATGAAACTGTCCAATGTCAATATTACTGAATATAGCTATCTAATTGAATTTGTATAAATGGATTCACCGTTTGGTTGGTTAATTAAAACCTTTCAAATATAACAATATAAATGCAAAATGAAGGCAAAATTGTGGTAGTTTTGGCGAAAATCACCCATTTTTCGATATTTTCATCATTGGCATATATAATAAACATTCATACCCATTTACTGTTTGCTCTATTTCTTTCACTGTTAATTATATTTCATCACCATAAAGATAGAATAAATGTATACATATACAGATTATTTAAATATTTCAAAAATAGGTATACAGATTGAAATCACGGGAAATTTTGTTAAAAACAACCTAGCAATTTTGCTAATTATGCTTATTTCACGAACATAAAGGCATATAAATCCATTTTTATTGCTCTATTTCTTTCGTTCGTCATTATATGCTATCCTTACATGAATAGTGTCAATTTATACATATTCAGATTATTCTTGAATTGGTCATGGCGGCTGTCAATGGGTATGTTGTTCAGGAAACTACAAGGGCTACAACATATTCTGAGGAGGCCATCCAGTCCAAAAGTAGATCCCCTATACAATCAGTTATTTTTTACAGCTGGTGGCACCTCTCACATCCCTCTTTTAATCCACCAGCTACAACACCAAGATTCATAATTCTTCGTCTTTCTCTTCACGATTCAGAGTTGAATAAAGACTTCACTTCAATCTCGGCTCCAATTCACATAGCGACATCTGGCTAATACTATGAAAACTGGTAATATACGTCGCTAAAATTTACGCACGCCATTGAAACAAAAAACACTTGTTTTCAAGAAAGAAACATGCAATTTATTGTTATATCAGGGTTCGAGTAGATGGTGAGTAGATATAGACACCTGACCTTTAAATGATTATGGTCGCGTATGATAAACTGCGAGCTTTGAATTGGCGTGCCAACCTGTTTAAATAGAGACAATTTTCTATCCATAGATGAGTAATCAAATGTTGCAATATCTAGCAAAGATAAATGAGTATTTATTGACACAAAGTTGTAAGGTCTTGACGAAGATGACAAAAATTTGAAATCTAAGACTCAAATTGCTGAAGATTATGGTATCCCATGTCGCACACTGTCAATGTGTTTGAAGAACAAGGATGCCTTCCATCCATGGGTTATTTACACCAATCATGCGTTGGTAACTTATATCTGATATATATATATGGAATAACTGGGATAACTCGACGTACCATTATAACAAAATGAATTCCCAGTCCCCTTGAATTTTGGTATAACCAACCTTTACTGCAATTAATACTAAAATAAACAACCTATTCATCGATTAAAACCTGTTCCTTTATTAAACTATACATACTTAAATCAATACATAGCTTAAGTTATATAAACCCTCTTCTTAGGAAACCATCATCACTAGCCAATGGCCTAAACAGCAATATGCCTATTTCTAATATATCATTCATATTTTAAGTATTAGAAAAAGCCGTATCATGTCGTTTGAACGTCACTTAAAGAGTAACCACTTGTCTAATGTTTTTCAATTTGGTTACAAACAATTTCACCCTAAAGAAACAACTCTACTGAATGTTCATAAACATGGACACAGAAAATGCCACAGCACTAATACGGACTTTTGATGTAATGGCACCTGAATATTTCTCGGAAATTCAGCTAATAGATAAGTTACATCAGTGAAACTGGGGTATTTTGGTTATTATGTAATATAGATTTAATTGACATTAGCATAAGTTGATTAAATTTGGTTATTTTATATTTCTTATATTTTCTTTTTAACTGATTATATGTACAGTAAAAGTTGGTTTTAAATAACTAGGATATAACGAAATGGTAACTTAAGACGAGGTGATTATGTCGTCCAAAGCAAACGTCCATCCACTTTCATAGCAAATAAACTGGGATATAACGAAATTTAGACAACAGAAACTTGCTTATATCGAAGTGACTTTTCGGTCCCAACAGCATTAGATTAATATAAATAGAGCTGGTTATAAAGAATTGCGATGTTTAAAATTTCAGTTATCAGTCATTCCAACGATCATTGCAATCGTAAATGCAACAATCAATATGAAAATTATAATCAAATTTAAGGTTTATCCTACCTATTTATAACGCTTTTAATAGCTATATTTTCACTGTCTTTTACCTCTATACAAGTGGAACTAAAATCTAGATCTAAAAATATTTAATGTTACGTGACGATCAAAACTGCCATAAAAAGCGACCAAAAATGTGTGTTTTATGTCTTTTGCACTTTTCAAGTAATTCGTTCTATTTCTGATTATGCATGGGTATTAATTTCTTTTAGTTTGCCAAAATCACCAGAATAATACCATTTTACTCTTTTTGTTCAACTTAATTTCAAGAAATAACATTGCATATGTAGTATATTGAGAAAATACACCATTCAATTATGTCTAGTAATTCACGCAAAATACTTAACACATCATGTTCTAAATATTTTAGGTAAAGCAAAACCTGTCGATAGATGTCAATGAAACTGTCCAATGTCAATATTACTGAATATAGCTATCTAATTGAATTTGTATAAATGGATTCACCGTTTGGTTGGTTAATTAAAACCTTTCAAATATAACAATATAAATGCAAAATGAAGGCAAAATTGTGGTAGTTTTGGCGAAAATCACCCATTTTTCGATATTTTCATCATTGGCATATATAATAAACATTCATACCCATTTACTGTTTGCTCTATTTCTTTCACTGTTAATTATATTTCATCACCATAAAGATAGAATAAATGTATACATATACAGATTATTTAAATATTTCAAAAATAGGTATACAGATTGAAATCACGGGAAATTTTGTTAAAAACAACCTAGCAATTTTGCTAATTATGCTTATTTCACGAACATAAACGCATATAAATCCATTTTTATTGCTCTATTTCTTTCGTTCGTCATTATATGCTATCCTTACATGAATAGTGTCAATTTATACATATTCAGATTATTCTTGAATTGGTCATGGCGGCTGTCAATGGGTATGTTGTTCAGGAAACTACAAGGGCTACAACATATTCTGAGGAGGCCATCCAGTCCAAAAGTAGACCCCCTATACAATCAGTTATGTTTTTACAGCTGGTGGCACCTCTCACATCCCTCTTTTAATCCACCAGCTACAACACCAAGATTCATAATTCTTCGTCTTTCTCTTCACGATTCAGAGTTGAATAAAGACTTCACTTCAATCTCGGCTCCAATTCACATAGCGACATCTGGCTAATACTATGAAAACTGGTAATATACGTCGCTAAAATTTACGCACGCCATTGAAACAAAAAACACTTGTTTTCAAGAAAGAAACATGCAATTTATTGTTATATCAGGGTTCGAGTAGATGGTGAGTAGATATAGACACCTGACCTTTAAATGATTATGGTCGCGTATGATAAACTGCGAGCTTTGAATTGGCGTGCCAACCTGTTTAAATAGAGACAATTTTCTATCCATAGATGAGTAATCAAATGTTGCAATATCTAGCAAAGATAAACGAGTATTTATTGACACAAAGTTGTAAGGTCTTGACGAAGATGACAAAAATGTGAAATCTAAGACTCAAATTGCTGAAGATTATGGTATCCCATGTCGCACACTGTCAATGTGTTTGAAGAACAAGGATGCCTTCCATCCATGGGTTATTTACACCAATCATGCGTTGGTAACTTATATCTGATATATATATATATATATGGAATAACTGGGATAACTCGACGTACCATTATAACAAAATGAATTCCCAGTCCCCTTGAATTTTGGTATAACCAACTTTTACTGCAATTAATACTAAAATAAACAACCTATTCATCGATTAAAACCTGTTCCTTTATTAAACTATACATACTTAAATCAATACATAGCTTAAGTTATATAAACCCTCTTCTTAGGAAACCATCATCACTAGCCAATGGCCTAAACAGCAATATGCCTATTTCTAATATATCATTCATATTTTAAGTATTAGAAAAAGCCGTATCATGTCGTTTGAACGTCACTTAAAGAGTAACCACTTGTCTAATGTTTTTCAATTTGGTTACAAACAATTTCACCCTAAAGAAACAACTCTACTGAATGTTCATAAACATGGACACAGAAAATGCCACAGCACTAATACGGACTTTTGATGTAATGGCACCTGAATATTTCTCGGAAATTCAGCTAATAGATAAGTTACATCAGTGAAACTGGGGTATTTTGGTTATTATGTAATATAGATTTAATTGACATTAGCATAAGTTGATTAAATTTGGTTATTTTATATTTCTTATATTTTCTTTTTAACTGATTATTTAGCACTTATGTTATCGCCCACTCCAGGGTTTAACAAAAGAACCCGCATTTTGTTTGTGTATGTTAAAATGTTTATTTTCACTAATTTCTTTATATAATTATAAATAAATATACAAAGGATCAGTTCTTTGCTTTCCATGTTAGTAATGCCATTTGTTTGGCGATATGCTCACGTAGTGGGAAGCATCCAAAGCAGATTGGGTCTGATGGTAGTAATTTGATCACTGTGCCAATAACACCATATAATGGGACAGCTGTACAAAATGTAAGCATTGGTCTTATAAATCGTCAGTCGATCTGTAATAAATCTGGTGAAATGTTTTATGTTGATAAGGATATGAATATTCATGTTCTTGTCATTACAGAAACTTGGCTAACTGGTAATGTTTCAGACCAGAAAATTGTTAATGATGTCACCCGAGCTGGATATTCATTCCGTCATGCAGCTCAGATTCACAAGAAAGGTGGGAGAGTCGGCTTTCTTCTCCGTGATTCTTTGAAGTGTGAAACCTAGTCTTTTGAAAATAACCAACTGACTTTTGTATCTGCTATTATCTACCGATTACACCCCACTAAGAAAAATGGCCTGAAAACAGCAGATTTCTTCTAGGAATTTTCGGAATTTGTTAACTCTCTTACTACCAACAGTGGTCATCTGTTGATATTAGGTGATTTCAATATACATTGGGATTTCCAGAGGAATGCTGATACAAACAATTGGCTGACATTGTTAGATCTGCCAATCTCGGGCAGCATGTCCAAGAAAGAACACACATACATGGTAACATATTATATCTTGTTATCTCCCGCGATGATAACGAGGACGCTATTTTGCTGATCTGCGAGTCTCTTCTCTGGTATTGGAACCACCGGATGATGTGGATCATCTGTTGGGTCTCTATGCTTATACATTGAGAAACTTTGGAGATGGGCATGCACCTTTAAGGACAAAGGAAATGCCAAGAAGACTAATGCTTCTATGGTACAATAAGAACATACAAGCTGCAATGAGACACAGAAGGCATTGTGAGCGGATGTGGAAATATTCAAGGTCAGTACATTTCTAGTTAATAATACCATTGCCTCTGCTAAATCTGAATAGTATTATAAAAAGATCAAAGCATCCAAGGAAAATCAAAAGACTGTTTCCAGTGTTGTTACATAATAGTCAAAATTTCCTTCCAAATAATATCAATTCAAATAAAGATAAGGTTCAATTCCTGCACCTTATCACAGAGTAAGTCCTTGGCAGAAGAGTCCTGCATATCCACGATTGATACATTTGAGCCTTTTACAAAGACTGATAGTTGCTGAAAAGGTCATCTAATGATTTCTGTGCAGTTGACACTATGCCTACATGGCTTGTGAAAGATTGTCTGGATGTTCTGATAAGCTCAATTACAAAAATAGTTAATAAATCATTGCCTGTGGTTGTTTTCCCAAGATCCATTAAAGCTACCCTTCTAAACCATTTATAAAAAAACACGGTATGAACTGTAATATTCTAAACAATAGACCTTGCCAACTAATATTCGCGGGCTTTTACATTTCGGGTAACCGCCGGCTACAGCCCAGAGTAGCGCAGGCGGAGTTTCATGGTTTTCAAGTTAGGCCGGATTATTGTTCTGAATATCTCGGTTTGAACAACCATCTACTGCGTAATACAATTGGAATTCAGATAGGAAACTACTTCTAGTGATCGATTAGTTTCTTGTTGTTCAGCCCATTTCATTATTAAATGTTGTTATTGTCAACAAAGTGAAAGAAAGTAGAGCAAATATTTCTTAGCAAAGTCCGGTAGTATCGTTTATCGGTTGAAAATTGAAATGAGTCAGCTGCTAGACGATGGCGAACATTCTACACGTAAAATTACCACAAATAAAAGAAATCATTGAAGATATCTCTGAATGTCATGATAAAATGATAATTTTACAACTGCCTTGTCCATTTTCGATATTATTATAAATGGCCAAAGATGTGTATTGAAGAAACACTATGAGAAAGTCACTGCCTATACGTAAACTTTAGCTAGGAATACGGCAATCCGCTTGTACACAGGAAATGTACTCTGCGAACTACCACATAGAACTTCCAATTTAATCTATTTTGTTTACTAAATCAGTCTTCTTTGGATAGAAATATACTAAATATCACCTTATCTTTCATTTTCCTTTACTGACTGTTGTAATCGTGAAGTATTATCACGGGCAATGATCGTTAAAATATACAAACATATCTCGCGTAGGCACTAAATATTTAATGAATAAAAACCTTAACGAATCTCTACAATCTCCCTATAAAAGTGGTCACAGCACTGAAACAGCCTTGGTTTGGGTGAAACATTATATTACGAAGTCAATTGATCAAGGTAAGCCAGTAATACTTGTTCTTCAGGACCTGTCTGCTGCAGTTGATACAGTTTACCATAATGTACTTTTTCTCTAGGTTAAAATACATGTTTGGTCATTCAGGTAAAGTACTTGAATGGTTTCGATCCTATCTGGAACAACGCTCCCAGAGAGTTCTGTTCGTGGTATTTTAGCTCATGTTCAATTTTTGTTATCTGGTGTACCACAAAGTTAAGCTCTAGGTCCTCTGGTTTTCACAATGTATACCCGTCCTCTTTGGATCATTGTACATCGATATGGGGTTAAATATCACTTGCATGCTGATGACATAAGGCAGGATATATATCTGGATCCTGACAATGAGTTAAATTTCTCATCCTTATTGAAAAAAATAGATTATTGTATTGCTGATATTAGGCTTATGGATGACTCGAAATCTTCTAAAACTAAATGATAATAAAACAAATATTATGTATTTGGCATCACCACATTGTGTTAAACACGCCTAATGAGTCAGTAAAAAACATGTCACATCAGTATGCCGAGCTGCCTACTATCATCTTAAGAACATCCTCTATTTAAAAGCATTCTTGACAAATGAAGCACTTGTAACTGTAGTACATGCTTTTGTTACATCTCGTATAGACTATTTTAACTCCCTGTTATATGGCATTTCTGATTATAACATAAATTGCCTTCAGCGAATTCAGAATAGTGCAGCTTGCATAGAGACAAATACTGGAAAATATGATCATATCACCCCAATTCTTCAAAAACTACATTAGCTACCTGTTAGACAGCGTATCCATTTCAAGATTGTATTAATACCTTATACATCTATTAATGATTTAACCCCAGAAAACCTGTACGAACTGGTGTCAGTTAGAAAGTCATCCAGTCAGATACTATTGTAGGTGCCAGTGAGTGGGTGAGTACTGCTTAATGACATGACAGCAGACATATTACGTTAGAAAACGCTGACAAATACAGTGTCACAGAGTTGGTAAATTCTATTGTTGTAACATACAGAGAAACGTCTAGAATGACTTATTCTTTACCAGAAGTGTAGTATACCATTTGTCACTAACATTTATGTTAGAATATACTGCACATATCTCTATGTCTACTGGACTAGGTACACCAACCTGAACAGTTATTAAAACCATTGCTACAACACCTATTACTAGTATGCTTTATTACTGCAACTCTCTTCGTTGTAACATTGCATCTAAGGATATACTAAGACGTCAGTGTGTTCAGCACTGCTTAGCTAGCGTTGTCAAACGGTATCCTCGATTTTCCAATTTTGTCCCACTTCTGAAATCTGTTCACTGGCTCCCTGTTCAATATCTGATCATTTCCAAACTCTGCACTATTACCTATCAAATTACTTATTCTGGAGAACCTTCATATCTATTTTCCATGATTTTGCCCAAACCCTGTACTAGGTGCAAAAATGAGCTCGATTCTTCTGTAAGATATTGGCGCAATAGAAGTTTTATAATAATTATTATTATTATTATCTGGCAAAATATATATTTTATGTCATCACCTGTAATTATAGACAGTTATTTTGCGTTTATGTGTCGTTCATTTTCATGTATTCCCTAACTTATACAATTTCTCAATAGATCGAAAGAAATCAGGCACTTATTACGATCTCGAAGAATAACAGATGTAATCATCTACCTGAGTGTTAAAAAAAAATAATAATAATAAAAATAATAATAATTATAATTCTAATAATAATAAATAAATTAGCAATCAATCTAAGCAAATAAATAAACAAATATTTCCCTCTTTGTTGCACACACAATTTTGACAAATTATCCTTCATTTTAGTAAAATAGTATACTAGAACTGTAGTATCCTAGAATTCAAATCACGTTATTTGTTAATATTAGCTACATACTCACCATCTGCACAATGCAAAATCCCTTATTTACTCTAGTTAAATATCTGTTTCATTGGTACCTGGTTATCAAATATCCATATTTATCACTAACACGCGACCGGACTTGCAAATTGGTATTTGCTTTGAGCTGAGAAAATTATTCATCATTAGTTAGGGGTCAAATGGATAAAGGGTTTCGACTACATTGGTCCCGCAATTTCTATATATGTATTTTACATTGCAAAATTACATAATATATTCTACCGATATTTAAGTCACTGAGAAACCGTAACTCATGGTCATGAAGTTAATAGAAAGGAGATGATAACAGGACCTATATTATTGTTTTGTTCTAAGTATTAAATTTTAAGTTGAATATTGTAGTGTTCTGATTTCAATACAATTATAGCATTCGATTTAATTTTAATTAATATTGATTACAATACCAAGGAAAACAGCAATATTTATTTATGCCAATATGTATAGGTAGAATAATTTATTTAATAGGATAGCAATACAATTAAATGATAATAAGATGTAAGTATGGCCAATGCAAGTCTGCCCTTGAATGCAAACTTTTAGTGTGACATCTGTCAGTCATGGAAAAACATTAATCTATTTTTGGAATCTTTAAATTATATAAGATATATTTTCCACAACATGAACAGACAGAACAGCGACAACAATAATAAGAAGTACATGAAGTAGACATACATTCTTCGATCAGACATTAGGTTTGTTTTAGATTATATTCTTAATTAAAACGACCATAATCATTTTATAGATTTGTACATCTCACTTCCAGGCTCATGTTATAAAATTACGATTTGGAAGAAATGCATACATTATTCAATGGAAAAAAATAAATATACAAAAGTATTTTAAATTTCTTTTTTGTAATTCAGGATTCAGTTAGATGAACTAGTCGAACAGCTTTACATACTTCCATTCCTTGACATCACTGCCATTCTTAATTTGGCCAGGTCCCAATAAGACAGCGTATTCTTCGTTGTGGGTGGCGCCATTCAAAACACAAATGTTATCAGAACGCTGTCTCGATAAGAAGTTCACTTTGAGACAGCTTCCTTCATTAAGACATTTCTCTAAACATTATGTGATGCTACGATTGTTAATAATATCAACTGTAAGACGATTGATATATATGCCTGCCCAGATGGACCCAAAGACCATAGGAAATTTAACTGAAAATGAAAAAATTTACAATACTGACTGACTGACGGACTGACTGACAGATTGACTGACTGACAGATTGACTGACTGACTGAATGGCTGACTGACTAACTAACAAACTGACTGACTGACTGACTGACCGACTAACTAACTGACACACCCACTATTTCATCCACTAATTTATACACTCATTCACCTACTCATTGATTCACTCACTCACCCACTCATTCGCCTACTCACAAACTCACCCACTCACTCACATATTCACTCATCCACCATAGATTTAAGCGCTAGCATCATACACTATATTCCTTTCCTTTTAGTAATATCTCTTTATGAGCGTCTTTTCTTTTCACAAACAGAGGAATAAGATATTACCGTGTTCTTTCTATCTATCCACCATCCAAACGCCCGATCATAATATGGTCCAACGAATTCGATGACGTTGAGATTCCCATCGTCGTCGTTTGGATCATTGTTGCCCCAGTTTGTGTAAGACAGAGCCGTATCATCAACCCAGACATAGGTACCCTCCTTAGCCCTATCCGTAAATCCAATAAAACGCATGATGTATGTCTTCAGGGAAATGAAGACCTTGCCACGTGACGTAATTTTAGAACGGGAATATGTCGGATCAAAGTAAAGTCTTTATTGGGAAGACATCCATTTAGCGCCGTGTTAATCTTTATGGTTATTAATTAATTTGCTGACTTATGTATATTTAGAGGAATGCGAACACAGATGACAAAATTAGTTTGATTTTGAAATATTTCGGTTCTACATACGACTAAAGGATGCCTCTATTACTTTACATGCATCATAATTACCATGTAGAAAAGTTGCTTGAGGAACTGATTTTCGGCTTCGTTCGCGATAACAACAAGATCAGCGCTGTTATTTTGACACAATGACCGGGCCTAGTCGAATGTGTCGTTTCTGTAACAGGTAAATATATAAAACTCTCAGTTTCCTAGCTTTATGCTATGAAACATATAAAAAAACGATTACTGTATATCATAGCGTAAGTTATGATCCAAAAGCCAACATCGAAATATTTCATAACCTGATGTCAATACAACATGTATACGATATCAGCATTCAAAAATATTACATTCATATTAATATCTTATAAACTAGATGTTAATAAAGCCAAAACCATTATGAAATCCTGCACTAATATAACATAGTGCACTAGTATAACATGGTACCAATTCATATGAATAATCTCCATTGTGAACACAACTTTGAACAGGTGAGTTGCTAAAAAAAGGCTTATGCTTTTCAATGATAGTTTTCTATCGCCGTGTAAGAACAGGTCGCCATAAGCATTGATTACTACGTTAAATTCATAATGGCGAGTTGACTTTAAGCTATACAGAATTAGGTGCAATGGAACATGTCTCTATGACCAGAATTTCCATAATGACATTCTAACGTTTTTTTCATCATTCATTTTAGTGTATTTTTTATCATTCATAGCAGAATATAAGAAAACCAATTTTTATTCATTATCGTAATCCAGCTGTGTATCGAATTTTTAGAAAGAACGAATCAATAATTGAACCCCGTGGAATAACTAAATAACATCAAATATCATACAAATTATCATGAATAGTCACTTTCTAAGAGTATTATTCTACACAGGAATAGAATCATACAAGTATATTCCCCTAATTTGGTATATTATATTATATTATATAAATTTGGTATATTATTAATAGATAAATATTTGTTGAAAACACGGAGATAAACACATCATGATCGACTATATCACATAGTTCCTGAAAGACAGGGAATGAAGCCTTATTTTTTGCAAAAATATTATTATTCAGTAAATATTTGTTTAGGTTGTGTGAAATTGTCCTTTTTATAATTGTAGACGAATTGTTTAATTTTACACAGGTATGTATTGCAATCATAATATTTATTTTATTAATTGTTATACAAGGGCAATTTTTATGGATCTTCGGAGAACACAAATAGAAAATGATTTATTATTTCTCTTTGTAATTACGTTTATCAGAATATGTGATCATTGTTTGAAAGCTATTTAACCATAGCAACAGATGTACAAAAAGTATTTGATGACTTATTAGCAAATGTTTGAGCACATTTTTTATGCTCTAATATCACGACTGTGCCCAAACAAATGCTTAGGATTGTCTTCTTATATGAATTTTGTGATTGTGATCCATGACAATATGTTCAAGATATTTACATTTACTGACTGTTATCGATATTTCGAAATTTTCTTTAAAGATTGGGAGGTATATTAAAAGTTTTAAAGCTCACAGGAACGGGTATCCCAAATTAGTAAAAATGTAAGTGCTATTTACTCAAATCAATTTCAGTCAGAGATATATTTTAATTTTTCCTACAAATAAAGTTACAGTGTTTTAAAACTTACTTTGCTAGCATCTTACATGGACAAATATGCCACAGCGGAATATGACATCAACTTTGACTAACATATGTCAAACACTCATCGTGGTCTAGTTAAACCTCTATTACGAATTTGATATTGTCGTTATTATGCTTGTAAAGTGGTCTATTGTGCCGTTGATAATTGTTCAAATGGATCAGCCATTAGATGGAGTATGCATTCATTCCCAATAAGCAAGACTCGTTTAAGTAATAGGCTGCGAAACATGAACAGAGCCCAGTTGAAGCCAACTTGCCATAGCAAGCTCTGAGGGAAATACTTTGAGGAACGTATGTTTGTTATTTCACCGTCTTTGGCACGATCAATTGGATATGACATGAATACTGTCAGGATCACAGAAAATCCCATTTTAATCATATTTGTCAAAAAGCTTAATGCTAAGCGCAAACGAATTAGCAATATGAAGGATAGATTGAAATGAAAACAGTAATATATGAGCAATAATAAAGGTTATCTTGGGAGAAAACTATTGTAAATAAGTAAATTTCACATTTTCACAAAAATACGTTTACCTACTCAAAGCTTCTTATAGCTGTATATCATAGAGACTATTAAACTGTTAAAATAGTAGATGTTCCAGCAAGGGCAGCACATTCCTGTATAGACCACTTATGGGAGAACCCCCATCCACCGGATTCCCGTGTGCCGACAAATACCAATATATTTTATATGAAGTTATGTGATAAGAAGAAGGAAATACTCGTATTCGGGCCCAGTTTATTGATTTATCAATTGATTTAAGACGACACAAACAAACAATAGCTAAATCCCTATTTTCGGCCCATTCCAATAATCGGCCCTATGCGTATATGTTGTTGCTCTCGCGTTATTTCAGTTTATTCTAAACACAGACACATGCTAGGAACGATGTATGCAAAGTAAATTAATTAGTAAAACAAAATCGCCACCCAATTCCTGTCTCGTGTTGATGCTAAACCAAACTGCAGGAAAACATTTTGGTGAAATTTACACTGTACGTTAATATTGGCCCTATATAAGTTTATAATTATTATTATTATCATTATCATTATTAAAGCCAAAATAGGGATGAGGCTTAGTGTGTTATGTCATGAGATTTTGTTGTTTGTCTCCAACGGATATAATCTAACAAAATAATGCCACAAAATAAGATTAAATCTGAACATTACATTGCCACGACCTTCACTTATGCCTTAATATGCCAAAACAAATGGTTCAAGGGGGTACACACCAATCTAACGGGTCTAGGTGTCGGTGGCACAGGCCACTGTCCTGGATCCACCTCTGCAAATGTTGCAACTAATTCTTTAGAATTGATACTGTTTGTGACTTTTTACGCGAATGGTTCAAAGTTATAGAGCTTAATATCCATTAAAATGTCAAAACGTTCGTCGGAATCTGACATTTTGTGTGTCAACTGGTCAGGATGATGTGGCACTACTTGATGTTGGTCAAAGATGACGTCACTCGATAATCTCTGGCCAGCGTAGTACACACTAGGAATGGAGATTCGAACACGGGTGGTAGTGATCTGTGATCCAACACCCTACCTTTAGATCACGGAGGTGCTCTCTTTGAATACAGTATAAACTAGACTAATATATATATATATATATATATATATATATATATATATCGCCTATTTGGCTACATAAGTAGAGTGTGATACTATTTACCTATGGCTATGGTCATTCTGTGCAGGAATTTGCAGGTTCGTGCCTCGGCCGTGGCAGTATAGTAGGAGGAGTTTTTCATCCAACAAGGCAACTGGCAAGGTTTTCTCCACCGAAAATGCCATTTATTTTAAATTCAAAATTTATTTAGAATTAGTCTATGTGGGGAAGCTGTAAATTACAGGCCATTTGCGTCCCCTTCATTTGAGGTTGCCAACCACATAAAAAACTGCCATTTCGGCCATTATATATATATATATATATATATATATATATATATATATATACACTCTTATAATTGAATGTGTTCACGTGATTATAGTTTTCACAGAAATTCGAATTTAAATATTATATTTGTTCCAGCTATGTTCTACCTTTGATAAATTCTGTAACAGGATCCAGTAAATTCATGCCAGCCATATTCACATCCTGTTGTATTCGATATCACAACGAGCAGTAAGAGATTCAGCTCTAACACCAGTTCCATTTTAGAAAGTCGAATAAATGTTGTCAGAAATAATTTGATCCTTTACAGTAAAGGTCACAGGAAGATGTTAAACTTTTTTAAAGCAACTCTAATGATAATATAATGTGATCCACGCCTATAAGAGAAATTTGCTGCCAGAACAGGTTTGAAAGCAATAATATTATGTTTTGTATAGCAAATTAAATATTTATGGTAACGTGATATATGATTGGAATCGCGCACACATGCGCACATCCGCATGACCGCGCTACTCCTTTCTCCACACACATTATATATTCTAACAACACGAGCCTAAATAATTGAATATGCAAAAGATACCTTGTGTCTAAATAGCAGAAGGCAATCAATAAAAGCAGCCTTGTGCAACGATAATGAAATATTTAATTTGCTATACAAAACATAATATTATTGCTTTCAAACCTGTTCGTGCAACACATTTCTCTTATCGCGTGGATCCCATTATATGATCATTAGAGTTGCTTTTAAAAAGTTTAACATCTTCCTGTGACCTTTACTGTAAATGATCAAATCATTTCTGACAACATTTATCCGACTTTCTAAAATGGAACTGATGTTAGAGCTGAATCTCTTACTGCTCGTTGTGATATCTAATACAAAAGGATGTGAATATGGCTGGCATGAATTTACTGGATCCTGTTACAGAATTTATCAAAAGTAGGACATAGCTGGAAAAAGTATAATATTTAAATACGTATTTCTATGAAATATATAACCACATGAACACTTTCAATTACAATAGTACATATATATATATATATATATATATATATATATATTGGTCTATTTTATACTGTGATCTAACTGTAGGGTGTTGGATCACAGATCACTACCACCCGTGTTCGAATCTCGGTGTGGGCCTATCTGAATGGTGTTTCATATTTGATTTCGCTTCATTACCTTTGGAAGTCGCTCGTCCCATATATCCTACCTTGTGCACAAAAGTGGCGTAAACACCAATCATTATTGTGTTCAAAGCAGCAAGTAGATGAAATATTAGAATTTGATCATACTAGTCTTTAAATATATATTTTTTGTTAATAAATAAATGCAATATCTGTCGATTATTATCTTATAATTGTGGGTTCAGAAATTAACAATATAAGAATTTATTTTGCTATATACTGGTGTCCTTGGCCATTTTTGGCTGTGTATTTACCAACTGAGTTACGTGTCTGTACAGAGAATGATGGGGAAAAAACAATATTGAAAGAGATAATAGCAATTGTGTAATTCTATGATTTAAAGGAGACAGGAAAATAAATTTCATATTTCGAAGTAAATATAACGTAGCAAACAATTATTTTATTCCATATCAGATGCACTACCACACCCGAAACAATTCTAACCACCAGCTATCATACTTCTATTAAAATATTCCCTAAATCCTTATTTCCTGAAACTTTCATTAGCCATGGATAGTGTGCATTACGTTCGCCAGGGATTATCGGGTGACGCCATCTTTGACAAACATCAAGTAGTACCACAGCTTTGTTTCCAAGCGTCCTGACCAGTTGACAGATATAATATCAGATTCCTACGAACGTTTTAACAATCACAGGGATATCAAGCTACACAACTTTTAATCACTCTCGAACAAAGTCACAGACAGTATTAATTCTGAAGAATTAGTTGCAGGAAGTGCAGACGTGGATCCAGAACAGCTACCTGTGCCACTGACACTCAGATTTGTGTGTACTCTGTTGAACCCTACTCTCGGCCTATTAAGGCATAAATGAAGGATGAGGCAATGTAATGTTCAGTTTTTATCTTATTTTGTTCTATTATATCCGTTGGAGACAAACAACAAGATCACATGACATAACACGCAAAGCCTCATCCCTATGTTCGGCTTTAATAATAATAATAATGATAATAATAATAATAATAATAATAATAAACTTCTATAGTGTCAATATCCTCGAAAAGAATCGAGCTCACTGGCGCACTTGGCAGGGTTGGGGCGATTACAGGACGATGATAATCGATTACGATTACGATTACTTGATGATACTATGATTATGATTACATTCATTTTGAATGTAATCGATTACTATTACATTGTAAAGTAATCATGATTATAATCACGATTACAATGTATATAATAAAACATGTATGTGATTCTTCATCAATATTCACCCAGTTAATTTATAATACCGATATAAACATGCTACAGTGTTTACCTGTTGTTTTGTAAGAAGCAGACGCATTTTATGATATGTTCTTGAAATGATAACTTTGATGCCATTGTACGATGTTAATTTGTTTTTAAATTTCTTAGATCAATATTCACCATAGAGCAAAGGAGCTTGGTATGAATGTACAGGTATTTATAGAGATAACTGAGATTAGTGCACTCTGAGATTATAGCAAACAATATCAATGGATTTGTTTGAATAGTTTGGATCATGTGTGGCGTGACTATAGCCAGGTAAGGTCTATATAATATATAGGATAATTAGAATAAAGTCAAACTCCCAACGTTATCCCCCTCTGTAACGTGACCACCTCCTTAAATGGACCACTTTCCAGTCTTAAATTATTGCCATGCTTTAAAATTGTATTTTTCTTTTATAACTCGATCACCTCCCAAATCCATACTTCGACCTTTGATCTCGATCGGAGGCTACATTGTAGCCTTGTTTATGCTCACTAACGCATGCGTTAGTTTAATTAACTGCTAGTCATCCGACTACTGGCCTATTAGGATTGTTTAGAGTTGTAGTTAAAACGACGGTGTCAGAAAGAAGCCATGCACGATTACACATTATGTAATCGTAAAAGTAATGGCAGATTACGATTACATTTGCAATGTAATCGATTACGATTATGATTACATTGCATCTGGAAATTATGATTACTTGATATCATGTAATCGATTACAATCGATTAAGATTACGATTACGATTACCCCAACCATGGCACCTAGTATAGGGGTTGGGCAATTAGCATAGTCATTGAACAATGTAAAATTCTCCAACAAATTTTAGTGCAATTTAGCTTATCATCAACATGGCATTGGAACTGGGTGGCGATTTTGTTTTACTAATTAAATTAGATTGTATCCATTGTTCCTCCAAATACGCACAGGCCGATTATTGGGGTGTGCTGAAAATAGGGAATTAGCTAATGTTTGTTTGTGTTGCTATAACTCAATTGATAAGTCAACATACTGGGCTCAATGCGAGTATTTCCTTCTTCTTATCACATAACTTCATATAAAATATATTGGTATTTGTCGGTACACGGGAATCCGGTGGATGGGGGTTCTCCCATAAGTGGTATATATATACAGGAATGTGCTGCTCTTGCTGGAACATCTACTATTTTAACAGTTTAATAGTCTCTATGATATACAGCCATAAAAAGCTTTGAGTAGGTATACGTATGTTTTGTGAAAATGTGAAATTTTACTTATCCACAAACGTATCAACTGGTGAATTTCCAATAGTTTGCTTCGAACATAACCTTATTGTTGCTGATACATAACCGTTTTGTATTCAGTTTATCCATCATATTGCTGATTCGTTTGTGTTAAGCATCAAGCTGTTTGACAACTATGGTTAGAATGACATCTTCTGTGATCCTGACACTATTCATGTCATATCCAATTGATCGTGCCAAAGACGGTGAAATAACAAACATATATACCTCAAACTGTTCCCTCGGAGTTTGCTATGCCAAGATGGCTTCCACTGGGCTCTATTCCTGTTTCGCAGCCTATCACGAAACGATTCTTGTTTATTGCATACTCCATCCTCTGGCATATCCACATGGACAATTATAAGATCCACAATAGACCACTTTGCACGTATAACAATGATAGTATCAAATTCGTAATACAGGTTTAACTAGGCTATGGTGAGTGTTTGACGTTTGTTTGTCAAAGATGATTTCACATTCAGAATTTTTCTCGATTAAAGCTATGGCGTATTTTTCCATGTAAGATACTAGCAAAGTAAGTTTTAAAACCTCTGTATCTTTATTTCTAGGAAAAAATTCAAATCTATCTCTGACTGAAATTGATTTTAATAAATATCACTGGAATTTTGACTAATTTTCCTGTGACCTTTAAAACATTTACTATACTTCCCAAACTTTATAGTAAATTTCGAAATATCGATAACAATTTTTTGTATAGCTGTTGCTTTGTCTAAATAGTTTGTCAAAGAGTGATCACATATTATGATCAACGCAATTACAAAGACAGCTAATAAATTATTTTCTATTTATGTTCTCCCAAGATCCACAAAAAAGGTCTTTGTATAACAATTAATAAAATAAATATTATGAATGCAATACAAACTTATTTAAAATTAAAACGTTTATGTACAATCATAAAAAGGACAATTTCACACCATCTAAACAAATATTTACTGAATAATAATTCAGTCACGACATTTTGCAAACAAAACGTGGTCGTAGGTGTAATATTGTATTGCGATGCCAATTGACCAAGATAAGGCGTTATTCCTTGTCTTGTGGGACTATTTGATAGGGCCGATCATGATGTGTTTATCTCCGTATTTTGAACAAATAGTTAGCTATTATGGGAATGTACTTGAATGATTCTATTCCTATGAAGAATATTATTTTTAGAAAGTGATTATTCGTGGTATTTTGTTGATATTTGATGTTATTTAGTTATTCCACGGGGTTCAATTATTAATTCGTTGTTTAAATACACAGCTGGATTATCACAATGAATACAAATTAGATTTCTTATATTCAGCTATAAATGATACAAAATATACTAAAAGGAATGATGAAAAAAACATTAGAAACTCATTATGAAAATTCAAGTCATATAGAGATGTACCATTGCACCTAATTGTGTTTATTACTTAAAGTCAACTGGCCATTGTGAATATAGCGTAGTAATCAATGGTTAGGGCAATCTGTTCTTACAGCACAATAGAACAAAATCGTTGTAAAGTATAAATCTGTTTAGCAACTCACCTGTTCAAAGTTGCATTAATACTGGAGATTGTTCATATGAATCGACACCATATTATATTAGCCCACTATGTTATCTTAGTGCAGAATTTCATGATATATTAGGTTTTATTAATATCTAGTTTATAAGATTTTAATATGAATGTAATATTTAGGAATGTTGATAGCGTCTAAATTTTGTATTGACATCAGATTCTGAAATATTTCGATGTTAGCTTTTGGATCATAACTAACGCTTTGAAATACAGCAATCGTTTTTCTATATATGTTTCATAGCATAAAGTTAGGTAACGAAGAGTTTTATACATTTACTTGTTACAGGGATAACACATTCGACGAGGCCCGGTCATTGTGTCAAAATAACAGCGCTGATCTTGTTGTTATCGCGAATGAAGCCGAAAATCAGTTCCTCAAGCAACTTTTCTACTTGGTAATTATGATGCATGTAGAGTGATAGAGACATCCTTTAGTCGTATGTAGAACCAAAATATTTCAAAATCAAACTAATTTTGTCATCTGTGTTCACATTCCTCTAAATATACATAAGCCAGCAGATTAATTAATAACCATAAAGTTTAGCACGGCTCTTAGCTGATGTCTTCCCAATAAAGACTACGTTGACTCGACATTAACACAATATTCCCGTTCTAAAATTACGTCACGCAGCAAGAAGGTCTTCATTCTCCTGGAGAGATACAACGTGCTCTTATTGGACTTACGGATAGGGCTAAGGAGGGTACCTATGTCTGGGTTGATGACACGGCTCTCTCTTACACAAACTGGGGCAACGATGATCCAAACGATGATGATGGGACACACGACATCATCGAATTCGTTGGACCATATTATGATCGGGCGTTTGGATGGTGGATAGATAGCAGGAACACGGGAATATCTGATGCCTCTATTTGTGAAAAGAAAAGACGCTCAAAACCAGGTATTACTGAAAGGAAAGTAGTATAGTGTATGATGATAGCAAATAAACCTATCGTGGATGAATGAATGAGTGGGTGAGTGGGTCGTTGAGAGGGTCATTGAGTGGGTGAGCGGGTGAATGAGTGGGGGGAATGAGTTGGTGAATGAGTCAATCAGTCAGTCAGTCAGTCAGTCAGTCAGTCAGACAGTCAACAGACAGTCAATCAGTCAGTCAATCAGTCAATCAGTCAATCAGTCATTTTGGTATGCTTATCAATTCTAGATCATAGCCTATTTAAATATAACGTAGAAAGATACAATTTAAAGTGGTGTGGATATATCCCAATTTATAATATATGTTTCATTTAGATGAACTTTCCTTTTGTCTTTGGGTCCGTCTCGACAGGCATATACATCGATCGTCTTACAATTGATATTATTAACGTTCGTAGCATCACAGAATGTTTAGAGAAATGTCTTAATGAAGGAAATTGTCTCACAATGAACTTCTTGAAAAGACAGCTTATTGGTAACATTTGTGTGTTGAATGGCGCCACCGACAAAGAAGAATACGCTGTCTTATTGGGACCTGGCCAAATTAAGAATGATAGTGATGTCAAGGAATGGAATTATATAAAGCTACTCGACTAATACATCTAACTGAATCTTGAATTACAGCAAAGAAATTTAATATATATACAAATTTGTTCACATATACAAATTTATTTTATCGTTATTGGCATACTTTGTCTTCAATTGATTAAATATTATTTCTGTTAGTTTAACGATATAATTCTTTATATGCCATTCTATTAGTAACTATCATATATTTAGGATTATGCAAGCTATGTGCAGTTCAGGAATTTTGGAAAATGGGTTATTTGTTTAACGACACTGTGTTATTAAGCAAAATCTCGTACACCATGCATTAATGTGGGAGTGTGTGATAGAGGCACAATTAAATGCATAAAATAAATTAGTTACTCCCACAATTTTTGAAAGGAGAACGCTGTAATCTTCCAAATGAACAGAAAATTGATTTATTATGAAAAAAGGAGTAATTACCAATTTTTACAATAATGCAAGATCTATAAAAAGATTTTATAAGTAGCCAATCATGCCGCTGAATACACTTCTAATAATTTCTAAATTTGTTATCATCATACGGTAATACCCTCCTATATGACCTATCAATAACACTAATGACATGTCAACACAGACTAATTAATTCAGCATAAATGACACAATGTAATATATCATTATTTCAGCTTATTTCATGTAAATACACCATGTATGTTTACAGCTTATATATGGCTCCATATTAATTTTGTATATTATTATCATTATTGTCATCATCATCATCATCATCATCACCCAACGTGTATTCTAAAAGAAGTGTGGGCGCATCAATGGCTAACTAGTATCGCGTTTGACCATAGATCTGTAGCACCTGTGTGTAAACCTTGGGCGGGCTATGTCAGAAAGGTTGTTTGATATTTCACTTCGCTTGGTTGCCTCTGGAACTCGCTCGGCCCATTTAGCCTACCTTGAGCACAAAAGTGGGCGTCAAGTAGCCAAATTCTTAGATAAAATACACCATATTGTGTGTGTGTGTGTGTGTGTGTGTGTGTGTGTGTGTGTGTGTGTGTGTGTGTGTGTGTGTGTGTGTGTGTGTGTGTGTGTGTGTGTGTGTGTGTGTGTGTGTGTGTGTGTGTGTGTGTGTGTGTGTGTGTGTGTGTGTGTTTTAGGGTACATAGTAAGAGGCAACAGGCACAGAGCATCAACATATCTAAACCTCCTTCGAAACCTACCTCCATAAATCTAAATACAACTATACATATATTAATCTAAATATTAAATGTTCAATACCTCCACATATTGATAAATGTGTGCGTATACCTAAGCATGTGTCTGGTCTACTCATCAGCCTGTGGGAACCAGCTAATTCGCTTTTCGTACGCGACAAATATGTCACGCCCACAGGAAAGCGGCTACATGCAGGCTACGTACAAAAAGCGGAAGCACGTAAAAACATACCATTTGATACCACAGCTCGCAACAAACAACACGTGCGTGTGGTTCAATGGTGACTTGCTACATACATATCATAAACTATTTTGACACCACAGTTTACATTCAACAGTAATTTTCTGTGGTCCAAAAGAAACCTGTATATAAAGCATTTCGACACCTCAGATGCTGACCTCAGCTTTATTCTGGGTTCGAATAGCTGAATAAATCCTACCTATATGAACCGTGTATCAATACACGTCCGACTGGTCTGGCGTCGAAGTTCTTCTCTAACCTAAGTGAAAATTCAAGCCCTATATATAGCCTCAGCGTGTTAACAAACATTACAGTTTGTCCATAACAAAGAGAATGTACACTAACACAGTTTCAAGCCCTATATATAGCCTCAGCGTGTTAACAAACATTACAGTTTGTCCACAACAAAGAGAATGCACACTAACACAGTATGGACTCACTAAAGCGATTAAACTAAAATAAAAACAAAGTAGCAATACCGCACAATGGATTATTACTGGACTAGAACGAAATATCGTCTCAAACCTGAGTAAATACTACGATTTACTCGAACCTAACAGCTAACCCTCATACGTTTCCGTTCATCACTAAGAGAACGTTCATTCACGCTTAATTTAGCGTCCCTAAGTATATGCAGTTAGGTGTGGTGGGATCTAAATTAAAGCGCCTATCCACTTGATCTATTTGACCCATGGTCGAGAACAGCGGATTTCAGGCAGATCTCCGATACTGCGAATGACACGTCGGGATTATAATAGCTATACATTTAACAAATTTCCTATATCAGTGTAATCTAATTACTCATAATATGGGGAAAAACTCTGTCCGCAGCTTAATACCCATGGAGATGCCTGCCGGAGTAACAAACGACTCCAGGAGTATAAATCCATCAAGCAGCATTGTATGAATTAATAGGTCGTTTCGCCAGACCACATAAGAGGACAACAATATAGATTCTACATTATACATAACAAAGCTAATAAACTCAACATGTTTTAATAACGACATAACTTTCTTACATTGGTGTAATAAGGAATCTGGATGGAAATAGATAAGATGTCTGGCACGGGCAATGTGCGTTTTATGGTACATAGTAAGAGGCAACAGGCACAGAGCATCAACATATCTAAACCTCCTTCGAAACCTACCTCCATAAATCTAAATACAACTATACATATATTAATCTAAATATTAAATGTTCAATACCTCCACATATTGATAAATGTGTGCGTATACCTAAGCATGTGTCTGGTCTACTCATCAGCCTGTGGGAACCAGCTAATTCGCTTTTCGTACGCGACAAATATGTCACGCCCACAGGAAAGCGGCTACATGCAGGTTACGTACCAAAAGCGGAAGCACGTAAAAAACATACCATTTGATACCACAGCTCGCAACAAACAACACGTGCGTGTGGTTCAATATTAATACACAATATAATTGAATAATATAAGCATAAATCATAATAAATTCGGATCAATACTTATTCTGTCTATTTAATATGATAATAATAATAACATAGCACTTATTATAGTGCCACATATTCTATTGCTGAGTTCAAGGGCGCTTAACAATATGAAATAAGCCTATTTGCATTATATAAAGATTAACAATAATGCCTATGGTTAGCTATATTCCTGTGTGAACAAGTGAAGCTTTATCATATACTTTAAAGTTTTTTTTAATTTTTCTGGTGTAATGGAATTATGGGAAAAAGATAAATGTTCCGGGAATATGTGGGACAAAGTGAGGCCCCAAAAGCTCCTTTTCCTCCTTCGAAACCCATATAAATTAAATTTCATGCTATTATAGCATGGAATCTAAATATTTAAAGCAATACCCCCTTTATTTTAAATTGTATCCCAAATTGTTTCTCTATCATTAACCCTAATACCCTATGAAATGAGTTTCAGGTTACGTCAAAGCGGGGCGTAGAAATATATTTATCCATAAAAAAACACCTTGGAAAAATCACAAAGGAGAAAATATGGAAACTAATTATAGTTAAATGCTTATCCAAAGAGCACTAATTTCAAATAAACTACATCTAGATTTAAACTTTAAATTTTGACTCCTTTCTTTCTTGCCAGCATCATTAACTTTCTGAATAAATATTCTAACTAAATATTCTGAACTAGAATGTTTAATCCCACACTAAATAATGTTAGAAGAGATATCCCCACTCACAAAGCGGAAAAGAATCATCTAGGAGACAGAACTTCAGTATTTTGTTTAACTTTTGATGACATTTATATGTATTATTGGTTGTTTGGAAACAGATTAAAACTTTATATCAGCCTGTCAAGATTCAAGGATGTATTTGGGATTGACTGAAGGAAATGTTTCCACTTGCATATTACCAAACAGTATTATTTATCAAATAAATTTAAAAAATTAAATTTCAAAAATAATTTATTACATTTTTCCCAGCGTATGGACTCATTTATTTACTTCTTTCAGAACCGCCTAATCTCCTCAATACAATATTGGAAGACAGCCCACCAAAAACAACTTTGGACCAAATCTCAATGTCCGCGTATATAATTACTTCTTTACAGCCTTTTTAAAAATTCAGATTACGCTAATGAATAGACAAAAAATGATTGAAGAAATTTATTTCATGCACCCATGGCTGAGGGGCATTTGGGCATAATATGGATAAAGTGTATTTCAAAAATGGTCAAAAATGCGGTTTTCACAAATGTATTTGTTTATGTAGTATATAATTGCAGCAGAAACATCATGATTAGCATTAAAAATATGTTCAGGGTCTCGTAAAATCTAAATAAGTGAACATTTGAAAATCGAAGATGGTGGCCACTTTTTCGAAGACAGCAACCAGTTTTGAATTTGTGGACATAATCTTGCTGTGATTCATTCGATTTGAACAATATTGGCATCTATTTGTATATTTTTAGATATGCTAAATCCCTATATGCTCTTTTTAGTCCTTTTAAATATATAACTATCATATTCGAAGCTATTTTAACACAAGTGTTTATACACATATATCTATGGTAGATAGAATAAAGTATAAAGATGTCTATTGTCCAACTGGATTGCAGCATCCAACTACATCACATCCACATGCTGCAATGCAACAGCTAAATCTTCAAATGTCTGGCATCCCAAGGACTGTATCAGTGCATGACCATCAATCAGCACACACATCGTTATGTCAGCAGCTGGAATACCAGAGGGAGTGTGAAGTCCAGCCACCCAGTTGCTGATAAAGGCTACACTCGGTGTTGTGTTCATCTCTCCTCCTAACTTTCCTACTGATTGTAGGAATTGAAACAGCTAATACTTAAGCACATTAACCATTTCTACAGTTCGACCTGCGATGACAACATTGAAAACACGTTTTGATTGTTTTCTCAAAATTCTGTGAACTAGACACTTTAGCTTTGTACATATCAGCAAAGGTTTGTGATTGATGCTTCTTTAGTGCATCATGGAACTCTGTGGTTGTTGGTTGAATCGCCTTTTGGTCCTCTTTACTACAATATTTCCATTAAGAAACTCTGCATAGACTTCTGGTGCTCTCTTCTCGGTGAGTTTCATGTCTGCAACGAAAACTGGCTCCATCGTGCATAGTTTGTGTGGTCATATATTGTGAGCCATGGCAGCATCTAGGTGTAGAATCCAGTTGGTATCTCTCTGAAATCTGATGAAGTCCAGCAAGATCTCAACCATGCTCATATAAATTGACCACAACATGAAGTTTGGATTATCAATGATTCTTGGTCAAAGTCCTCCATGAGGGACTCTACTTCCTCCCTACGACGTGTCTGACAGATGGTCGATTGCAGTGCAGAGTTTTGCTGTATGGTCAGCATTGTTGTGTTTTTTCAACATCTTACTGGCATCTTGGGCGAAGTCTTCAACTACCACGTTACATTCATGCCATGTTCAGCCAGCCATGACTTGAACATTGGCCATCTGAGGTGCCAGAGAGCTTTGCATATAAGCTGATGTCCTCTGACAGCACGGTAGTAGACTTTGCCATCCAACATAGTCTAAGATATTTTATGTCAATTATCAAGTTTCTCCTGCAATTATACACTACTTAAACAAAGAAACGGCATTTTTTTATCATGTTGACCTTTATGACCTTGAAAATGACCTTAAAACCTAAAATTGACAATGACATCCACCCACATCTTTTGTATCATCCCATGAATGATTGCTTCCAAATGGATGTCTGCTATTAACAAACCATGCTGTTAAAAATGTCTGCAGGCCTTTTCCATATTTGGCTGGTCCACTATTAAGTAAAACAAGGGTTTGTACATTTCGAACCAGCTCATAGTCATACCTAACAAATACATTTCTTTGTCCTCTCAGGCAGAAAGTGTTTATACAATTAGTGTCTATAAATGCATTTAATTTACAAGACTGAGAGACCAGATAGACCATATGTAGTGCATACATTTAAAATAAATTAGCGATACAAATGTGGACGTTACTTATAATTAAATGTACCTCGCCCCCCACCGAAAATAACCCCACAGAAACCCCAACCACCCTGGAAACCGACCCTGGGTATATCATGTCATAGACGACATTCAAGATGTACTTATATAATAACGCTTAATTTGGTTTTTAAATGTTTTTGATGAATTCGCTTGGTTACGGTCATTTGGAAAATTATTCCAATAATTTTGGCCCCTGATAAATAAATAGTTAGACATGAAGCAACTATTTCTGGTGTTGCTGTGATGAAACGCATCATTTCGCGTAAAACATTGCTTCAAAGACAATTGCAAAATATCCATTTTATATTCATACATAGGTACAACCATTAGCAAATTGAATAGATCATTCAATTTTAGTATACTCAAAGATTAAATAATTGTAGAGTTTGTTCACTATATTTGACCTTAGCCAGACTACTAATAGCACGCTTTTGCATGATTTTGATTTCGATGATCTGACTTTTACATGTAGATCCCAATAGATGTAATCAATACATTAAATAACGGTGTATCATGATGTAGTAAATTCATATACAAATATATCATAATTATAATTAGATAATTCAATAAGTTGAAGAATATCATTTAGACATAAAGGAGTACCTATAGGTTTTGGATTTGGGGTTATTGATTACGCGTAAATTAAACTAATTTTTGCAAAATAATGGTTTTGTTCAAAATGTTGGGTTCTGCACAACTCAGGCAAAATACTTATGGTGAATTTGGGTATGATAAAAAAGATTCAAACTTCTATGAAGGTCGGGAGTAACTAGAGTATTTTAGCAAAGATAGCCCTTAAAACATATCTCCAATTTGTTGTATTCAAATAAAATTTTCTTCAATGTATTACAAACACATTTGGGAACCTCTATTCTGGTTAAATCTGTGTCCCTGATGATGATCCTTAGCTCACCAATTACTATTATGTTTATATAAGGGAATTTAGATTATATTGAATTAATTGGTAATTTTGTGGTGAGGGTTATATCTTAGTCTATAATAACATACTTGTCTGTAGTTTTTTTTTTCTAGAGTGAAGCTTAATTTGCCGTGAAAGAGGTTACATAGTTTAAAAACGAGTGAATTATAATAAATTTGCCTATTTCCAGAAGATTATCACAATTATTTTAATTCTTGTCCTACCTTTTGTTCACCAAGATCTGCAAAAGCAGTTAATAATCAGATGTTAGTTGAAAGATTTACGATTTTATATTCGGAATTCCTTGGCATTCAGATTATTCGATTGAAGTCACTTAACATTAAATAAAGTTACATTTCAGAAGAGAGATTGAAATTTATGTTCTTCATATGAATATTTTGAAATGTGTTAGTTTGCACGATACCACCAATACATTATTATGTTTTCATTTAATGACATAAATTAACTTGTTCATGGCTTTAGATATATGTTCCGTTATTATATATGTATATCTTAACTTAAATATATATAATTTATATATCTGAATGAAGTTATCCGAAAGCCTCATCAAGGAGTCACGTAATTTCAGCCGAACATTCGTCGATGTAATAGACCGATCAGAGAGCTTAAATATGGAGAGGCGTTACTCTTGCCGCACCATGTTGAATTTTGAACCAGTGGCGCCTCCAGCGACCGGAGGTATTTCTCAGAAAAACAAAAGCTCTCTGGTTGTCCACATATGATCGTGTACATGTGTGTGCGCATGGTTGAAATGAATTGCCAATACTACTACTGTATGTTACATGATCGCCCACTCTTATTAATTAACACTTTAATTGTGCACACATGATATCGAAGGAAACAAAGCTCTGAAACTGTAAATAAATAATTAATTAATTCATAGCCTACAATTTGCGATCACGTGACAGCTGATCAGAAAATAAATGAACGTGGTTTAGGTTATTTCACAGCTTTTAACAATATTTATGTTTGCGTTAACATGTTAGAGATAGAGAAATTAGTACTTTCATACAATAACCCATTTTGTGATTAATAGGTTGATATTGTTCAATAAAATTTAATCAGGTTTTGTCTGAAACAAATATAGATCTATATAGATCCTGCTTGGGCCTACTGCTTGGGTCATGTCAAGTAGGGACGTGTCTACTTCAAATTGTTATGCTTAATTTCAAAATATCCTTTATTTAAAAAAAGCCAGATCATATCAAATGTGTACGCTAGCTTTCATTTCCTTTCGGGGATGTCTTTATTTGTGCATACCTATTCTGTTACTGCAGCCAAAAGCGACGCCGAATGAACCAGTGCCATTAGGCACCATGTTAACGAAGGCAGCTGTCCGTGACAATCTACCTCCGGTCGCTAGGGCCCTGGCGTCCATGAATTCAAAATGGCGTCCCCTGTTAAAACACGAAGTAACACATCTTGTCATAAATAGTCTTTGGACCGATTCAATTACCCCTGGCGGCACCAAGCGGTTCAATTTCACACTACGATTTCGGGTTAGAAGTCTAAGAATCACTATGTTGCATGGCGATTTACGCGTGTATTAGTGCGATAAATCTCTCACTGAAAAGTTGTATTTAGACTATTTGCCAGCTATATTTGGATTTTATTTATAGTCCATTAAGGGTATGTGATATCCAGATCATAATTTTGCATTTAATAGGAATGGCATAGACTTAATCCAATAGATATATGCCACTAAACTAAGTAACATTCAGCGCGATTTGCATGGCATTCATGGACCTAGTTCAAACTTATTTTTTGTAGAACCTTTGCCATCTGACGTGACGATGTTAATGAATTTAATCAATGATCACATATATTCAATTCAATGGGTGATTCCTACTACTGTAACATTGGTATTTATGCATGATATCTTGTATTCAAAGTGAACTGTTTTATTTTCTGAATCAGCCACTACATATAAATGGCAAGGGTGTTAATATTCTCTTATGTAATAAAAAAATTAATAATATACAACTGATACATATATGATTCGTTCCCAGGTATAAGTAAAACTAATATTTCCAAAACTCTACATTAAATATTTTTTACAAAAATTCATTAAAATCAATTTACATTCAGCTAAGGTTTTAATTAGAAAATCATTTATTTAATCCATTGAAACCCATGCTACAAAAATACCCTACAAGTGAACATGAATAACTAAGGCTTAGCTGTGTCATTCATCTGAAAGATAGGTCAGCTTAATCATTGGGTTATATCTTGATAAGTATTGTGTTAAATCCTTTGAAAAGACACAATCGTTCAGCTGAAATACAGGGTTCTTACAGACATATTATTTGGGGTATTGTTAAATTACATAATATTTGTACAGCGCCTTTGAATGGCTCCTGCTAGTAAGGGCGTTTATTAAATATACATTATTATTATTAAATACTAGTCTCAGTCTCCGTGTAATATGAAATAATTGCTGAAAGATTTATAATATTTACCGTTAGCTTCTCTTGGCTGTTTTTGAATAAGTGAATATTGATATCAAGAATAAGTTTTTTGTGCATATGTCACAAATGTTAATCTTGGAAAGGCAAGTGGGGTGGATGGTACGTATGGTGCAGGAAATATCGCTACCGTGGTTGGCAGTGATACGCTGTGGTTGACATGTTGCTCGCCATGCACAGCAAAAAGCTTCTCCGTTAGATGAACATGCTTTGCGAGATCAGAGAAGAGCACGTCACCAAATTTTGGAAAAGTCCCTGTCATGATCTTCACATAACATTTCATGACAGTCCCTACAGCAAAAAATACACGACTGTAGGGGTACATGAGGATAATAAAGGATCATAAGTTCGTGCTGCATTTGCTGCACTTGAAAGTGATTATTGTGCCACTTGCAAAGATCTGCATCTCCAGAAGGCAAGCATCGAATTGTTTTATGTGTCATCGTGTTTACCACAGTTGAATACCGCTGTGTATGTTATGCATGAAGCAACTATAATGACAATGGCTTCTATCCTTGAACACCGGTTGGTGTACTGCGATATTTCCAAGGGAGTTCAGCTGTGCTAGAGAGCTGTCGTTGTTAACGCGTTCAAAGCTTAGGCAGATAAGCTGCGGAACTGCAGTGCTCCAGAACATGATAACAAGAGTTTATGTCTGAGGTTAGTGAGCAGCAAATATGGAATGTGGACAGTAAATCACTTTTATAAAATATGAGAAAACTTATTTTAATATATTTCACAAACAGTGTTATTTAAAATAGTCAAATGAGTTGACAAAAAGTAGTCGTTTAGTATTAATAATTGTGGGGAAATGTAATGTTAACAGCAGTAATCTATTTTGTAACAGGATTTTTCCACTAATTAAATTACTACTTTTTATTACCTATTAATTAATAATGCCAACACTAATGGATTTCAAAGTTCCATCACAACTATTTATGTAAATGTATCCAATCTAGCATTTATTAACCGCGTCCTTGAAAAAATATAAAGATTAATTTATATTAGTAAACATCCGCGATCATGACAACTATATAGCATTATATCACTATAGCATTTTCAGTCTCGGATTCAGATGTTTAGTGAGGCATGGTATAAGTGCAGCCCGGTCACCATAGTCATGTAGCAGAGAAGACATTAGTGATCGATGCGACTCTTCATTGAAGCTTGTAACATGGAGCATTTTAATGCCAAAGCAACAACAAACCTGATCCTCACTATTAGCTGCCATCCATACGTTCCCAGCATGAGGACATAGCTTCAGAATTGTTCTCCAAGATCCGACACACAAGTACTGAGACGTAGTAGTGGCCCAGAGACATCTAGTAGTGACAGACTACTCACCAGTATTATGACTTTTGTCTGTGGATACAGTTGAGTGCAATAGAATTTGCGCATCATTTGATTTGATGATCATCACATAACAAATAATCATTTACAATTGTGCTATCAACATCAGTTTAAATAAGTTTAGAATATATAACACCAGAACATTTTAACGAAAAAAGCAATCGTCTCACTTCTTTCTTTTAAAATAGTCGCTACACAATATATGCAATTGGCAACAAACCTCCTGGTTGATTAGCAATTATTGAAAATTAAAATTTTCAAAACAAAATTTCCCCTATTTATATCACACTTTCATTATGTGTGGTCTTTATTCCATCTTGTCAATTCTAAATCCATCAATTTCATTTGGTCAATTCCAAATCAAATATATCAATTCCAATTTTACTGACTCTTTTTACCTACTACTTTTTACCATAAGTAGGTACTCCGAATACATACTCCGAGTACCTACTCTGAATAATTTATATTCCAAGTAGGATTGTCATGGAATAAATATTTCTGAATTACAAAATTAAATGGTAAATTAATTTGTGGATTGAATTTTTTGTAGAAAATTCCAATTCTAAATTTATCAATTCCGATTGCAATTTTTTTTCAAATAGTCAATTCCAAAATTAAATTGACCACCAATTCCAATATTGAATTGACCCAATGTCTGTTATTAACTTTAAATTTGATCTATATTGGCATACTTCTTATATCCATATCATTGACTACTTAACATTCTAATAGTATCTATAAGTGTATCCAGAATTAAGCAGGGATATATATATATAGATATATAAAAAAGGATTCCAAGAGCGATTATTTCTCTGTTAAACCTCACTTTTGTATTATTTAGCACAATCTACAAAAAATGTAGCTTGGAAGAGGTGTAACCTAAAGTTATCAGTTATCACATTTTTATTGAGTTTTAATTACATGTTAATGATATATCAAATAATGTAACGAATTCAAATTTCATATTGGGTTTAACAAATGTTTTAATTGAGTATCAAATAATGTTGACTATAGTTAAATTTCTTTTTGATTTTTACTTAAATTTTATTGGGGCATCAAATAATATTGATCTTTCAAATTTCTTATAGGCTTTTGCATACATTTTAATGACCCCTGCTAGTAAAGCTACTTTATTAAATATACATTATTGTTATTATTAATTTTATTTTCTCCCTAGTTTATATTTTCAAAGAAAAAATGGGGAAAATATGCTCCCATATATACTGGTACATTACAGAATACTGATGCTGTAAACCAACAAGAAAGGGCATCATTAGCATATGTAAATATTAAAAAAAACTTTACCACAGGTGATGCTTTAATAAAATAATTATTGTGAAACATTAACAATCACAAATTATGCTAAATAAGTGAGTTTTTGTGTGTGCATGCATCTGCATGTGTACAAATGAAATTGAATCAGAGAGTTAAACTGAAAGATAGCAATAGATATCTGTAATTGCAGTTCAAATCAAAGCGTGTCTGAAAGTAGTCCCATCATTCATATAAAAAGGTTCATAACAAGATGCACACAATTTCTTCAGTTCATCAGTTTTTACTGCAACCATTATAAGTGTGTTTCCAATGTGATCATATGTTTATCTTGTGTATGTCATAAATCAAATATTGACATTCCTATGGCCTAATTAGCAGCATAGCTAACCTCTAGTGCCACATAATCTGGCCCAAATATGTCTGATGGATATTTCATCTTTTATTTCACTTCATAAACCTTACAGGCTACTTCACTCATTTAGCCTGTTATGAGCTTATACATAGCTGTAAAACAGCTAAATTTTTTAAATTAAAATTTCCAGGTAATATGGTGAGATTTGACTCAAGTAAACTTTATTTTACAAACAATAATCCTTTTTTATCATTTATGCCAATATTTAATATTGAATTAAATAATAAGTTGAAATTAATCAGTAAAACATAAAAAAAATTGTCTAAGGTGTTCAATGTCTGCATAATGTTTTTTACAACTCTTTCTTACATGGACCTATCAAACTGATCATCTCTCAAGCTGTGATTTTTGTATGGCTTCATCAACTGACTGTCGTAACAAAGATATCACGCCTCGTGGATCATCACTACTGACAACAGCTGTACCAGACACTATCATATTTGCTCCAGCCTGCATAGAGAAAATGATACAGTGTTAACATCATCTTGATACACAACATAATCTTTTTTTGGTGCAAACAAAATAAAATAATCTTGCAACAAGCATTTAAATTTCCACTTTGATATTCTATCTGTCTAAACCTAAACATCACATTAATTTAGTTTCTAGTTGCCGTACAGTATAATGCTTAGTTATTAGAGCCCAGCACAGGTTGGGCTGACCCGTTCAGGTTGAACTTTTTCTTTGGGTCATGGGTTGGGTTTAGGTTTACGTCTTGTGGGTTGGGTTCAGGTTTTTGTCTTGTGAGTTGGGTTCAGGTTTAAGTCTTGTGGGTTGGGTTGTGTATGGGTTGCTTGAAAAATTAAGTGTTTTATTTTTTTAAATCCAAACTATATGCTCAGCCACATCCCATTAATCAGCCACTGCCAATGCTTACCCAATACTAATACCATATAAATACCACCCACTATTACCACCACACACTGACTGAAATATTTCTGATAATCTGTGAATTGATTGACAAACTGTGAAGGTCATTAGTTGGTGATCCTGGCAGTGTTGATAGTACTATCAGCGATAGATTAAATAAAGTGATAGTTGGGGTTAACAAAAGATCAAAAGCCATGTATAAGGAGCCACCTCCCAGGGCTGACCATCAAATATGCCCCACTCTAATGCCACCCCACCACAAAACCAACTTTCAGCGAGGTCCCAAAGTTAACATAAAAGTGAGTGTATATTATATATATATATATGATCACACATCACAGAATTGGTCCAGTAAGTGTTTATGCAGCTAACAATCTATCTCCAGTTTGAACAGTTCAAAAGGAAACTTATAATAGCAGTAAGTGGTTAGTGTCTGGGACTCTTTACAGAGAGGTGCTCTGTTGTTACAGCTGTTAATTAGTAAGTAATTTGACAGCTTATATATATATTTACCTGTACTAATAATCATTGTGTTCAAGTGCTATCAAGCAACACATATATTTTTTTATAATATATGAGAAGTCAGTGACATCAAGGCTGTGCTAAACAAGCAACTGCCTGGGGATACTCCCCGAAACACAAGCAGGCAAGCAGTCAGTGATGCTGTCTTCTTTCATTGTTGATACATGCTGTGGGACATTTGTTACTATTGGATATTAGTAGATATTGTGTTTTATTGAAGACAGTTATTGTGTTCTAACTGATTGGAGGTACTCTTATGTTTTGAATAGACGTTATTTTATTTCAACTATTGCTAGTAAAAACCACTTTGCTACTGATAACCACTTTGAAATTGTCTAGCGTAAATAACGTCCTATTCATGAATAGTGCTATTCATCATACTAAATAGTCACTATAGGATACTACAGGATTTTAATATAAAGATGTCAATAAGTTACAATGGAAAAGCTAAGTTAGTTTTTCAATAAATTATCTTAATAACAGGAATTTTGTGTTTCATGTTCAGACTCCATTCTTGTGGGTTGGGTTTGGCACGGGTTACAGTCTTGTTGGTTGGGCACGGGTTCAATATCATTTTAAGTATGGGTTCAGGTTGGGTTTGGGTTGAGATTTGTGGGTGTGGGTTGGGTGTAGGTTGAGTAGTTGCGGGTTGGGTCGGGTTTGGGTTCAGCTTTCCAACCCGTGCAGGGCTCTATTAGCTATGCATACTGTTGGTATGTTGTATATAAACTTCCGGCATTTGTTTTCTGGAAAGTACCTGAATCAGTTTAAAATGTTCAAGAATCAACACTTAATTAAACACAACAAGTAAGAGAAAAAGACATCAATTGAACTGATATTTAAGGAAAGCGACCCAATGATAAACAAAGCCTGTAATAAATTAATGTGTAGCACAATGTTGATACACCTCATGACAAGACCAAGTGGATCACCTATCTGATCCTATCTGCTGTGAAAAAGGAAAATAGAAAAACATCTCAACTACAAAAACTGAAAAAAGAGTTTTGATCAAATCTAAATTATCATAGCATGTGAGAATAATGGCATTTCATTCCCATAATTCACATATTTTCCTGATATACTGCCTTACACTGCTTGAAGTTTAGAACTATGAATGATTAACACAGCTACATTAATACTGGCTCCAGCAGGCATGTTTACACCTGCTGAACACAGTGATTGACCATTCTTTGGGGGTAGGTAAGAGACCTATTATAGCAGTGCTGTTGGCCTTTTAAGGACCAAACCCTTATATTGGGGTTGGCAATTAGTGGTCACATTGATCACAAGATGTCAGCAGCATTTGTGTGTATTAAGGCAATTGAAAGACCCCCCATGTAGCTATATAATTTGTCGCCATTTTGAGACCGATCAGATAAGTTTACGAATAAATTTTGAGAGTTTTGAATTCAAGGATGGATCGGAAGATTCTTGACAAGGTTTGACGACTGCGAACAGGCACTAGATGCAATTTTTTATATGATTTACAAGGTATATATTCTTTATTATAACTAAACACATATTATTGTATTTGCTTGTTCCCTTAATCACAAACTTGTTCCGTCCAACAAATATGGCATAGGTATCTGGTCTGGTTTTGTCATTCCTTAGAATCCATTTAACCGAAAATAAGTGCAACAAAAGTTTTAACTGAATTGAATTGTATATTTTGGCAATAAAATGATAATAATCCTGAATTTCCCCCAAAAAGAATTTAATTTTTAAAATTATATTTATTTTAAATTTTTTAATAACTATATAGCACTACTTCTTATGTCATCAAGTAGACAAATAAATGCTGTGTCAAAAACGTTTACTTCAGTATATTTATTTATTGTATTTTTATTTTCTGGAACCATCTATATGTACCCTCTCTTAATCAACACAACATTTGCTCCAGAAACTTGGTCCTTAAAATGTTAATTGAAACAATCCACTCAGAGTCAGACCTAGTCCAAGAGTTGAAAAATAGTTTAACTCAGTTTTACACTTCTACATGAAAAAATACAGAGAAAATACAGAGAAAGTTTGAATTAATGAAAAGTTCACCTAGCTATTGATCTATCTTGATATGAATTATTGAATGTACTCATTATTATTCCATATTATGACAGCTGCATGAAATTAGTGAAAGTATTGAGAATATGTAAATCTACTACTGAAAAAAAGTAACCAAATAATGATATGGCACTTAATCCAAATGTCAAAGCAAATTCACAAAACTTTCTGTACACATGAAAATGTCATAAATTTGTCACAGCATAAATGGGTGGAAACTATTATGTCATGAATATACTCACATCAGCACAAGCTTGTATTGTTGAAGGTCCTACACCACCGTCAACCTCTATATCCAGATGTCTATACCTGTCTCTTAAATACTGGATCTACTTAGCACAAACACAACAATAAATGAGAAAAATGATTAGATATTGAAGATGAAATCAGAAACAAATTATTGCATGTTAAAAAATAACTTACTGTTCATCTTCCAGTCAATGAAGAGTTAATGGCATAAGATTACTGAACATTTTCAGGTCCTAATTATTTGCTTTAAAATTATGAGTACCAATAGTGTTAAAAGTTCACCTGAATTACATTTCCCTGGACATATACAGTAGACTTATTGTTATTGTATATCACAATAAGGCACCATATACTGAGTTAGAGTGAGTAAGTGTTTTGTTTAGTCTCAGGGTTGATCACAACTGGGGGATGCTCATTAGTTCGGTGATTAGAGTATTGTGCTACAAACCTCCATGTTTTGGGCTTGAATTAGGCTCATGCCCACATGTTTGCGTGTTGTTAGAGAGTTGTCCCTCTGCCATACATCATCTGATTTGACTGGAACCAAGATTAAACAATCCACTCACTCATATGGTAAACACCATGACATAATGCCACGGTGCTACTCTAGCAAAATGGGAAGATACCACAGGAAACGTCTTACAGGTACCTGCAAAACATGACCCAATGGTTGTAAATCAAATGAGAACCTTACCTTTGGCATCATATCAAACATTAATTTCTGCCCGCCAAATCCTGGCTCAACAGTCATAATAAGAACAGTGTCAATACTGTCAATATATGGTATGACGTCTTCTACTGATGTACCAGGTTTGATTGCTATGCCAACCTGTGATGATTAAAAAGTGGATAATTAAAATTATTTATGATAATTAAATACCATATAAATGTTAAATTAATCAATATTCTATATAACTGGTATGTATTGTACAATATTTATTTAGTCTGCCTGATGTTTTCCTGCCATGGTAATAATTCCACAATAAACATAACACACACACACACACATATTAGACATAACAATAGCTATATTTATACTCCTTATGAACTTTTTCTTATGTAGTATTTAATACTACATAGTATAATACTATTATACTAAAACCTGATGTAATAATATTTATATATATTACCCATGAAATACAAAAATAACTATATACAGAACTGATAGCACACACACTGGCCACAGATCGGATCAGCCTAATTGTAGTGTTAGTACTATAAAAACTGTTTCCCTAATTCAGCCAGCATGGAAGTCATTTGATATCTACCTGAACTGCATAAAATGACTGAATATCCCAATATAAATTTTCAAAGGAATACGTTTTTTTATGTTGTGTGTGATACACACATAAATTCCTCATTAATGTGTGCAATTTTTATGAGGTCCAAGTTTATTCAACTGTTTTTAGGATGTGTTCACTCTTTTTAAACAAAAAGAGACACAACTGAAAGTGAAATGTGATTAAGTTATGATACAAAATATTGGCCTAATGTTAACCATTAATGTGGACATTTAATGCACACAAATTTGTCTGGACTATAACAAAGGTTTTCACTGGAGTTCAATAGCTAACTGAATTATTAAACCAAGCTGCTTGTTAAATATTTCCCATTTCTTTTTGTCATTGAAACTTCTGCTTCCTATGTACCTACTGCTCACTTTAGTAACAAAAAGATATCCCTGGAAAAATGTGAGAATAATGTTACAGAGTTGTGCAGAAAAGACCATTCCCTCCCATGACAGCTGTAAACAGCTGGGATTTCCTACCAAGAATCTATGGGCTGAGAGAGGGCTATCATATCAGACTTTAATCAAATAAAAATCCACCTTTTTCTTACTGTGTATGTGCATGACATGGTAAACCAAATGGAAAACTAACCCACCTTCATACCAGTATCTCGTATTTTCCGTATACAAGAGACAGGATCTTCAGTTGCCTCTAAGTGGAATGTATACTGGTCTGCTCCAGCATCTCTCATGTTTTCTATCCACTAATAACAAATAATATTTTTACAGATCTGCTCATTGGTTAATGCATATAAGCAGGAATACAAAGTGAACTCTATCCAATTGTAAAAAAGAAAAGTTGCTGTTTTATGGCCTATTTCATGTAAGCTAAATAGATTTGTGCAACCTCCAAAGGCAATGAAAGATGAAACATCTATGTTGGTGGACTGTTACACAGCAGATCATGCAGGGTCTATCTGTGCATGTTATTAATTGACAACTTTCACGTTATTGTTATTCAAAATAAACTGTTGATATTATGCTTAACGTTTTGATTCCAATAGACTACACTGTAGGCCCTATATATATATATATATATATATGTGTGTGTGTGTGTAAAAATTGTAAATAATATATAACAAATAGTAATAAATATAATTGTATATATATATATATATATATATATATATATGTGTGTGTGTTAACTAATTTACTGATTTATTAAATTATTCATAATAAACTGGATAACATAATGATAATATACATATATTCCACAAAACAGATGAAACATAACAGTCATGTGCCTAATATACCTATTCACTTTATCTCCTGATTGAAATGCGGACAGGTGGGTCGAGATCAGCGACATACAAAAATTGTATTTACAATAAACACTGGAATACAATACGGGCTGAAATAAATATATATTGATGAGACTCACATCTATCTCAGCCCATTGACATTATGGCATGAGCAACTATTTTAATGTTAATCTGCTGAGAATACCTGGGCCGAGATCGACGTGGGCCGAGATGGACGGACCCTGATATACTTATAGGAATATTAATTCCTATTATAATTATTTCCCTGAAATTACCTTTATCATTATTTACACTCACTCAGTCACTGACACTGTCCTGGGAAATATTAGATCTAAACTAATATGCCTAGATGATCTATAGATCTAGATAATGACGATTGATGTTTTACGCCCACCTTTTAGTTTTTCTATTTCTAAGTATAACCTTATTTTGGAACAAGACAACTCGTACCCAAGACATCCTGTACCAAAGACAACCCATACCCATGCTAAGACAACTCGTACCCCATCTGAGACAACTTGTACCCCCTCCCCTTCTGAGACAACTTATAACCTCCCTTTTGATCCTAAATTCTGTACTTGTATTTTAATGTGTTTACTCCGATAATGGAGGGTTAAAAAACATATTTGGTAAAAGCACAATTTAAATGTATTGCATTCATTGTAATATAAATGCAATAGCAGTGAAATTTACAAAAACATTGATTTCACAGTTTATCATATTTGTAACTAATGCTTTGCCTGTAGGGTGTTTTCTATGATCAATACTTACAAGAATACTAATCATAGAATATAAACATAAATTAATAGCAAGCACACTATTTCTTTGCAGTTTATTAAATTTAATAAAACTGTGAATTGTGTGTAAAATAATCCAAGTGAAATTCTTTGTCAGTAATCTACTCAATCTGGTGTTTGGGAACAGTTTTTCGTGCGTGATCATACTATGATTCATAGCCAATGACAAGAAGGCTGAGTGGCTTCTCATTTAATTTAAGAATACATTACATATGAAAGGGAATAATAAAACAGATATACATCAATATAATATGGGATACAATAAACATAAAATGATATATTTGTCATGTACTGTGAAATTATATATAAGACCTATATGTATTTGAATAAGTCCAGATAATTAATTGTATATATGTCATTATCTTTTCATTAAAAAATGATATGTACGTATATGTAGGTTTACAGTAGATCTAGTATATATGTGTTTGAAATAAATGCAGTTACTGAGTTTTTAAAACGTATTGGAGTTATGTTACTTAATTAGCCTCATTAACTAAAATAAAGCAATCACTTCAATGGGATTTGGCGCACACTGTGAACAGTGTAAAATACCACTTAATATCCCTGACTGACCAGCACTGACACTATAACAATACTGTGGATAAAATAACCAACAAACAGGCAAATTGAAGACCAGATATGTTTTGGATTACAGAAGTTTTTATAGTAAACTAAAGGCAATATACTAAAATACAAGGTGATAACCACTGGAAGTTAATTGAAGCAGTCTATGAAACAACTCGTATTAGGTTATAAATGAAGTTATTCCAAATTTTTGGTCCATTACACTGGCGCTTGTATCAACATATACTGATACTGAATCACTATAAATTAATTTTATTATAGTGATTCAGTATCAGTATATGTTGATGCAGGTGGTGTGGTCCATTATACCTTACTGACATTTGGAAAAATTTCTTCATAGAATAAAATGTTTGTAGACTAAGCTGATTTAGTTTCTAAGTGCCCTGAAAGCATGTTACAAAGTTACTGAGGCAAATATCCATTGATTACTCTGAAAACAAATACACCTACGAATTATACATGGAGTTTGTAAATGCAGTTAGATCTACTGGATTTTTATCAAATTCGGGGGTACGAGTTGTCTGAGAATGGGTACAGGTTGTCACAGCTTGGGTACTGGATGTTTTGGTTACGAGTTCGGAGTTGTCTAGAATTCCCTTATTTCCCTGGAACCTGGCTGTGGTATATGCGATTACATCAACCATATTCCTTATAAAGAGACAGATACCTTATCTGGTTCTGATACCATCATGTGGACATCAAGAAACGCGCGAGGCACTTTTGGGCGGAGACATTTAACTACTGGATGTCCAAATGTGAAGTTTGGAACAAAATGTCCATCCATGACATCCAAATGTAAATAATCAGCCCCACTGTCTAGCATCCTCTGACACTCTGATGCCAAAACTGACAGATCAGAGCTTAACATAGACGGACAAATCTTACAGCTAGGCATTGTGCTTCAAATGTTAATATTTACTACACAATATCACAACTTAGAAAAGAAACATGCCGCTTTACAACCAGGACAAAGGTCAATTTGAGTTCAAAAGTTACTTCCGACAATATGGAATATCAAGAAAGCTCCCCTTTCTTCTATATTATTTAACTGTAATAATAGTTGTACCTATTAGCCTTAATCTCCATGCCATTTTTGTGAAAATATTTTTCTTTTCTATCTTTATAAAAACTAATATTTTTGTTTCAGCTTTTCCTAGCTGAAATTATAGATCTCATAATATCAGATTATGTATTTGGCTGGAAACAATGACGTATTTTTAAAGATGTAAATATGTTACATCCATATGAATTATTTATTATCAAGCGCCTTAGGCTTAGAGTAACTTGTCTTGTTGAAGTTTGGGGTAGGAACCCCTGGCTGTCGCCTATTGGGCACAGCCACCTGGTGTTGGCTACTGTTGTTGTGATGAATGGCGTACTATGCAATGTTTGGCATGGTGGAACCTCAGTTTAGTATAGAAGTCAATTTCGGAGGAGAAAAAACCTTACCAGTTGCCTGGTTGGACTAAAACCTCCTCCTACTATAATGTCGCGGCCGGGAACCTCCGGCCTCCCGAACAGCACGGATTATGGGTACGGGGGCCCAAGCTCTTATCCACTAGTCCATAGCCGTAGGGGCGGTCTGATCTGTCCTTGGTATGTGTAGGGATCTTTCTGTAGAAGTGGAGTTATGATGTCTGGTAGAAATGCCTTAGAGTAACCTTCTTACACCTACAGTTATATAGATCGCTGTATAAATTTCATATATTATTATTATTAATTTAAACAAGTTATTGTTGAAGAGCAATTTTATCAAATACATGTCCATTGATAACTTCCATTTCTTTTTCCGCCATTAAGGTTGGCAATGTAAACAACAAAGAGACTGCGACTAGTTTTATCTAACGTTGTGATATTTAGATCTATGTGATAGCATTCCATTTGGAGACAGAGATAAGATGGCTAGTGAAGACCAAGGAGAACAAGAGATTCTACAAATAGCTTCCGAAGTATCTGATGTAGCTGATATTGTGGTACCGAGAAAACTGGTTAAATTACAAAGTAAGAGTCTAAAGAGACAACTCTGGGTCTCTGTTACTCACTTACTGTGTCTGTTAGTGTTACTCTAGATTTAACCATAAGCCTTACTCAGTAACTCTGTTACTGCCATTAGCCTTAGACCAAGGCTTAGCCCTAAGCCTAAGGCTCTAAGTCTAATGAGTTCTAGATAACTCGTCCCCAAGACAACCCGCACCCAAGATAACTCGAACCCCTGACAAGACAACTCGTACACCTGTCAGACAATTCGTACCCCATTCTCACTTCTTGTTCTAAGTTTTATTTAAGTGTTGTATCTATGTCTGTTCGCGTGAACGAGGGTATGTAGCATAACGATAACATTTTGGAAGCCCAGCATACTTTCATTAATATTTAAAATGTCACTTGGCCTGAGTATGCTGACTAGCCTCAACAACAGGGACATATATGTATTGCAGTTTCCAGTGATGTATTCACCCCAGAGTTTAAATAGTAAACCCTGTGTTGATTTAGCAGCCTTGCATTGATATTGCTGCAATTTTCTTTCCCTGACATGCTTTGATTGTAGCTTGAGAACTAGTGTATAAAAATGGGGATTTCCATTTTCTGCTCTTTAATTCAAATGTATGTGCCAACCTTCTACATCATTATTTGTCCTCACACTCCAGTTGAAGACTGACCAGGTTTTTTTTTGGGGGGGGGATACTGTGCATTAATTACATTATTAATATTAATACCATCTGTACATTGGGACAATTCATTGATTAAGTCTTGATAAAAGGTTAAACAGGGATTGTGAATATAGCCCCCCTTGGTGTGTTTCTTTGCAAATTTTAATTGATTTTCTCAATATAGAACCGCATTTAACCTGTACAGACATAGAACAATACCACATACTTCACCATTATCACCCAACAATGATCAGGTATAATATTTAATGCCTTTTCAAATAAAATAGCATGTGGGATAGCATCAAAAGCTCCTTCTGCATCCAGTGCAGAACTGCCAACCATTATGATTTCTGTGGAATCATTATGATTTTATGTTCTTCATTACACCATTACGCCCATACTCTGAAAACTATGATAAATCTGCCTTTTCCCATAATAGTTCCATATGATGCAGCTCTGTCACTGTTTAGTCGCACACTGTATGACATGCCTTGCATGTTTGTATTGAAAAATCAGTAGCCCAGACGCCTGGTATATGTGGATTTTGTCTTCAGGTTAGTGAGTTGTCTAAAACTACTGGCATTTTGAGGCAAGATATGCTGCAGTCTCTAGTTCATTTATCATAGAGTGATTTTGCATTGTTTTGGAGCTCATCACCATGGAAAAAGTATCATAGTTTAAAACACCCATGCTGATACCTCATAAACTGTCGCTAAAAAGCACTGTTCCAGATTGTAGGCTGGATTTTGGACCAATTTTCAGCAGAAAATATTTATCATCCGATAGTTTCCTGACTTGAAATAATGCCAAAATATACTGCTATAACCATTTCAGATGTTATATTTATAAATATTTACTGAATATAAGAGCCATGCTAGAAGGATGGGAGAGATTTGGGTGAGCTGGTGATATTGGCTGGTAAACGTCCTTTTTGCATTATGATGGTCACATGACTCAAATAATCTCTCCTGATTGCCCAGTTGTCTTTGTTTACAGTAAATAAAAGCACATGGTCTTGTTTATAAAGTGGATTTCTCTGTCCATTTCATGTTTATTTGTTTGATTACTGTTTTTTGTTTTTTTTAAATATTATGATAATAATAAATAATACAACAATCCTATGAAGATTTTAGTATAGTGTAGAATGTGTAATCATGTTGAAAGGCATGATGACTATTAAATGTGGGGAAAATCTGATTAAATGAAAAAAGCAGTTGAACCTTTCAGAAAAGAATACGTATGATGTTAAATTGTTTTGGTTTTGATAAATTACATGGTTTTATGATACATAGTGCCATGTTAATCGTAGATCGCATTTTGCACGAAAATGATTACTCTTTCCAGTTTTCAAATGTTGGCAGCTATGCCAATGAACGCATGTAAACTGGTGAGCCATGTTTTGTACAACACATAATAGCATCATTACTATTCATGTCATGAAAGCCATGAACACTGCCACCAACCTCAAGTTGTGTGGTTCTGCAGGTCGCATTTTTACCTGGGCCCTGTTGTGAATACGACTCAGACTGGTTGATTTTGGTAAAGCAGCACAAGGTTCATCATCAGGGACGTGTTCTGTTAGGACTGTCTCTGAAATATCAGCTGCAGATCTGAAAATATCATTGCTCGCACCTTCTTTCTCCTGAATTATACATCATTTGCTCAACTATTTAAAAACATTATATTATACCATCACAGTCAAGCACCTTGTCTGGTCTCGACATTACCCCCACAGAATATGCAGGGATCATGATATGTCATGGATGAATGGATCAGTGAATTGTTGGTATCATATTATTAATATATTTGCAATACTATTGTAAATATGAATATCAAGGAGCAAGTGAATAAAAGTGTCAGCTGGCGAAGTTTATATAGTAAAAAGAAAACGGCACATAAAAGATTCAAGTGATTGCAGTTAAATAACTCTTTCCAGGTGTAATGTATTCCTAAATTAATTGAGAAACCACACAGTTTTCTTGTCATTGGTACTGATCACACACAAAAAAACACTTCCCAACACCAGATCGAGTAGATCATTGACTAACTAGTAACTTGGATGATTTCACACATAATTCACAGTTTTATGTTTTATTCAACCAGCTACAAAGAAATAGTGCTTTCTCTTGGTTTATGTTTATATTCTATGATTAGCCACTTATTCTTCTGGTAATCATTGATCATATAAAACACATGTCGTAGATCAGGAAATGATTTATAATTATTGAAGCGTTCTTGATATGGAATTTGTTCAATTTAAAATGTAGCTTAAGCATACATATTGATACAAATATAATCTATTCTGTATAGTAACAGGGATCAGAAGAGGGTACAAGTTGTCTCAAAATGGGGGTATGAGTTGCTACAAGTCTAGGTACAAGTTGTCTTGTTACCGGCTCTAACTAGTCTAACTCTAAGGCTTAAACTTAGTTTAAGCCAATTAATAAAGTAAATAATAAAGTAACACTTAGCTAAGCATTTAACTTGAACAATAATTAATCATTACAATGGCACATTTCTTGACATATGCATTTTGTGATTTTTTTCACATGACACCTACAGAAAATAGGAAATGTTTTTCTAGAAATACAATTTATTTACAGTCTCTTAGGTCACATGATGTCTTTGATGATTCATTTATGTTATCAGATGATATATCAGGTAGTATCACATTTAAAGTACACTGATGGTAATACTGTACCGACCTGTTTCGCAACCCTGCCTGTTTTAAAACGGGACCTTCCCATTTTGCAACTGCACCACAAGCCTTGTGGTTGTAAGATGAGTGGTCGTTTCACAACCATTTGATTCAGCACAGCATCGGCGTGATCAGATCATGATAAATTTGATCACTCAACATTTTGTAAAATATGAATTTATTGTCATATTTCCTACCAGCTGAAGGAAAGATGTTTTCGGCCATCCTTGACACACAACACTATAGGATTCAACCCAATAAGAGCCAGAGTCAGAATAAAATCATCACATTGCTGCCTACTAATCCATAATTATTTAATAAATAACAATTAAATTCCACCAAACTGTTATTTGGATCTCACAAACATGCCGGTCTTTATATAATAATTATTGATAGTCACACGCTGTTAACTACCAGTAACTTCAGATGTGCTGTGAAACAATGAATTAATAACACTTGCCAATTGAACTTACAATCAGGTGTGTTTGTGTGAGCATAGTTGGATCTCTGCTTACTAGTCTTAGTCAATAAATTAAGATTCATTTTCACTAAACTGTTATTTGGATCTCACAAACATGCCAGTCTGTATGTAATATAATACTTGATAGTCACGGGTTGTTAACTACTGGTACCTCCAGATGATTAGGGATAATATAAAAATCATTGTTCACATTGCAAACCTTGCTGCCACTTGCTGTGAAACAATTAATTAATAACACTTGCCAGTTGAAGGGTGTCTACAATCAAGCTTGTTTGGTTTGACAAGTTTGTTTATTTATATTAGTTATAACATCAAAGGGAAATCCATGTGTGTGTGTGTGTGTGTGTGTGTGTGTGTTGCTGCCAGGTGAAGAAATTCATCATGCACTTGCTGACACCATGAGTAAAGAATTACAGGATAAAAAATTGACCTGGACTTATCTTTCGGATCGTCTTATACGCGAGTATATACAGTATATATTTGAAGTTGTTGAGTCGGTCCACCCGTTTTGAAACTACCCTTCCCACTTCGAAATGGGAAGGTGAATGTTTCACACATCTATATATAAATGTCTATATGATTTATATTTAATTTTCACAGCAACGTATCATTTTGCTCGATAACTAGCCAATAATACAGAGCGACATTTCATTGCCACATGGTTGTCAAATGGGTAGGCATTCTTAAAACCATACCAGTTGTGAAATGCGATGGTCCCATTTAAAAATGGCCCTGGTTATCAAGATGGTGCCTGACAGGGTTGGGATAATAGTAATTGATTCTAATTGATTACATGATCTCAATTAATCACAATCATCATTTCCAGATGTAATCATAATCAATTACATTGTAAATGTAATCATAATCAACAATTACTTTCACGATTATACAAGGTGTTTGATTATTTACCATGTTATATCATGTCAGAGATATTGTTTGGTATGTAAGGAAAAAGACTGCTGTCATATCTATACACATGGTGATTTGTCAGTTTATTGATTCTATGAACATAAAAGGAAAATGTGTTGAAACACTGCTTCATGTATTGCCACTATTATAAGTCATATAAAGAGGCATTTCAGATTAACTTGTGTTGTTTTCACATGGTTAAGCCCAAGCTAGTCACACGGCCAGCAATCATGCATGACTTCTCTATGACATCATCGTTTTAGCTAAATGACCCTATAAATGACCCTGATTGGCCAGCAGTCAGATGACATGCAACCAATTAAATTAACACATGCCACAGTGAACCTAAACAAGCCTATATGACCCCCCCGATTGACATACAGGATGAAAAATATGGGGATTAGACAGAGATCAATGGTCAAAGTTGGGAGGTGGTCAGTTTATAGGAGAAAAATACAATTTTAAAGCATGTGAAAAAGTGATCCATTTACGGAGGTGGTCAAGTTACAGAGGGGGCCAGGGTTAGGGGTTTGACTATATTCTAATTATCCTATTTATTATATAGGCCTTACCTGACTATAGTTACGCCACACATGATGCATTTCGTTATTAAATATATATTCAAACAATTCCATTGATATTATTTGCACTAATCTCAGTTTTCACTAATCTCAGTTATCTCTATGAATACCTGTGTATTCATGGCAAATGCATTACTTGCTCCTTTGCTCAATGGTGAATACTAATCTCAGAAATATTAAAACAAATTAGCATCGTACAATGGCATCAAAATCTCTTGTACATATTCATTTCATGAACATACCAGAAAGTCTGTCTAGTTCTTACAAAACAACATGTAAACATTGTAGCATGTTTATATTGGTATTATACATGTAACTGAGTGAATAGTGATGAAGAATCACATTAATGTTTGTGTTGTACATTGTAATCATGATTGTAATCATGATTACTTTACAATGTAATCATAATCATTTACATTCAGAATGAATGTAATCATAATTGTCATCATGGTATTCTCAAGTAATCATAAATGTAATCGATTACCTTCGTCCAATAATCGCCCCAACCCTGGTCCGTAACAATACCCTGCTGAAATTAAAAATGACTGACTTCATTGCATTCTAATTCTAACAGCATGTCAGAAATTATTGAGAATCTTTGTATTAAGGTAGTATCCAATGTAAAACCTTTTCTGTCTAAGAAATATGGTGAAGAATTTAAGTGGAGAAGATACATTCTAGGCTAGTGGTCTAATACCTTCCTGCACCAATGTATTTAAAATGCAATCTGCTGACTCAGTTTGCCTTGTGATGTGTTATAGAGACAGCAATCGGGAACTTACCAGTGAATTTAGAATGATATTCAAGAAGTGAAATAAGAGTAGAAAGATAGCTGAGAACATTGGTTATAAATTACAGAATGTTATCTTCAGTGTTTGGTTGCTCCAAAACCAATGTACAATGAAATGTTGTCATTTTATGGCTACTTTTGGCTAAATAAACTAAGTGACATCCACATTTAATCAGACACAGTGAGAGATAAAATACCCATCTGACGTAACTAGATCTGATAATGAACCCTGCCCTGCTACTGAAGGTCTCTCGTTAACTATAGTAGCAGTTAGGACAAGGAGATGCCACTGATTGAGTTAATAGTTTAATAACATCAGAAGCTGGCTATCAGCCCAAACACACATCAGTTTGACTAACAGCATGATTGCTATGTTTGCAAGCGTCCTACTTTTATCCAGTGTCTCAGTTGGGCAAAGCTTATTCAGCTGTAGGTATTCTGACCCTAAAACTGTCCACTATTCTTATATTTTTGTGTATAGGCCATAATGGCCACCGATATGATCATAAACTTATTAATGCATATATCACCAGTGTAAAAATGGAAATAATATTTGATAGTTTTGGTGAATTTTTTTATTTGTTTACAGAAAATAAAAATTAACATTTTCAGCTCAGTGGTCTTTGTTATTTTCAAGGTGAAAAGTAATTAAACTTGGGGGTGATTTTATTAGTTGCTCCATGTTGATTACTTCAGCAACTAAACTAACCTGTGCAGCAGCTTAAGACTTAAGAACTTAATTTTATAAGTAACTGTTCAAGCTTGTTCAGAGCAGACACAGTAAAGTTTTGGTTGATTTTAAAAATAGGTGTCATGGATTAATTGAAATTTAATGTGAACTGCAGACTAATGAACTACAAACAACTGATGTCTTAGCATGGTGCTTAAATGCCCCACATAATGGATTTTTTAATATTTTCAGAGATACTTGATACTTACCCTAAGGGAAGTAAATTACAGTCAAAGGTGAAGCTGAACATTTGGAAACTAGGCTTGATTAAGGTGGCACTGACATCACTAAAACAGGATTTTGGTCAAATACTTAATGGCTGGAACCTAGCGAGCAAAGTAGCAAGTATTGTGTGGTACGTATAATTAAGGTATCTGCCTAGACTTGATTTATAATAGTTATCCTTTCCCTTAATCTATGGACATAATTACGCACATACACCCACAATAAAGCTCTCTCGCTCTCTCCATACCCTAGAACATTCTATCCGATGCAACAACTATGTTATTCATTAAATGGATGTTTATTCCCATTAGATTCAGTAACTCTATAATGATATGAATTTTACATAAATAAAATAGCCATTCCCAGTCTTATTTAAGGAAGAGGGGGGTATTTGGAACATTAGTGTGAGACACACTGACTTGTCATTCACCTTGCTGTAGTCTAGTAATCACCTCCAGTTTCTCTCTAATGGAGAAAAATAGCAGTTTTATGTGGAAATGTTTTCTCTACATCTAGGTGATAAAACGTAAATAATATCTTTGAATTGAAAAACAAGAAAACTAATTTTTTTATGGCCAGAGCCACATGCACTAGAAGGTCCTGATTAAATTACCAATACCACATGAACAGATGAAACTGTCCACTTAACGTGTGTTTATTCTAAGGTGCAATTAAGCTCCAATTAAATATTCACATCTCTAGCTTAGGTGAACTATTTGACACAATTCATTAATAACTGTTGGTTTTGTTTTGGGTTGTTACAGAACAAAATGTTTAGACTCAGTAATAAAGGGCCTATTATGTGGAAGTATTTTCAGTGGACTCTGTGGAAAATCAATGGAAATCTAATATATTCAGTCCAACTAATTGTGAGCCAAACACTTCTACATTATATCCACTTCAGAGGTATACTGGGCTATGTTCTAATGGTTCTAGATAGTACTACAATAATGAAAGTAAATGTAATAATTTCAGAATGATTCAATACTAAATGTATTTCTACATGGCTTAAAATAAAACCAAGAACACTGATAATATACATTTCTCGCTGGATTAAAAAAAAAATTAGCTGGAAAACCTTTTACATCTGTGAATAAATGAAACGATTTGATTATCCCATCTCTTGGTGTAAGTGATACATAGCAACTGTGCTCCAGAGATTCAAGTTTGAATTCTAATACCAGTGTTAGCTGTGTCTATCTGATAGACCATCTGGTCCTTCGTTTCCCTTTTGTGTGGCCATAGGTAGTAACTGGTACATGTGCCAAATAAAAAAATCATTAACTATTTAGCAACCAGTAACTTAGTGTGTTTTCCCAAGATCTGCAAAAGCTTTCCATGTAAAACCATCAATATAAAGGCTCCCCCCCAAAAAAAAAAAGTTGCCACATAATATTTATCACAGCAAATAATTTTTTTAAATTATTTTGTCAGACTATTATAACTTCCTATTATATGGCATATCTAATTATAAAATCAATCACACTGAGAAAATTCAGAGTGATGCAGCTCATATAAGGACAAATACTTGAAAAGAAGCTTAGATCACTCCAATTCTTCAAAAACCATACCAGCTATCTGTTAGATAGATAGACAGATATTTATTTCGAGATGGTACAGAAAACAAATATACAGTTATACAATTATTTTTACACAATACAAAATTATGTGCATTTTGAACCATCTCATGGTCATACCTAAGAAATAAATTTCTGTGTCCTCTCAGACAGAAAGTATTCATACAATAAGTGTCTATAATACATTTCATTTACATGACTGGGAGGCTGGATAGACCATATATATTGCATACATTTATAATATTTCAGCCTAGCAAAATGTGCATTTTACTATAATTTAATTAACATAAGACACATTTGGATATAAATTAATCACATCCATTTCAAAGTTTTACAATTTATAAATCTATCAATGGTATGGCACCTGAATATCTGCCTGTAATCATGTCCATTAGAAACTCATGCCAAAAATGTAAGTTATCCAGTCAGATACTATTGCATGTACCTCTATAATGGCTTAAATCATATGGCAATTGTGTAAGTTTAAATCTGTTCTAAAAACTTGCCTGTTCATGGTTGCTTTTACCAGTAAATAATATTGATTATTTAAAATTCATATCGGGTTTTACATATATTTTATTGGGGAATCACTGTACAATATCTTTAAATGGTTCCTACTAGTAATGATGCTTTATTAAATTTACATTGTTATTAATATTTTTATTCAGTGATGCCATAAATAATGTCTTAAATTCATATTGATGGTTGACTAACCTTGTCATGACCCTTCTTTAAGAGTCATATATTGAATTCATTATTTTACAGCCAAACATGTGCTGGCTTAGAGCCACCTGGATCTGAAAAGTTCTACAAGGAATCAGTGCCCGATATTGTAAATACATTACTGATAGTAGCTGGGAAACTCCAGGCAAAATTCATCAAAACCTCTGATGTGAGTGCTGTCTTATATTAAATTTTAGATAAATATGTAATTGAATAGAAAATGTAGTTACCCTAATTTATATAATTCCGTCAATCTATCAAAAGGAGCTATATGACCATAATCTAATGCCGTGTATTTTATAATGAAACTAAAATTGCATGATGACTCCCTGCTTCACATCATACCATTCATAGAACTAGGTAAGACTTACAGATACAGGCTACTTACTCCCTGATGTTTGCTGGCATTCGGAACTGATATCTGTTTGTACAATTAAACTGAATTGTGGACTGTGATATAAAATAGATATCTTCTGATTATACTGTTTTCCTTGAACTTACACATTTATAATCCCTACTCATCGATATTTTGCCTATCACATATAGTGTCAGTCATCCGTTTGGAAAGGAAAGGAGATTCTATAGGACTCTCAAATCTCAGTCACAGAGATAGGCAAATTCACACAAGTAACACTGTAAAATCATAAATTGTGAAGCTTTGGATTAAATCACCAACTATATAATAATAATAGTAATAATAGTACTGTTTTATATAGCACCTTAATCAATTGAGTTGCTCTGCGCTAAGTGCTTTACACTGAAAACAGAATTAAGACACATTATAGCTAACTCACGTATAACCTGTTTATAAATTATAGCAAATTAATGGTGAGCAGTTATAGTTGAAACACTGACCTCCAGATATGTTCACACCATAAACAAATATAAACTTAGCCCTATTGTTAAAGATTTGTAAAATTTGATTAACAAAGGGGAATAATGTGTGAATGGTTAACTGGTAGATGTTTGTGAGTCACTGACTAGTTGGGAACTGATCCATTATCTTTTATGTCCAATGAGAATTGCCTTTAGCATTAATAATCTTTATCAAAGTTGTAATGCCATTATTTATTATAAGCAGTTTTTGTCTCAATGGACTCTGTGGAATTAAATCCAATTAATGTAATGCTTTTTGCCAGATCTTGGAAGACACCAAAAAAGATTTGATGGGATATTTCAAGAGTGTTCTGGATGGCATCAGTCTGCTATGCAGTGGTCCAGAAAAGGTTGCACTAGAAGGTATTGAATGGTTGCCATTGAGCATTATTATCTATAATATATTTATATAACTCATTCTGGCTTTTGTAGGTGCACCCCCTTCCATAACGAATATAGAAATATTAATGCATGATATTAGTAAACCTTAATTTCTGTGGTCCCCACTTACATCTCCACTAATACATCCATTTTTCTTAAAAAAGAAATAGCCAACATCATCATCTCCGTGGGGCAATAACATCAAGGTGTGTATTTTCCCATAACAACTGGTAAAATCTCAATACAATTAATCAAAAATCAACTTAAGCTATTCGGAAGATTGTCAGATGCACACCCAAAGTCTCACACTTATTCATCAATTAGAAACTAGACTGTACATTTGAATATTTTATTTTAGTTATCAGGTCTCCATGGCTACTACAGATGCTGATTACAGATGATGGAAGAACCTTTATCCAGGTCACTGAGCTTTTTCAAAGCATAAACAGGATCAAGCCGTGAGTGTCTCTACATTATCAGTCATATAGTGGTCACCTGTATTTAATGATTCAATAAAAATGTTAATAAGTAACAAAATTCTTCTTTCTGACATTTGGAGTCAAGCAAATAATGGAATCATTTATATGTATGGGCTTTTATGATATAAATGTTACAGCAGAAATTTGAAATTACTATGTTATTTGCTGTTCATGAGAATGGCTGTCATTTTTCAGTTGAAAAGTCAACTAGCTCCTTCAGCATCGTGGCTTAGAACAATAAACAACATGCAATGATTTGACTGGCATTTGTTAGTTTTAGAAAGAGTTTTTTATATGACTGAATGTTTATTGGACATATATGGGTAAAGTTGCATGTTAATATTAGTGCAAGTGCAGTAATCTGTTTTGTCAGTTTATAAACAATATGCTTCATCCACGAGGATTGCCACTTTTTGCTATGAAGAAATTAAGTACATATGTTGTCATGGCAAGGGCTGTAGCCACAATTGCCACCACTACCATGATATATTACCTAAGAAGAACAGTTGCAGACAGTCTATTTGCTTGTAATTGAGATGCCGATCATTGTAAACAAATGTTTGTCACTATTTGAACATCTAGTAATTAACAAATGTCATACCCTAGATATTTATGATCATAAAGTAATGTTGGATTAACATTTTGCTTAAATACTTTCATCTATTTAACTAATTCAATTTAGTTTTTTACATGGGAAAAGACATTTAACAACATTCATTTCTAGAAATATCAATAAATTATGTTCATTTATAGCTCTCTAAAGTTAGAGTAGCATGACTGTGAATCAGGAGCTTCTCAATTCATTTCCACCAACACTCCTAAATATTTGTTTTCCATTTGTTAGTTGTTTTGCTCAGCCATAATTGAGTGCCTCATCTGATCAGATTGATTTCTCCGCATCATGTGCCCACAGCACAGAGCTTCTTTAATGTGAAGCCCTTTCCTCTGTGGCCAGTTGTAATTTGACCCCCCCCCCAAGTTACCTGTGTCTGTGGAATGTTTCTTCTGATCACCTTACTTCTTCAGGGAAAGTCGTCCCATAGCCATTTGTTCCAGTATTGAGTGGCTAGTATTGAAATTCATTCACTCTCGGGCTCACTGTCTTATTATATATAACTGCAAACTTTGCCATCTTAGCTGACACAGCTTTACTCAGCATCACCAGAGCAGTTTTATTGAGTAAACACTAACATAAAATGGTACTGATTATCTCATGTAATTTGTGATGGTTAATATTATATTGCTAGCAGTAAAAGAAAGTAATCTGTTACAAGTATTAGTGTCCATCTTTTATTCCATGTAGATTATCTTTTCCAGTGGTATAATTGGTAAACTCGATGAGAAGTTAAAGCATCAATATTTAGATGAGCTTATCTACAAGTTGTCTGCATCATCACAAGGTGACATTGCTGGGTAAATACCAATATTATCTATCCATTTAACTAAATAATAGCAAATGAAACAGTATTTCATTTAATTTATCTCTCTCTGTGTGTGTGTGTGTGTGTGTGTGTGTGCCAGTACTGTTATAAAACTTATTAATGTTTATTCTTCACTTTAAAGTGCTGCCTGTCGGTCAGTAAATACTATCTGCGAGTCCTACTCCCCAACAGTGGAGCTGTTATGTAAAAGATACAAGTAAGTATTTGCTAGCAATAATGTTTTAAATATTAAGATGCCATTGTCTGTGATATTGCTTCATTCTGTAAAATTTTGGTTAGATTAGATAACTAAAATAGAGAAAAAATTGCACATTTTGTAAACATTAAAAAAACCCAGAGTGTTATTCAATGGCAAAATGTAACTGTGTCAGATTTACAGATGTAATTATTGTCACCACAAGAGAACTTAATGGACCAGTTGGTCTCATGGTGTGACCGTGACTGCGATGATAGCCAATCGTACAGTTGACCTGACCCATAAACATAATAGTACTGTGTAACCCTGTTGTACTGGTGTTAACCCCTGAAAAGTTTTATTTCTGCTCATACTTGAACACTGCACACAGGGGCGCCTTCGTGGCTTAACTGGTAGAGTGGTTGGCCTCAGATCTATAGCCCCTGTTGGGCTATGTCAGAAGGGTGTTTCATCTTTCATTTCACCTAATTACCCTTGCAAGTCACTCAGCCCATTTAGCCTACCGTATGCACAAAAGTGCAAAAACATTTACATTTGAACATTGCACAGAACCATTTACAAGCTTAAATGTATTGTTGGTGATTGAAGTCTGCCAAATAGTGCTAAATATACCTATTATTTGAGAGAGAAAAAACGTGCTCTTGGCATATTTTCACAAAATTTTAATTAATATCTAGGTTTATTTAATAATTTGCCAAAGGTCACTTAGAGGCAAACATATTTGTTTTAGGTGGTATAGTTTACTGCATGATGCCAGCTTGTTGTATTACTTGTTGCTATGTCATATTGTACTGTTGTGGCTTAAATCTGTCATAGACACACATACATACACACACTATTATATGCTCTATATATATATATATATATATATATATATATAAAACTATTTACATACCGTTTCTTGTAATATAAACATGGTGTTTTAGTTCATTATATCTAATTTCTACTATTATATATATATATATATATATATATATATATATATATATATATAGTGCAGCTGTCATTCATATCACTGTGCCATAATAATGCCTTTTAGTTCTAACAATTCTTTGTATTTGATAACTACATAGAAATTGGCTTCCTAAGCAGGCAGCTAAAGGACCTATTAGGTATTGCTGTAGATTGTGCATGTTTCTTTCTTTCATTAGAAGTGATTAACATTTAAACAAATAAAGGACATTACTAATAATACGCTGAGTTGTTTTGTGTTACCATATTTCTTGAAGTGCAATCGGTATTTAGAACTGTGAGTTGCTGTTTTGTTGTGTGAGCTGTTTGCGAATATAGAAATTCATAATCACTGCATTTTCATGTATTGTGCAGGTGGATTGGAGTTACTTGTCAAAATGCATTGTAGTCAAGCTACTATACTAGTATTTTTTATTGATTCAGGACATTTAACTATGTAGCTAGTATAAGAAATAAGTAGAGAGAAAAACTTTGCCTTGAAAAACAAAATTGTTAACTAGTTATTTACCATATTAATAATTCATTACACCTTTTTCACTGAAATTAGAGAGCATTTGTAGGAAGCACCAATTGGTTTCTAATAGTGTTACATCCACCATTGATTCTATGTAAGGTAAAGGGTTTCCACTGTGGAATAAAAAGTGAACAATTACAACGATTCTTTTTGGATAAGGATTTCTAGTATTGTTGTGCCATGTGTTTAATGCAACACTAGGTAATACATTTGTCATATTAGTGAAGATGTTTACTTTACACCTTTGTTGACAGTATAATTTGATGAGGTGGTAGTTCCTTTTCATTTACATGATAGAACAAGATAGATTTGAAGTTTGTTTTGCTGTTTTTTACACTTTTTACACAATTTGTTATTATTGCTGTGTGCATTTTGCTGGGTTTGGTTATTGTTAATTGTAAATCTGGTAATAGGTCATATTAGTCATTCAGAATTAACGACTTTTATGAGTTGTGTACATGGATTGATGCACTATTTTTTTAAAGCTGATTTTAGAAATGTAAAATTTTACAGATCTATCGTTCAAATAATTATCATTCTAAATTATCATGTCTTTCTGTAAGTGTTTAAGTCAGTTAATAAAAAGAATTAGTTGAACACTTGCATAAAATCTTTGAATTTCATCAAACTCACTAAGAAGCGGTTTGGTTGAAATTGAGAGATATCCTTATCAGTCTTAACACAACTTTTATATTCATATATAATTAGGGGACTACTTTCCGTGTTAATGTCAAGAAAGAATCATGGATTTGAACGTGATCTGTACAGACTACAGCAGGTTCTTGAGGCAGGCAGCATGAGACAAGCAGAAATGCAGGTCAGTAACTTTGGATCTGGTTGAAGACTTATAATGTTTGTACTGCTGTAGATAACCAGGCTAGAAGAGTAGGTGAAGTTTTTTAAACATAAAAATACTAAGATTCAACTTAGGTTTGTAAGAACTTTGTTTAACATTTATATGGTTACAGAAAAAACATGAGGCAGCCATGCTGATCCAGGCTTGGTGGCGTAGTTATTACACACGTAAAAGAATCAAGAAGGCTAATGTTGCGATAGCAACATTCCAGCGTAGCTTCAGGTCTGTTCTAATCACTTGATTATGAGCTTTATTTGTAATTTGTATAGAAATCTGGTTATTTCACAAAATGTTAATATTTATTTGATGCATATTTTATAATGCAAATGTCTTTAGGGGGTTGCATGTTCACACACACACACACACACACACACACACACACTTGAAGAGAGCTATTTTAGTTTTATGATATTGTTGGATTAAATGTTTTATTTCTAATTTACTCTTTCAGGCTTTATTAACATTAGAAAATTCACACCTTTATTATTTTATATACCTGACACACACACACACATATACACAATTTTGCTAAATTGGTTCAATAAAACAATGGAAAATAAAATGCACATCTTGGAATATATGATAAAATTAATATGTAATCATTTGTATGCTTTATATCACAAAACAAATGAGTGATAGGATGACTACTATAACAAAGTTTTCATGCACACACAAGATCAGATTAAAATGTGAAAACATAAATCATTTCTCAGAGCTCGAAGACGTGAACACGAAGAGGAGAAGGAGGCATCTAGAATGAGATCAGAACTAGAACATATGCTGCAGATGAATAGACGCAAAGCGATGAGAGATCTGAGGACGCGCAAACTGCATGCACTACAGATATTACCAGCTGGTAAATGTTTCTTAATGTATAAAGCTCCAATGGCATGGTAAAGTTTCAAATAAATAGTACAAGTTTTCATAAATAATTTAAATATACACAGATGAAATATTGGTGCATCGCGAACCTTTATTTCTTTAAATTTCCAATGATGCCCCCTTTTTAAGCATAAATAATGAGCATGGCTGCTTGAAGAGTATATAAACATTGCCATATGCATTTTACCATATTGACCAGTAAAGTCTTAAACAATTATAAATTAACTTAAAGCTGTTTGAATAATTGTTAGATGCCTACCAAAGAAAGCATCACACTCATGCATTTTGTATATTTTGTAATCTCTTTAGCAATTGGAATGTTCAGATGATCTTGTAATTGCCTCAATGGTGGTGCATTAATCAATTTCAGGTCTCCCGCTTTTGAAAGCATTATTTTCACAGTGATGGATGCTGAATAAGTTTAGTTTTTACTGTTTGTTAGTGTAATATTCTGTTTACTTTTTGTACAGACGAAGTAGAGAAGTACCTCCAGCAGGAAAGTCACAATGCAGCTATACAAATCCAGAGGCACTGGCGTGGTTATAAAATCCGTAAAGATACCATAGAGGAAAAACGATCATTTGTTATCCAAACACGAGCAGCCATCATAATACAGAGAATGGTAAACATGTATATATGTATTTATAAATAAAGGTTTGTTCTAAATTAGGGCATTCCGATGGCCCAATGATTAGAGTGTTCTGCCGCAACCCTCCGGGTTGTGAGTTCAGATCCTGTTCTTGCCCGTGTTTGAGGAATTTGTTTCCCATGGCAGATGAGGCCTGCACTGAGGCTAAACAAATCAACTCAAGCACAAAGTCAGTACAGCATGAATGTTATGAAAAACCATGAGCTGTTGGTAATGGTGGACTGTTGGTTATAGTGCACTGTTGGTAATGGTGCACTGTTGGTAATGGTGTGTTGTTGGTAATGGTGCACTGTTGGTAATGGTGTACTGTTAGTAATGGTGTACTGTTGGTACATGGTGCACTGTTGGTAATTGTGCACTGTTGATAATAGTGTGCTGTTGGTAATGGTGTGCTGTTAGTAATTTTCCAGTGTTTGTAATGGTGCACTGTTGGTAATGGTATACTTTTGGTAATGGTGTACTGTTGGTAATGGTCTAATATTGGTAATGTTGTAATATTGGTAATGGTGTACTGTTAGTAATGGTGCACTGTTGGTAATGGTGCACTGTTGGTAATGGTGCACTGTTGGTAATGGTGTACTGTTGGTAATGGAGCACTGTTGGTAATGGTGCACTGTTGGCAATGGTGCACTGTTGGTAATGATGTACTTTTTACACCAATCTAGGATTAAGCATCACCTTAATTTTTCTGAGTTTTGAGTCAGTGACATTTCTAAATTGCTTAAATTGAAATATTGAAAGTGTTTCTTAATTCATATTACAGATTCGGAAGTGGTTAGATCGTATTAGAGCAGGTAAACGTGAGCCTCCTGCATGGCAGCGTCCTCCAGGATTGACTGACAAGAGACGGGTCCAACTGCAGGAGAAAGTCATGGAATGGCGAGAAAATCATGAGGTAAAAAAGTGATTTATATGACTGAACATTTTAAAGACAAGTTCCTTATGGAAAAGTGACAGTACACATTTATTGAGTCAGTTCACAAATATTTTCATTGCACTGTACAAAAATATATATATTTATTATAACTAACCACTATACATGTATAATGAGGTAAAAAAGGGTATTTTAAAACAATGGTTAAATATGTAATACATTAAAATAGCAACTACATTCACAGCTTTATGTCTTAATAGTCTGAGATCTGTTCTGATTAACTAATGTGTATGTGTGTGTGTCTGTATGTGTGTGTGTGAGGGGGGGTGTATGTGTGTGTGTGTGTGTGTGTGTGTGTGTGTTTTATGTTACATATAATAAAGGCACAGGCTCAGGTTTTCGTGATGTTTATAATACTTATAATAGAAAACAAATTTTATATATTAGTAGATATATAACGCAGCTATAACTGGAAATAAAGTATATATCAGTACATATAATATATATTATGATAATAATTATAATATCTCCTACAATAGCAGAAATAATAGTATTTTCACTCAGCCCAAATTTCCAGATACAATGTAATCGTAATCAGCAATTTCTTTCATGATTACATAAGGTGTTTGATTATTTGCCATGTTATATCATGCCAGAGATATGGTTTGGTATGTAAGGCAAAATATATCAATAGAATTGATTTACCCATTGACAGACTGCTGTCATATTTATACACATGATGATTTGCTAGTTTATTGGTTCTATGAACATGAAAAGAAAATGTGTTGAAACACTGCTTCATATGTTGCGGCTATCATAAGTCATATAAACAAGTATTTTAGATTAACTCATATTGTTTTCACACAGTTAAGCCCAAGCTAGTCACACAACCAGCAATCTTGTATGGCTTCTTTGTGACACTGTCCTTTTAACTACAGCTCCAAACGACCCTGCTGACAAGCATCCAATTAAATTAATACATGTGATAGTGAACATAAACAACACTACATCTTGGCCCCAGGTTGACGTACAGGATGGCAACCTTGGACATTAGACTGAGATCAAAGGTTTAAGTACAGAGTTGGGAGGTGGTTGAGTTATAGAATAAAAATACAATTTTAAACCATAGACTGTGAAAAAGTGCTCCATTTATAAGGGTGGTCAAGTTACACAGATGGCCAGAGTTGGGAATTTGACTATATTCTAATTATCCTATTTATTATATAGACTTTACCTAGCTCTAGTCATGCCACATGTGATGCATTTCGTTATTAAATATATATTTCCCATATTTTTAAATATTATTTGCACTAATCTCAGTTTGCACTAATCTCAGTTATCTATATAAATACCTGTACATTCATGGAATGTCAGGGATCTTGACAGGGAAGGGTGTGTCACTGAATTTAAAAGGGGAGTTATATGTGACATGTCTGGTGAGTGCAATGTTGTATGGAAGTTGGACTTGGTCGTGAATGCAGAGAAGATAGGACAATTTGAGCGGATAGAGATGAGAGTACTGAGATGGATCTGTAGTGTGTCTCTGAGGGATAAGATACCAGCTGTAGAACCGAGGGAGAGAATGGAAATTGAACTGGTGAAGATGTTAAGAGGAATTGGTTGAGATGCCTTGGACATGAATTATGGAAAGATGATGGTGATTGGATGAAGAGAAGTATGTTGTATGAGGTGGATGGTTGTAGGGGTAGAGGAAGGCCAATGACATGGAATCAGGTGGTGGAGAAGGATGTGACAGTGTGGGCTGAATAAGGTAGATGCACAAGATTAGGTAAAATGGAGAAGATTGGTGTGAAAACCCACAGGCTAACCCCTACATAAGAAGAGAAGATGGTTGTAAACTGAATTGTTGTTTTTGTTGTTATTATGTGCATATTGGTGAACCTTTATAAACTTAGATGACCATTGTTAAATATTACATCACTGATGGGAAAGCCCTTCATAATTAATGTTTCCAAGGCTATTATCTATATAGTCTTTTATCTTAGTCACTTCTATAGAAATGTTTTCTTGCTATCCGTAATAAAATGCTGCCGACCTTTTGCACGTGGCATTTGCACATAATATGCAATTTTCAAAGGTAATGTTATGTGTTAAGATTTCTGGTTAACCATTAATTGGATATAGACGTGAATCAGCAGCTCACAATGTGATTTGGTTAATAAATAAACATTCATAATTCATGGGAGGAAAATATCTATTTTTGGTATTGCTAGAAAATAAGATGCAGCATGGTATAGATTGTTGCAAACATAGCCCTATATGTTTCATATAAGCAATACAAAAATCTGACAAATGTTCAGTGAACCAACTTTTAAATGGCTATTAAATAATTTTGAAGGAGATTTGTCAAAGGGCATTTATTGTTACGGCTGTCTGACACACTGAAGTTAACTGTGTTTCCAGAAGCAGCAATTTGGATTGCAGTATAATCTGTTACTCTGTTCTATAGTCATCATGTTCAGCATGGATGTCATTGTTTTTTTGTTTGTTTTTTTGTCAATCGTAGATTCAAACGAAAATGGACGATGCACGTGAGGACCTCCACTACAAAGTGCAGGCAATGATCAAACATTTTGCCATGAAGTCTCGCACCACTCGCAAAAATCAACAGAGACGTGAGTTGCTACTGAGTCGGATAGCCATGGATGCTGAAATGCTTTTAGGTTTGTAGGAGATTATAATTTCCTCTTTAAACATTTGGCATCATGTAAATATTTACTGTTTTCAAATAAAAAGCAAAAATCAATATCTTGATATTTTTCTGGTCTAAGTGCAACGTAGATGCATCTTAGTGCAATGCTTTAACATTAAGAAAGCATTAGACTTGGGTTCTGTTTTGTATATTCTGATATTTCAATATTCTGTGAGCTCAATATTCTAACAGTCATGCTTTGATCATATGGTTCAAGAGCCTTGTGCAAAATAGTGGATTCTTTGTTTGGTCCATAAACAGAGGTCTTAACTTGATTCAGATTTAATCCTAACCTGGATGTTTACAGTGCACTGCTGTAGCTAATACAATATCTTAATTCTTCTCTTGTAGGGACAGAAAAGGGCAGATAAATATATGTCTAAATGTTCAATGTAAAATAATGCATTTAAACTAATCCAGGTAAATATATTTGAAAGATATACATCTAAACTGCTTTCAACAGCAGGTTGATCAAACGCATACCCACGTGGTCTGTCACCATGGGGTTTTACAACATATTTGCTATCTATTGCAGCTCTGGATAGTTACAAAAAGAACACCTGAAAGCTGTTTTGGGAAGGATATCCATCAGTTCATTGTGTTTCACTGTCAATGAAAATTAATTATCTATATTTGGTGAAACATGACTATAATGGTTAAATGACCAGTTTTGGGCTCCCAAAATTCCCAAATTTGTGATGAAAAACTGGGACTGTAAAATCTGACAGAACAGTGATCCATTAGAAATATCCTGTCAGTACATTTTCTCAATAACATGTTTGTTTCAGTAACTAAATGAGTTTTTTTAATATTTCTACTGACAGAGGCTCCAAAGCTTTCTGAAGCTACAGAAGCTGATGTAGAAGATTTCACAAGCCACTCGGTTCCCATTGCAACTAAAGCCCGGTATAATCATGCTCAGGAGATGCGTCTTTTACGACAGCCATGGTGGCGGAAGTTGGGCGACGAGTACCAAGACAAGTTGTATGAGGAGGAAAGTGAATCCTGGAAAATGTTCTGAATATTTTGTTCTCTGTATAGATGTTAGTTAAACTTATTTCAAGACATCATATTCAGCATGAAAGCATCCAAGCGTATAAATAGCATTATTCATTGAAATAAATCACTGTACCATTGCACCAATGTGATTAAATAATTTTGTTATGTTTCAGTAAATTTTGTTGTACATTTTGTGAAATGCCATCTATCAGCCATCAGTTAAATTTGGATCACACTGAAAATAGGTGTTTAAGAATAAAATGAAATATAAACCACTTTTAAATAAGTAGCACACAATATTTGCTGACTCACTGTTAATGACTGTCTTAAGATTTATTGGGTCAGGCACCTAAAGTTAATGTGTTTGAGCTGAGTTGTCCAGTTGACAGTAGGCAGCTCAGCATACTAATTTGTCAAAAATACCCCCTAAATTTGATACTAACCCATTAAAGATAATGGAACCTTCACCAATCTGTAACTGGTATTTGATAGCAAAGCAAAATAGATTATATTTGTTTTATAATATTTAATTTTAGAAGATTTTGAATAAGCCATAGCCAAATATCAGTAATTATGTGGTGTATATTGTTCTAAATCCCTCAAGAAAGAAGATAAATGTAACTCATTGTCAGCTGTGTTTCAATAGCAGTGAAGTGATATTTAATACCATACTGCTGTGCAATAATCCCAAGAGAATGGGTATACATTGTAAAACCAAAGGACCAAGAACATAAATACACCAGATAACAATGACATACCATCAGAATTAATATCATGAAATAGAGAGACACTCTCTGGGAGCTTTGTTCCAAATAGGATTGAAACTATTAAAATACTTAACCTGACAGACCAAACACGTCTTTTGGGCTTGAGAAAAGTAAATTATGGTCAACTGCAACAGACAGGTCCAGAAGAACAAGTAATACTGACTTGCTTTGATCCATTGACATCATAATATCATTTTTCAACCGAGCCTAAAGGCCTTTTCAACGCTGTATCCACTTTTATATGCAGACTGTCATGATTCATTATTATTGACTAAATATTTGTTTAGAAGGAAAGCAACTGACTTTCTATAAATTTAGATAAGATTGTAAGATTTAGAACAGGTCTGTAATTGTTTAGAATATCATACTCCAAACCCTTTGTTGTTGTTGTTATATTAATGGCTTTACAGTGGCAACTTTCATGGATCTTGGGAAAACACCCAGAGATTTATTAACTATCTTTTTAATTAGGCTTATCAGTACAACCAGACACTCTTTCACAAGCCACATAGGCATAGATCAACTGCACAGAAAGCATTAGATGACCTTTTCAACAGCTGTCTGATATCAATCTCTCTGATAGGCTCAAATATATCCATCATTGAACTGTAAAACTCTCCTACCAAATGGTACACCCGGTGATGAAGTGCTGGAAGGGAACCCATTATGTATAATTAATATCTTTTGACAGAATGTCACAAGATGTGTGTTTGTGTTATGTGAGCAAGAACATGTTATAATTATGTTTTCAATGTAAAGCACATTAGAGCAACTGAAGTTGTATAAGGCATTATATAAAATAGTATTATTATTATTGTTATAGAATTTATTAAAACAACGGGCCATATCTTTGTCTGAGTTGATAATATTTGGAAGGGCAGTCTGACTTTAATATAGTAATTTTTATTCACAACACTGAAAAGAGTCATTTGATTTCCCTTGCATGCTTTGGATAGTTTTATTATAATATTATGATTTGGCAGAGGCAAGGGTGTTTTTAACTTAAATTTGATTAACCTTAAACAGTAATGAACATACAAACTAGTCCTGATCCACAGCCTTTCACAATACTTTCTGCGTCTTTATTCAGCCTGTATATATTTACCATACTGTGAAAGTAGTGGAGTTCTTGGCATTTCCTTTCTTAGAAGTGCATGTTTATCTACAAGGGACAATTATAGAGACCTACCCGACTTTCAGCAAATCATGGCTTCACCTATTAGGCAACAGAGATAAGTCATGTACGTATTTCTTTTACTCCACATATACTATTTAGTATTGGAAAGAACATCAAACTACTCGTAAATTAAACAATGAACAATGTATTAAACAAAACAAATAATACAACACTAGTAATATTTATAAGACTGAATTGTTTTAACTAAATATTTGAAATAATGAATAATTGTATATTATAAAAGGAAATACTCTGAAGAAATGAGATAATATCCAGTGAAATTAAAATTAATCAAAACCATTTGCATTGTTTGGTTATTTTTCTTCCAATTTATATAACATCATATAGTTGATTTCATTATGCAGTATATATATATATATATATATATATATATGTATAAAACAAACTTATATAGTGCCAAAATCCACGAAAAGAATCGAGTATAGAGGTTGGACAATCTCATATATATATATATATATATATATATATAGTCCCAAGCCCTGCCATGGTCGCGTAATAGAGTAGAAATACACATGTACTCGTGAAAAGCTGAGCCAAACAATCTTCGATCGAAATGGAGTGAGATGGAGAGTGAAACACCCTTCAGACTCAGCTAGGCTGAAGTTTGGACCCCATATGCTTACAAGTATTTGGCCAGCTGCGCTATCAATTCGGTCCCAAAAGACGCACTCGTGTGGAAAAAAAATTGCTGTTCAGTTGGCACCAATCCTTCCTACTTCAGTCTAGGTCTTGAGGAGCCGTGATTTTGCAATTAGTTAGAGCGCAGGATTCGTAACCCGGTTCGAGACTCTGGAGCTGCAATGCTGTCATGCGGCGACTGGTTCACTTAGCCAGAAATGAGAACCTGACAGGACGTGATGGCCATGTGTTTGAATAACGCTTTGCGCCCATAATAGCAGCATGCATTGCACGCTTCTTTGAGAGTTCAGCTGTGTGCTAGATTGGAACAGGTCTGAGTCACGAATAATAATACTGCAAAGTGCGTTAGACCGAGCAGCAATCTTGCTGGATAGGTCACTATATAAAGCCCACGTATTATTATTATTATTATTTTATTCGATTCTTCCCATATAAACAACATTCTAGATATACTGATTGATCTCTCAAGGGCCTTTGACAAATTTCCCGATGGCTGTATTTAACTAATCTCCCTGTTCCACGGCACATATCGAATCGTGCTACGATGAATCTGCCCAATGATTTCTTACTATGGGTCGATGGTTATCTTAATTGCTAAGCACTCAGATTATACCCTATTCATGTCTGGACATTACTAGATAACAATTAAGCAGCAGTTCAGTGTGAACCATATATAGCATCGATTAATTTTTATTATTTCTCCTGGGCCTTCGACCGAATTGCACTCTAATTCAAATTCTACAGCTTACATTATAAAATGCTTCGGTGTATATTTTCCGACTGTAATAGAAGGTTGTTCAAACTGTGACAAGCGCTATAACATTTATCTCGGTGACATTTGAACCTCTCCAGGGAATATATGTAGCTTTCGGCCTTTTGCTGTTTGTTATTTTTATAAATGATCAAAATGAGAGTGTACGGCTTAGCATCGTTCAAACTGTGTTGTTTGGGAAATAATTAGCTGGCTTTGTTTGCGATTTTAATTCAGAGCAAACTAATTTCGTAAACTTAATACTACCCTATTTATCCTTTGCAGATCTTTGTATGTTATAGACAAATTATTTCGATTTACTGACTGATTACGATTTTGTTTGTTGTTACGGAGATAACGCGTGGGATGTTTCCTGTATATCAGTGCAATGATGCAATCAGATAGTCCATGCTTGAATGGAGCTATTAATTAGAGTCGCAAGAAATCGCGATTTTATGGATAATACGACCATTCGCATCCGGAAACTGCATTATGAAATTCGATTCTGTGAAGTACCAAACCTGAAAACTATGGTCCACTGCACCATGTATATTTCATTCGTGACCGTGTCTTCTGCTAACAGCCGGCTGACCTACCTAAATATCTACCTGCCTACCTATATCTACCTCCCTGTCTACTTACCTACCTACCGATCTATTTATCAACCTACCTACCCTTGTGTCAAACAACCCAGATACAGCAGTATATCCTAGTTAGCCCACTGCAGTACACCATTCAATAACTAAGGCGCTATCAGTGGACTTAAATCATTCACCTCAGTGTACCTATTCACTGCACAACGCCCGTTGAGGTCCATGGTTTTGAATGACCGCAGCAAGACCGAGAAACATACTGATGTACCAGATATTCAGTAAGATTTCTCCTTTTTTTAGTATTAGCGCCTGCATGTCCATAAGTACATGTCTGGAGCAGCCAGCTAGCCGGGGCTTCGTTCGGAAGACGTCCAATTATTATCTACCATATTTGAACAAGAAGACCGCGTGTATATAACACACTTGATGACTGAAATTTGTCTACATTTTGGTGGAGTGGTGGAATTAGCACCAATCATTTAATACATGTACACATGACACAATATGTAATGATGATGATGATAACGATGCTAATAAAGGTGATGTACTATTACTAATAATAATAAAACATGCACCTTGTCTTCTTTTAAGAAACATTAATTACTGGAATTCGCAAAAGTCTTATAACTAAAATACGCCTGTTTCTCTGACTGCTGCCATGTACCAGAGAGTCGTTTTGACCAACTCTACGATGCATATGGAATGCCTTAATAATTACACACACACATACACACACACACACACACACACACACACACACACACACACACATAATTAAGTCGGAAAGCTTAGAAGACAACAACCCTGGAAATAAAACTATTTTTATATTGTTTTAAAGCATGTGATTCAGTTTGCACGACGGTGTAGCTTCTCTTTATTCAGCGTATATACCTTGTATATAGGCATGCTCCCTGCACGACACAAGTCTGAATAGTCACTCTGGCCCAGCACTCTCACTAGACATAGACACCAATGTGTAATATTCAAGTTGGGATTTTGTACTTCGTTAAGAAGAAAAAGAACGACGTTATGTCAAAACCCTGACCACTCGACGTTGTTTGAATGGTGGTTGATTATGTACCTATTACGTGCCTATTATTGGCAGTTAAAACAGGATATTACTTGAATTGTAACAAGAATGTAGTCTTTAAAACATACAATCGGTGCAACCCCCCCCCCCCCATAAAAGACAACAACATCCCAAAAAATATGTGCGCCATGGAATGAACTATTAACCCACAGATTCATTTATTCAGCATCATACAGTGACGCCATTTCATAAACTTAATTATTCTAGTACAATGTTGAAAGGGAGAATGCCATGTGTATGATGCTTTAATATGGAGAAATATACAAATATAAAGAACTAATTTTACACACAAATTCACAATAACATGCGGATACCAGTGTGCTTGCGTGTCCCCGGGTTATTTTCTAGCCTATTAATCTTTTTAATAATATGGAAAATAAATAGTTGATTAGAATATAAATCAGCTTCCAAAAATCATTATTCCGCAACGTATTGCCAAATCACACACACACAACAAACACACACAGCTTATAGTTATAGCTCCGTTATGATGAGCTTTCTGGACTCATTGGAGGGTACGCCATAGGCCATGCGACCTGGTGACGTCACGCCACCGAAATGTCAGCACAACAAGGTCAAGGCTGTTGAGCGCCAAACGAGCCATGTAACGCGATGTTATGCGTCGAAGTTACTTCGCATTTATAGGGATACCGTCTCCATCGTAGGTATGTCTATAGCTTTCTAACGGCTTCCGATGGGTATTCATCTCTTGTTCCATGTATTTCGTGTTCGATGTGTGTGTGCCGAGGTAAGCTCGGCAGAGGCAGACAAAACTGAGACTAACTGATACACCCACCCGTCAGTCGTTGATATGACTGTATGACACGCTTACCTAAGCCTAAAGCTAGGTTTTAGGTGTCACACACAGATATACACACTGAGAATGGGCTAATGCGTATATTTTTTCGTCTCGTCCTTATGGGTGGTTGTTCCGTACTTGTTTTGCTTGCTGTTCAACTTCGGCGACTCATCTCGGATCCGGTGTCGACGTGTTCCGAGCTACAAATAGCTAGCCAATCTGCCGTTGTTAATTCTGAACCCCCCCCCATCACCACCCGCGCGTAACTAACTGTACACGGTTTAGAGATTAGAGCGGCTTAAAATCATCATCGTCGTGTACCGGTAAACACCTGTCTGTCAGTGTGAGTGAGTGACCTGTCAAATTCATTTCAGCTGCTCCGTGCGTCGATCACTCGATGTCATTGTGTGTGTGTGATTCCTCGTCTTCGAGCAACTGTTATCGACTGGAAAATACTGCGAAACATAGATCTAGCCCCCCGAGTGTTGTCATCTGCTGGGCTGCGGTAGATTAGTGCCAGATCATTTACGGATAGATAGACAACACATGTACTATAGTTGATGTTGTTGTAAGCTGGTTGAATATAATCTGGCATGGCATCTCGTTCACGACGGCCACGCTTTAACTGCTGAAGTGATTACGATGTGACTGTGCTATACACGTACGATCAGTGAGTATTAAAAGTGATAGTTTTTACATAATAATGTTTATTTATTTATTGCATGATGCATTTAATACTGTTTTGTGTTTAGTGATTATAGTGATCAACAGAAAATCTGCAAACGATTGGAGACCGTTATCAGTGTGTGTGTGACGCAAATAGTCGATTTGAAGGTCTACTGGGGATGTTCAGTTACAGCTGGACGGTTGAATGTTTGTGGGAACTCTAATAGAGGATATTTTCCGAAACTTGGCCTGCAGACTTCTAATTCTTAACTGTTAAGTTTAATTTGTCATTATTACTGTCTGGTGACCACACTAACACTTCGGCTGTGGCATCTTGAACTGTACATGATTTTGGTTTAATAATATATCCTAAAAAGGACAGACATTTTTATCTCCCTTTAGTCACCTCTTATGACAGTCCAATCTTAATTCAAACTTGGCTGGTGTTAAATTTAATGCTAGGTATGATGAAAAAAAACATGTTCATTTGGATATGTGCTTGGGTGCTCTATATTCTGTCACCCAAGTACACACTTCGGTTGTGCATCTAGTTGCTCCTGATCAAGTAAATGAGTGTTTTGTTCACTGTTCAGCCTGAGCGCTGGTATATTGGGCTAAGGGATGCTTCATAAGGGATATTAGAATATCAGATGAAACATCCCACAGATGGAATATCCCACAGAAGCAGGTAACACATGTCTTTGAACTGTGACCTGCAGGTCTACAGGGTAGTGTGCTACCAGCTGTACTATAACAGTAAGGACGGCCTGTTCAGATCAAATAAAAAATAAGAGAATGACAATTGCAAGCTCAGAACAGATGCATTTGCCCATGTCAAAATGGTATCAATACCTCATAGATGATGCGGTTGAGATATAGGTGATTTGTATATAACACTGGGCATCAATTTAGATTTTGGATTAATTTAACAGTTAAAGAACCACTGTGGAGACCATTGCATTTACTAAGCTTGATAGCCAGTGATCACATAGTGTTTATTGGAATGATATTGAACTTCTGAACTATTCGCCATGTTTAATATTTAAAGAGTAAGGGCATTCTGTCTCAATAGAATTCTCTCAGCATTAACATAAGAGCATATTGCTGCATACTTAATGCACAAAAAATGGCATAGACAAAAGAGATGCATACAGTCATTTTGTGCCGCTGCAGTTAGTGAGCTGATATTTGTTTGTCAATAGCGGAAAACAAGTAGCTTCTTTATTCAATATGAATGCATAACACTGCCATAATGGTACTGGTGTGTGCATGGCTATAAGTATAAACTGTAGGTTATGTAGTAGATTTAAGAACACCTATTTGAGCAAGTGGTTTGGTTAACCTTGCTTATTAAATAATGATCAAATGCAGGTAACTTGATTTGATCTAGACTCTGACTTGGAGTTTTGTAGCAACGTGTTCTGACCACTTTGCTGTAGGAGCACTCAGTTGGTGGGATGTTTCACCACTGAATAAAAGGTTTGACCTCATGGTCATATTTACTCAGGGGGTAGGCCCTAGGGGTGTATGTTCAGGTGAGACCAGTAAACAACACTAAATAAACCAATCACTGGATCAATCTTTATCAGATAAGACTAACTGTGGTATATTCGCCCAAGTGTTATGTCATCCTAGTATTTGATTACACAAGTTAATAATAAATGAAGTTAGAGGGCCAAATTAATGTTATCAATATCAGGCATGTTCTACTGATGATATTAATTAGGTGTGTCTATGGGTAATTGTTGTTTGCTATATTGGATTGGATCAGCTGAGTTGATTATAATTAAGAATAATTTGTTTGGTATGTTCTAGGCTAGGTTTGAGTGCAGTGCCTGTTTGGGTTAATACTTGGCGAAACAAAAGTAGCACAGAGAATCACAGATTTTGGTATGTGGATCATTCATCAAGGCGAAATGCAGCTCTTTAACCCCTCCAAACATAACATATAATTTCAACTGTGAAATGGTTTATGTAGTTGGTAATTGTAGTTTCAAATGAGAACACGTTATGCGTTCTTTGATCATTCAGCCATAATTTTGTTCATCTGTCTGTCATCAGTTGAAGCGAGCACTTCAGTGAAAGTAGCTCTGGTTACCATTTCCGCATACAGCTCTTCCTTCACCTTCATCAGCCGATCTTATCTATGAATCAGTTGTTAGTTAAAGTTAAACAGGGCATTTATTTGCTTCTCCCATCGAAGAACAACAAACAATATGTGGACTTTATCTATAGGTAACCATTCTATCTATGGCCATATGTTTTATGATAGTAATATTCTATGTTGAGAGCATCACCAAAATCTGTTTAGAGTCAGGTGTGTAATGTGTGTGTGTTTAAAAATAGTTTTTGTCTGTGAATTGAGGTCAGAATCACAATGGTGTGTATCGTGTTCCCAATTGTATTTGTTTTCTCTGTGTATGTGGGTGGGTGGTATCAGTTTGTTTTTAATTCACCGCCAGCTTGGCTTAGCTCTGTTGGCGCTTGTGTGGGTGAGTAGGCAATTTTAGAGACACTAACCCCCAAAATATCATTTAGTGCTGTTCTTTTGATGCCTCTGCTGGCATGCAACATGATTGAGCAAGCTAAGTTGTGTTCCCTGCTAGCCTGTTTGGTGTGTGTATGTGTGTTTTAATAAGAAGTTTAGAGCAGATATGTGTGTGTTTAGTGCAACTGCAGACTTAATTCCGCAGAAACTATTCAGTAAAGAGAGTTGTTTGTTCTGATTTCTATAACATCTCAAGGCTTAAATGTCTTTGGTACAAAAATAGTCTCCATGGCCTAACTAGGGGAGAAGACTTTGGTCACAGAAAGCTGGCACCTGTGTTCAAAACCCGGCTGCACTACATCTGAAAGGTGTTTCGTATTTCACTACATTACCTTAGCTAGCTTGACTTATTCAGCCTACCATGTGCACAAAACTTCAAAAGTGGCTATAAAACAACAACATTTCTTTGGTATAAAAATTGTACCCTCAGAAATAATTGCTATGTCGGTATTAACACACCTTTTAATTTTTCCCTATTTATTATGCTTTGTGTTATTAATATATATTTAAATATTGACACATTTTTGTATGCATTAGATGCTGATGTTTGGAGTTTTAAAACAAATTGTAGATATTTGTTCAAAGCGTAGTAGCTTCAGAGTCGGATCGTAATTTTCCATCAGTCAGCTACATTTCATCCAAATTCCAGTTCTGAGGTGCTGATATCAATAATCTGTTTGTAATTCTCGCATATTGTTGATCTGTTTGTGTATTCACCCCTTCTATAAGGTCCAGTTGTTGCTAAACCCTTCCATTACATCAATCACCATTCATCATAGTCATCCCTCGATAAACAACACAGACAAGCATCAGACCTTTGTGACATGATACCAGCGAATATCTCTCCATGTTTATCCAATGCTGACCATGCTTCTGTCTGTTTCCTTCCTGGTTGATGGTCGGTGTTTGTTGATTCAGAGAAGCCGTCCTTCAGTCGCTAAGATGTCATTCCGAACTGGTGGTCACGTGTTGATTCGTGGAAGTTGGGTTTGTTTTTTGAGGGCCATTAAAACTGCCATCCTAGGCCAATGGACAGCCATCGTTTTCAGGTGACTTTCGCCAGGATAATTGGCCCATGCTTAAGAGCTACAGAGGAAAAGCGAGCCTTGGACATCTGATTGATGTTTCCCTAAAACTGATGTTTATTACCAAGCGAAACGACATCATATTGCTAATCAATTCCCGCCCAGCGACGTTTACTTTGATGATGATGGCTGACCTTGAGATATTTCACAAGGTAATGTCTCCGGAAGACAATACTCTTGCAGACTGGCTATTCTCACACACACCCCCCCTCTCTCTCTCTCTCTCTGTGTGTGTTCTGATGTTATGTTATGTTGTTCGGGGAGAATCCCCAGGCTGCCGCTTATTCCGCACAGCCTCTATGTTGGAGTGGTTGAAGAACCCCCTCCCTCACCACTCACAAGGGAGCCATACGGAAAGATGGATCCGAAATACCCTGAGTGTGGTCACTGCCAGAGTGTTTCACGTTCCCAGGGGGTTTTAACGGCCCCCTTTGTTTTAAATAATTCAGTGGAGCCACCCACGAAGTTGTGAGCCCAGAAAATAATCTCTGGAAAAGATTCGACCTCTTATGGGATTCGAACCTGTGACCGTTGGCATCAAGTGCCGGGTGCTTAACCGCTAGGCCACCGGAGCTCACTGTTTGTTCTGATGGCAAGTATTTGGTTCACATCGCAGGTGATTTTAAGTGTTTGTATGTTTTGTTTTTATGTACGTCTGAGTGTTGTTTGACTGGAAATATTTATTAAGAGTGTTCTGTCAGTTTGGTTAAAATGTTGCGTTTATTTAGTACCCTGTGCGCGTCTTTTGTGTGTGTGTGTGTGTGTGTGCGTATTATATATATATATATATATATAGAAAGGTTATAGACCTAATATTTCATTCGCACATGGAGACAATTGTCTGTCACACATCTAGAACAATCGTTGAAATATTTTCAGATCAGCATATTCATATTGTTCATAAAGCATTTCATCAGATAAAGGTCCTTTGATGTGATCTGAAGAGCATAATGAAAATTTTGTATATCCATACCTTTCTGCAACTCAGTGATGCCCATGGCGATACTAATTTCAAGTTGGCGACATTGTTTCAGAACAAATAAGCTATGCGGTTAGAATGATTTATTGATTTGTTGTGTTGTGCGGATTGCCTACAGCTGTCACGGTTTATTTCTGAATGTTCCCTCTCCATTTGGTGTGACCTCGTACAACATGACCCGTTACACAAACATGACCCGTTACACAACCGCGTATACGGGTTTTCGCACAATTCTGTCATTATTTTAAGTTGTTTACTGACGATGTTTCGCCGACACAGACGGGGCAGGACTGTTCATGCTTTTTTGTGTGCCCGAGTTGTACAAATTTACAACCTCCACCCATTAGTGGGTGATGGTTGTATCACGGCTTTTGGTGACCTCTTGCATACCACACGGCCACGACGGAGCGTCGATACCCCAACGAGTCTGCCTTGTATCCAGTGAAATAGTTGGGGAAAAAGAAAGAAAAACATGAGTTAACTCTGTTTCTAGAGTAAGAGAGAAAGATAATGTGCGATGGCCTTGTTCTCATTAATGCAGCCCGCTCTACGCATAACGATAGCGGGCTGGCCAAGTTATCAGCCAATCGGCGTAGCTGACCTGACCCACTGACCGCTTTGATGATGCCGTTCTAGTTTTGGTCGTTTGCCAGCCAGTTTGTTGACTTCTGTTCAGGACAGCCGGCTATAGTACACGGCCATCGACAACATATGTTAGCTCGATATTGACCAAGCTAATGATGCCAATAACTAAACCGATTAAGATCAGTATAAAGTGGCACCATGTCAGTCGCCGATCTATCAAGAATATTTTGGTCTGGACCGGTGAAGCCTATTATAAAAAGGTTCCCGCCAACGAGATCATAGGCCAGTTCGAGGTTTTTCTTCAATTCTTGGTCTGCGTCAAACCTGTTCTAAAGTTCGTAGCAGTGATTACATGAATCTGTTATGTCCGAGATAGTTTTTGCACTTTGATAAGTCTTTTTGTTCTGATTTCGATAGTAGTTTGTTTGTGTTGTGTACCTCGAAATAGGCCATTCACTTGCGCTAATGTGTTTATATGGGTTGATACCGTCTTGAAGTGTTAGTATGCTTGGTGACTGACTGTGCGACAGGTGTAAGATTAGCTTAATACGCTAGTGACATAAATGGGACACTTTTTTTTTTTGGGGGGGGCAGGATTTACTTGCAGAGTAAATGTTGTTTCTCTTCTATTTGCTAACAGTGTCTGTGAGAAATTTTGTTCTGAAATGATTTTACTTGAATAAAAAAAAACTATGTTTTTTACCCACTCAATTAATATTATTATAACAAACTTATAAAGCGCTCTTTTCATACTTAAAGCCTGTTCAAAAGTGCTGTACCTAAACTTATGAAAAAAGAAAAAAAATGTAAGATATAACAAATATAATACGATTATTTCATAACAATATGTGTATAAACCTAAATTGAGATATATCTATATAAATAACTGACTAAGAAAAAGAACAAATTAAAGATCAAAATGGCTGGAGAACAGAACGTTTTCAGCAACATCTTAAAAATGTTCAGTGTTTTGGATTCATGAATGTGAGCTGGGAGTGCATTCCATAGCTTGGCTGCTGAACACTGAAATTTCTTTCCCCATAGCTAGATGTTCTAACCCTTGGAACCACCAATGTCACTGTGCAATTACACACACACACTCTTTCAATTACACGCACACACACACAATAAAGTATTGATAGATTACATGTCACAATAAGAACACTTGACACTAGATTTAGTCCTCTGATGAATCTTTCAGGTATTGAAAGTTCAGAATATTCAATATTTCACTGGCATTACTCATAGCAGGCACATCTGTCTTCACAGCGTCCTGATTCACATGTTTGTTGTCCTGAAATTAATAGAGTCTGTGTGGCCAGTGGAAGCCTTCCCATGATTTAATGTTGCATCTTAATGATTGGCTCTCTGGTATGGCATTATCAGCCAGAAATAAATAGTAACTACTATGGTATTATACATATCAGGCTTGTTTGATTTAGTACATTAATCCAAGGAAAACAACAGTAAGCGGAATCATTGTTCTACGTGAGGATAAACACATTGTGATGGTTCCCGGTCTTGTTTTTCTATCAGTGTTTGACCATCCTTCCACGATTACAGACCACTTTGCTGGCTGTATTCCACATTAACTGGGCAAAAATCGTCCTCCAATGTCTGCTAAGTTCGTTAATCTGTGTTTTGTTTGTGATACCAGAGTTCAGTCAGTGCTGTCATTTGTATCTTGTTTTTCAACACGCTGATACCACTCTGTTGATAGTAATATAGCAATGTTGATGATTTGTGTGTTTTTTCTTTTTCTTGTATCTGATTTCTGCCATTATGGCAATCCATGTTGTCATGACATCACATTATTGCCTCACTAGTGTTGGCAAACGATCTATTCTGTCTCGAAGTCGTGATGGCATCACGTTCGTGGAGCGAGATAAACGAACTCGTTGACGAAGTACGACAAAGATTGTTTAACTGTTATCCTGTTGCAATCATCAATATGACCAGGTTATGTACATAGGTGTTGCATGAACTCGGACGAGACTCGTTCATTACACAGGCCAGGATGGTGAGCATTGTGCGCTTTGTGTCACCTGTAAACCGAGCATGTGTTGAACAAAATTTATTGAACAAAATGCACTGTCTGGGATGAACATTGTGTACTTTACGTGCGCTGACGTTCGATTGTATCACATGTGTGATCAACAGTGCGTTAACAATAAGCAACATCATCAACTGGAGCATGAAACGGAAATGGTCACTTCAGGTTGTTACAAACATATGCCAGAAGTTTCTTTAGCTATAATAAATTGACAACCACCCATTGCATTTTTCAGGAAACTATTTTCAAACAAATGTGATTTTAATTTATTTTAATTTGTTCACAGTTAGGCAAAACACAGATGGAAATAACTAGATATTATTTATCGGATGTGTGTGTTTATTAATTGTTTTATTAGTACAGTAACCTTCGCTTTTTTGTAGTTAATTATATGATTTTTTTGGCGTCATCAGTTCTATTCCTCATTGCACTAATACTGATGCCATTTTAGTTTTTGACATTTCCAATTGAATATTTATGCTTCTGCTTAAGCACCGTAGCTAGTTATATCCTTGATAATGTCCTTTGAAGAAATCTCTTCTCTCTTATCTTGGCCAGTAACTTGAGAGATATTCCTCTTTTCCTGGTAGATGCCTAAAGCTGTCCTAATGCTGAACATGCTCCAGGGACATGCTAATCTGGTGGAGGTCTCATAAAATGCTTATGTAAAATATAATCAGTCATTAATGTTTCAGGTGAGCGTCAGCTATTCTGCACCAAGATGGCCATGTCCACAGCCCCTCAAGCAGCAGTTGGTATTAGCAAAATAAAGGGTCCAACGTGCAAGGTTTGTGGCGATGAGGCGTCCGGATTCCACTACGGCGTCGATTCTTGTGAGGGATGTAAGGTAGGTGATTCAGTGAGGGATCTCCGTACATGCGTGTTACCGGCGTGAGAGTTACTTGGGCTAACGTCTGGTCGGCTGAAACCCATCCATTCACACTTTTTAATCCCACTCTGTCCCACTATGGCATGGCACAGCACACGGAATTAAAACAGTGTGTGTGTCTTAATGTTGGGCCCAGGTCTGCTATCCCAATCAGTATTACCCAAGGTCATATAGAGGTTGATCATCCCTGCTTTGTAGAAAACATTATTATTCCCATAGCAATTATGGTTATGTGGCCCTGGATGACTCCTTCTAATTGGTGAGCATAATAAATAAATAGCAGTTAATACCCAGGTGATATGTTAGTGTTCATATATGGGCGATTGTGGTGGGCGTGATACTTTGGTCCACCCTAAGAGGTAGTCACTGGACTACTGTCATGAATGTTAAGATTATTTATCATTCTTTTTTGCCAGAAGCAAGTCATCATGCAGACTTATTAATTACTGATAACAAGCTGCTCGTGGCCCAAACCCATTGCCTTCTCCTGCCTCTAATCATGTGGCCAGAATTGTTTTTGATATCGGATCACATAGAACATTTCCATACAAGGTCTTCGGCTTCATTGGCACCGATGAAAGTGTAATTTTATCATCTGTTACCATAGCGACATATGGTTGTCACAGCAGTAAAGAAAGAGAGGCAGACAGAGAGAGATTTTTGGGGAAAAAATATAATGTTTGGTTACCATTGAGGTGTTTGCCGTCGTCATTCAAGGCATCCGGGTATCATTTAGGGGTCTTCACTTGAGTGCAGCTAACTAGATTATGTTGTTTGTTGAGTTCTTTTGATTGACTTCTCTCTAATCAGTCTTGTTTACCGTACGTAGTATTGTATCTCTTGTCTACATCTTACTTTTGGATTGTTGTAAGAATTTTTGTTGTTTTTGAAGTTTTACATGCAGATTCGCTTATGTCATGATATAATGGTGTACCTTCTCATGTGGTGTTCAGAGCTTGATGAACGACGTTCATCTCTTGGGTGACTGTTAAGAACTGTACGTGGATATTCTAATTTATATAAAAATCTTTCTGGATACTAACTGATACAGACCTAGCATTTTAAACTCGGAAAGGGCTGTGAATCAGTGGAATCAGCACAGTCGAACTTCAATACTTTATTGTTAACTCATGTTCTCAGGACTTGTACATATGCTATGTATAGTTTCCAGTATATGAACAATAATTAATAGCAGTGCACCTACTAATTTCGAGAATGAAGGCTTCATAACCATAAAAACGTATTGCCACATCATGAACATCAAGTTCAGTGATGTCCAGTGAAACTTTTCATCATATGTCTGCCTCTACAAACAAAATAACAACACAGCTATTTTTCAGACTTCCTCATAAACAATGTCATGTGTGTTTTATCTTACTTGTCAGTAAAATTTCTAAATTTAAATTAGTACAAATTAACTTACACCCATTTAGGAACATACTAAGTAAACGCTTAAAGCTTCTCACCTGTCTCGGAGCTTGTACCCTTAATGATAATTATCTTCTGCAGAACATATTACATCATAGTAAACTCGCTCAAAGTCCAGAATGAGATCTTCAGTTCTCCAGTTAGGGTTGTTTGTTGCTTAAATATTATAATGTTTCGGCCCACTTTACACACTGAAGTTTATTTTGACATCTGTTGACGTTGACATTTCGCCAAACAAACAGGTTTTGCTTTATTTCTTGGTTCGTTTTTAGTCAGTTTTTCAACAATCTCCATTGTTGTTACTTGGACATCCTGAGTGGTGATTAAACCTATATTATGATGATTTGTCTGGCTTTTCACTGACATTTTGTGAATACTGAGGGCCTTCCACCCCCACCCTACCTCTCTCTGGTGTTATACAATATCAAAATTAATGACTTTCCATATTGGTAACATGCTAATTTATTCATTTGATTATATCAAGATGCAATTTGGAACATACATAGATCATGTATGAATTTATATATATATATATATATATATATATATATATATATATATATATGTACACACATACAGACATACACACACACACACATACAAATTCATATATATATATATATATATATATATATATATATATGGGGAGAGAGGGACAGAGTCACAGCGAATTGAGGTTCTTATGTGAACCATGTATTTTCCTACAAATAGTTTGTACACAATGTGCAATTCTGAAGTTACATTTTTAAAAGATATCTTAAGAGGGAGAAAGATAAAAAGAAAAAGATGGAGAGATCCACTGTGAAAACAGATATGTGTAGAGAGAAAGTTAGTCTGCATAATAAAGATGTTGAGATAAGAAATTTTGTATCTGTTGTGAGAGAACAGATGCAGAGATAGCAAAGTCAATGTTTAAAGGGCAAGTAGTGCTATTAGTAGCAGTAGCAGCAGTAGTGGTGTCACTTTTAGTGTAGGTAGTCATAATAGTAGTATAATTACATTAGTGTAGTTTTATTGGATCCTTCATTTGCTTAATATGAGATGAAGTAGTATTTTTTCGTCAGATGGTGAATGTGAGCACGGTTAATATGGGCACACTTCACTGTACCATTGTTGTCATTGTCCAGTGCAGTTAGTTTTAGTGCACCTGTATATTTGTGTAGATTTATAGTGGCTGTATGTGATTGACAGATGTTCAGTAATCATAACAATCGATAAGCTTAGTGAACACATCTCAATATTGTTATTTTTGACGCCTTTTTTATGTTAGTGTCCGGGAACAGTGATAATTTATAGCCTTTTATTGGGCTTCTTTATTCCCACTCATAGGGGTGCTCCTGGCGTCAGTGAATTGTGTATGGATTCTTGTTTGGAGCATATCTTTTTCTAATCGTATCTCTTTGTCTCCAACCAAGTACAAGTTATCACTGGAATTCTGTCTGCCTTTCGGTTCCGGATTCTGAACTGGCTCATTGTATCCTGGTGCATCTCCTGAGAGAAAACTGAAAGGAGGCAATAGTAAATGACCCCTTGCACTGATGTTTTATTAAGTTGTAATCACTCGCTCACTTTCTCACTCACTCAATCATTGGAATTCTGTAAATAAACATTTGGCTACAAACCTCAATTGCTTCCCTTCATTTATCAGCCGTGTGTCCGAATGGACTTTCATTTTGCTTGTTTGAATGGTTGCTCGGCCTGTTTAGCCTACTAAACCTACTATGTGCACAGAAATGGCCTTAAATAGGAACATTTACACTTTCCTCTTCATAAATATGCAGTTTTATCTCACACTATATATGAACATCCGAAGATAATTCTGGCTTGCCCATTGTGAATCACAACGGTAAGAATTTGTCATTTTGTTTTTATTTTCAGGGGTTTTTCCGACGATGCATCACTCAGGGCATGAATCATCGTTGCTCAAACGACGAAAAATGTGAAATAACGCCGTTCAGCCGTAACAGCTGTCAGTATTGTCGCCTCAAGAAATGCTTCTCAGTTGGAATGTCTCGGGAAGGTATGTTATCGCCTAATTAGCTAAATGACTTCTTATATCAACAGTATACAGGATGCTTGAAAAACAGAATGCTATCCCCCCACACAGTAATAAACATATTCTCATAGCTTAAATGCCTTGTAGTCTTCACTGTTCACTGTTTTCATATTGCTAAAACAGTTGTGCACCATCCTGTATTGTTTATGTTCTGTAACAGGTGACTTGTTAATTATTATATACTCTCATTTTCTACTTGTGTTTTGAAGACTTTTGGATTATTTAATAACTACCCTGAATGATCGCTGCCTGTGCCATGTTTTTTTTTTACTAAGCTGTAAGCATGCTGACTGTAGGGGGTATTAGTACACTGGTGTGACACCCAGGCCTGTCCTTTGGTTAGTCCCAAATACGGTGATTGATATTAGCCTCGTGCAACCTCAGCTTTGTTAATTTGTTAATCTAATTATATATATATATATATATATATATATATAGGGGACCATTCTACAGACAACCATTGTGCATGCGTGTGTATGTCGTGGATGATTTATTGTAATTGATTCAGTAATTATAACCCAGTAATTTACGGCTTAACCATGGGCGCTGGTAGACTTGTAACAGGTTTGTTCTCAGATATCTTACTAAACTAAACTCTCTAATACAGTGCTCCTTCTTGTACAACAACAGCATCCTTATTTTCACCAGTCAGGCTATATGAGAATGGTGTTTCATCTTTCACTTTTACCTCATTATCTTTGGAGTTAGCTCAGCCCATTTAGCCTACCAAAGTTGCTTTAAAACATCTATATCTATCAATGATAGACATGTCTCCTATTTAGACCTAGATATTAGCTGTGTGTTTTTACGCGATTTATGATGCCAGGAATTGGATTGCCAGAAATGAATTGAAGTACAAACCGTGGCTCTGTTGTCGGAATTGTTGTGCTATTTCATGGTGACTGACTGTTCTCCGTCTGTAGTATGTCCAAGGTAAATAACAACATGTTTTGAGTAAGTGATTCTTGATAAGTGTTCAGTACTTGTTAAGGTGTGGTATTTAAAAACATTCTGCTATGAGTTAAATAGAGAGAGAGAGAGAGAGAGATACATAACTTTTCTCCTAAGTTCTGAAACAAGTTATAGTTTCTTCGGGCTCGATGGTGGTGACACCTATGACACGTGGTTGAAGATCGACTTTCTAGGGAAACATCTCACAAATACGAGTTGGATGAGTTGGATTCGAACTCACAACCTGGAGGTTTATAGCACAGTATTGTAATGATCCTTTTGTGTGTGTGTGTGTGTGTGTGTGTGGTTTTTAGTAGTGTGGAATAAGGCACTGGCACAGATAATCTGGTAGAGTAAATTCAAACCCCAAACGATTCATCAGGGGACTCGATATGGGTGTTTTCTATTTTTTTGCTGAGACGTGTGTTATGTCTCACCAATCCCTGCGTGTGAGGCGTGTCTTATACCACGTCAACAAATTGTCGGAGATGCACGCTATGAGAAAGTGAAATCAATCAAAATATCTTATATACTTATACTAAGGTCAGAAATCACAAATAAAGTCGTAAATTAGACACCAGTGGCCTTGTTATGTATAGTGAGTGCCACATGATGAGCAACAGCCGTTCACCGGATTCTTGGCGGTGCCCGTTGTTGTTGATGGTGTTGTTTTTAATAATGATTATTACATTACAGACGTTTAGTGAGAAATCGTCAATAGACGATATCCACCTTCTTGTACAGAAGCTGTTTGACCTACAGGTTCCAGCTGGTTCCTGTATAATTAACACAGGTGTGGTAGAGTGCTATTGGTTTCGGTTTACTGGCTGTTATGAGGTGCACTGAGCTTTAGGCCAGAAACTGTCTCATTTCATTTTTAGCGAACGTATTGAGGTGGGAGCTTTTTACTTCTGGTATGTTGTCATGGCGATGTTCTGTGTGGTTGTGCTCGTAATTTAAGATTTTGCCTGGTTTATAGTAATTCGGTTCTGAATGGATCTCAAGCACACTCACGCCGTGACACAAAGGCGTACGGGCACACATGTCAACGGTATGCATGTCCCTACGTGTGCACGTATACCTATCAGCCTTTCTGGATATGGTATGTTTGGACAGCATGACCTTCTCCATTAGGTCGATGTTTTTTGGCATTTTGCTGCCCGACAGATGAGAATTTATGTTATATTAACCTATTCATATACGTCTCAGTAGGAAAGGGCACATTTTCTAAACGTTGCCTAATAAAGGCAGCAAATGTTGTATTCACGATTCGTTATTCTCTGAGCCAGTGCTTTTTGACTTTTTATGTGGACGCGCACACATGCATACATTGGTGATATAATCTCACAAGCTCAGTGCTCTGACCAGGACAGTTTACTCTCAGACATCCACAACTGTAGGTTATTAGCTTTTTGCAGTTTTTCTACACAACATGGAGTCTCATCAGAACTCGGTTCCCTAATGAATCGTTCAGAGGTTGAATTTCCAATTGGTGATTTTCTGTGCAGGTACCTTATTTCACTGTTAGCACGCACACACAGACACACACACGATGAATGCATCTATGAGCCCCTACCCGTGTTGATTCATTATTGTTATGAGCACACCGGCCGGTTATAAAAGAACACTGGACATTGATGACAGATGAGCAGCACAGCCTAACCACGTAGGTTTTCTTTTATTAAGCGTAAGACCGGCTTGCGCTACCTGTCATTTCCTATATCAAGTCATGTCCGTGTGAGCCCTGTTAGTACTTACTACTTAGTGCGCATCGTATGTTTGTTTGGCGTTTTTCCTTCCTGTGTGCCGGGTCTTTAGACCCATCAGTATTGATGCCCACAGCTGGGTAATCTTCCCAGGTGGAACTGCTCAAGGTCATAAATCCGTTGTTTGTGTATGTCTGTGCGTGTGCGCGCGTCTGTGTATTGGTAGTGTGCAAAAAGTGACAGTCACAGTGAATCACGGGCTGTGAGTACAACCTCTGTATGATCCACTAGGGGAGTAAATCCAGAGGAGTTACTGTTAAGCATGAGACATCAGTGCTTGGCTACTTTCTGAATCCAACAGCGTAAGCTAGAGCTAGTTTAAACCTTTAAGAGTTTCCCATTCCTCGCTTGTAACAGTTGTTTCCACGGCAGGATGCACCAGTGACATACAAAGAACCCCCCCCCCAGGCGTTAATACGTCTATGAAGGATACAATTCATAAACAACAATTCTTTTAACAAAAAGCGACATGGTTTTGTGTGTTATACGAAAAGGATTTCTTCCATGGCATAGGCTTAGAGACAGTGATAGAGAGAAAGAGAGTGTTATCTTCACTGTTGGAAACGATGATGAGAATGACATGTCGGTGAAATGGAGCATGCAATTTATCCTCGAACGACGAATGGTATATACCGTAGTTGAATATAGAAACACCTATTGATATTTGCTGCAGTTCTTTTGTTGCGTTGAGAAAACTTCGACCGTGTATAATAACAGCAGACGTATATATGGTGGTGACCTAACTGCGACACCTTCAGAGGACAACTGATTTTGACTTTTGATAGTAAACATGGTCGACAAACAATCCTTTTTTTAAAGCCGTATAACCTATTCATAAAGTAGTCTGTAAAATAGTTTATGAAAGCGTGCGTATCTAGGAACGGGAACACAAAGAAAGCACACGGAAGCATTGTCTGGTTGACTGACGATAGATATTAATAATAAAAAAACATTCTCAGACATTTATAAATGTCATCGTGACACAGAAGGAGCGCCTCTCATGTATGGAGTATAATGAGTGGCAGGCACTGTGTTTATATTCAAGCGATACTGTATGGCGGAAGACCTGGTGTTTATCGTGAGGCGGTTTTCGCCGCCTCAGTGTTGAAAAGTCTGTTTCGGAGATATGTTTTTGTTTTCACAGACAGCTGTGATGGAAGGTTTATGTTAGGGGGAGGGGCCACTCGGCGGCTGAACTGGTAGCGATGTTGAACATAGGTTTCTACGTTCGGAGTTTCGAATCCCGGTCGAAATAACAGATGAGGCATCTCATCTTTTATTTCACATCTTTCACTTTTGAGTGTCTGTGTCCTGTTTAGTTGACCACGCTTAGCAGAGTGTCAGTAATACAGCAACAACAGGCTACACCCCCCTCCATTTATCAGTCGATTAGCAGTCTGACTGATGCTCATGGCGTTTATTACTTCGTGCACATGGACTTGAAGAAGGTTAATTCAACCCGCACTAGTTGTGCTAGTTGGGCTGAATCTAATTTCTGCATTTTCTAGTAATGTTTTCCCATGAGGTAGCACGATTATCTGTTAATTCCGTTAATCCATAAAATTTTAATGTGTGTTTTATTGGTTATTCGGGTCAATAGGATTCTGTCAGAATTCATTGAGATTCAGTAACGTCATTGAGTGTTTGGGTGTTTACATTGTTTTAACTCAGTGTGGGTCACACCTGCGACGCACGGCTGGATGAGTTAATCAGACTGAACCGTTTATTGATTGTTGAAACCAATGATAATCCGAAAAGCTGTTGTCATGATTTCATATCGCATATGTTACAGAACAGTATTAATGCATACATTCATGTACACACACATTCATGTACACACGCGCGCGCGCGCGCACACACACACACACTAATGTGAAGCACTAAACAGGCTGTCCGTCTTATTTTAGGGTTGTTAATGTCATATGTTTTGTCCCTAAGTTATATCATCTGTGGCCTGGCGTTTCCTTGTGCGTGCCACTGCGTGACGTGTGTTTCCTATCAGCGGCATACCGTAGACGTATTTTCAACCGACAACATTGATCCAGCTCATTGTGCGTGGGGATGATTCAGGTATGATTAGATTAGTCTTCACGCTTTGGACTCCCTTGTTGGGTTGCATCGCAGTTAAAGGTGTTGTGGAGCTCATTGCAAGCACTTGGGTGTCAAAGCACTCCAACCCACTCCACTTCACACACACCATAAAATCGTAACTTCCCATCATGTGTTTTCCTAGAGGCAGATTGATGAATCACGTTCACACGTGTTTCGCTATACTTAGTAATACAGGGCAATGCGCTCTTCCGTTCTCCTCTCGGCATCGATTCCGGATCTTTTTCGGATTGTTCTTGTTCTGTCCATACCGTTGGGCCCAGAGACAGCGGTTTGCCACACCCGGTATATCCACATCTTGGTGCCTGGGGTTTGTTTTTGTTTACAGATAAGATCAATCGTGGCTATACTTATTGCCGTGTCATTGTTTACGCCTTTGTCGATGAGGCTCCATCATTCTTGCCTGGATGTCCATCTATAGGATCATCATTATCTGATGTTTTAATTGTCATCAAGCCCAGGCTGTGATCGACCTTTGCGGTTTCCTTCTACGATTTGCTGCGCCCCATCACTGATTCTATTCCGTTCTTCGAAGCGGTTAAAGATAAATATGATCTCTCTCTCTCTCTCTCTCTCTCTCTCTCTCTCTCTCTCTCTATATATATATATATATATATATATATATATGTATATATATATATATCTACCTGGGTATATCATTTTTCAAATGAGTGTCGAAACCATGAGCATATTGATTCAGTTTCAACTACAAAGCTCCTGAAGGTCCCCTATCATTTTAGCTGTCCAAGGTCATTTTGTTAGTGATTTCAAAATGTTTATCACGTTGTTGTGTTATCAGACAGGGAACAACAATAGACGGTATTCGTGATGGCTGTCACTAGACACGTCAATCAATACACCGGGAATTTTAGACGTCACGGATAATGTGACTTCGTCCAAAGTGCAGTCATCGCCTGACACGTTATGTTATTGTTGTTAACTGTGACAGTCACATGACATGTCGGAGTATAGTTTTTAGTAATTTTAATTGATTTGTTTCATGACTCGTGATCGTGGAACAAGGATGGTCCTTGAAAGCGCGGAAAGTTCCTCTTTGGATACTCTCTACATGATCAAAATTTATGATTACTATAGCTTTTGTTGAATCTCGAATGCGATCATTGAATCTTGAATGTTAACCTGTGATCCATTCCCTGTCTGTACTTTACTCCCTGACTGTTGCAGTTGGTGACGTGGAATCTGCCAGCACACCTTGTACTTACAGTGTCAGTGTCATAGCAGGACACCTGTCCGTTTCTTTCATGGCCAGTACATTTTTCTCTGGAATTATTCTGTGGCTTAATATCCTGCCAGTTTGTCTATTACAAATAAATTAAGCATTTCTGTAGTTATAAAACTACATAGTTATAATGAGTTCGTATTTCTATGGATCACTTTCAGCTTTGAGTGTGGTGACATTACGCACACAACACAAAAAAGTTAACTTCTAGATTTTAATTTATGCACACACACACACACACAGAGAGAGAGAGAGAGAGAGAGAGAGAGAAAATTAGTCTTAAGTACACTTTTAATAAGGAATTACACATTTCAGTGTGCAATGAATATATTCAAAGCATTGATTTTTTAATACATCAACATACCTAATATTGTGACATTTGTAATATGTTGCTGTTTATATGACATCATGTGACAGTAGATAAGATGTGATAAAACATTACTGTATCACAGTACGTAATGAAAGAACATTTGCAAGTCATTGTCAATTGCTATATGTTGCTGAATTGTTGCATTGCTCACTGTCACACCATACCCTATATCATGATGAACGTGCGTGTTATGACATTTCATGGTTGATAACACATTATGCCAAACCATGTATGGCCATAATTTAGGACATACCACACTGACAGATGATCTGCGTTGATCATAGTCTATGTTGTGACATGCCGTATGTTGTGACATGTTATACAGAGTGACGTATCATTTGTATGAGATATGTTGCATACGACGACACACATAATTTGTATTGCGACATAATGTGTTCTCACACATTAGACATTTAAATACAAAACGGGGTGAGCACTAGCTATTTCATCATACATTATATGTCATAACAGGTAACATGTTTCCAGACTTACCATACACAAAATATCACAACTCGTTGTATATCATGATACATTTGTCTTAGAACATAATGTGTCACCACGCCCAGTTGTTATACGTCGTAAGAAATGGGTCATTAAGTATAATACATTAAGTTCGAACAGTGGCTAGATAATTCCGTAAAAGTTCTTTTCATCAGCATACGCTAATTAATCATACAGCACTGATGGGGAATCCTTTTTATCATATTGATAAAGCTAACGTCACAGAATGTTGCACAGAAAACATCTGCACATATTCCAGCCATCTGTCGCATAAATACAACGAACTCGTGTCCCTGCAATAACTAACCCTGACATGGGCAATCATAACACTTTACATCACAACCTCAGCTTCCACCCTGCCAGTTACACATAGTCAAAGCTAGTTAATTTTTTAAATGAAGCTTTTCACAAAATGACTCAGCATCATGTCGTTCGAAAATTTAGCTTCAGACTGATCTGATTCGATAATTAGTATATACGATAGTAGCCTGTACGCTATTTCCTATGATACCTAGAGGCCATATGATTAATATGCCCGCGTAATGGAGATTTGCTATAGGTTACGTTATTATTAACATCCGGTAAAGATAAGCCCTGAATAAACAACTGTTAAACCTTGGTTATTAGCCCAACCTGATGTTTTCATATTTTTCTTATCGTCTTAAGATAGCCTGGGCTCTGTTTTGGGCCAAGTCCAGCAGCAGGTATGCAGACACGCAGAGTAAGTGAGTGAGTGAGTACATCATTATTATTATTATATTCACTCGCCGCAAGAAGTGCGCCTCTGTAGTCTAGTTGATAGCGCGTTGGACCACAGTTCACTACCACCTGAGTTCGAATCTCGGCGTGGACATATCCGAAGGGTGTTTCAAATTTGACTTCGCTTCATTACCAGTCTGGAGGTCGCTCGCCCATTTAGCTTACCATGTGCACAGAAGTGGCGGTAAAACATCAACGATCACTCCCCGCAAGAAGCCCATTTTAGTCTTATCTGGTTTGGTCGTCCTCTTTGACTTAGATGAAAATACAAGATAGGGAGGGAGCTGGTTCTAAATACGGAACCAACAGGATGTTACAGGTACATTTAGCTGATAGTGTTAGGTGTATAGTAAATATTTTAAGCCGCGGATATTCCAAACTCAGATTGATATTGTGTGCCTGGATTTATGAGAGATGGTTTTCTTGTGGAGATAATTTCTCCCCGGACAGCCCGAGATCCCCCCCCCCCTGATTTGTTTTAGCCTTAATCACTCGTGAATTTCAACGAAGTCAACTTTTATCCAGCCACTGTTTATTTGGTACAGATCTGCTGGAGGAAGGTGACAGCTTATACGGGCTAGTTAGTTTTCGGCGCAAACTGTAATTAACTTTGTTATCAAAGGGTTTGTCGTGGAAGAACAGTGTCCGGGCTCACATTCGTAATGTAGCCCCACGTTCAGCTCGGTTTACGTGATGATGCAGGAACCGTTCGCCACGGATGGCGTCAGCATCACCGGGTAGCGCCATGTCTTAGAAAGCCAATTAGCTTGACGGCGGGGCTGTCCTCTACGGTTGTGTTTTTGTTGTCTGCGGTCGTTGAGGTACACGTCAGGTAAAATCATCAGTCGTCGTTTTGTCTTTACGCGGTCAAACCGCTTTTTAAGCTGATCAGTGTTGACACTCCTCGTGTCCTGGCTCAGCAGATTTTAATTCTTCCATTTCTAGCCAGATTTTATGATGAGATGACCATTATTCTTCACACAACTAGTTTCTACCTGTTAGCCAGACACCGGTTGGTTGTGTCTGCTAACTGAGCCATTTAACCAGGGGGACGTCTAATCCGTGGAACATTATGAATGATCAGTAATGACTCAAGGGGGGGGGGTCTGGATGGCCGAAATGTCCCCTCTCCATTGCCCTGGGGTAGGTAGATTCTACATAATGTAAGGTAACATTATATGTATCTATCTTTATCAAATCAAGACCTCCCCGCTAACACACGGACTGATTTCAGCCCAGAATATTATGGCCATTAAATAATTAACCACCTGGTTTATTATTGCAAGTCATGGCTCTTATTGGATTGATCAACTAATGGCCGTTGTTTACCAATCAGGGCCTGACTTATCTCTGTTGCTGAATTAAGGAAGTGGAACAAAACAAAACTGCTCTGGTCGTTTTGATTCAACCAGAAAGTTGTCCAGAAGGTGACTTTTGTGCACTTAAAATGTTCTAATAACATTAGTTGAACCGGTTTTCGGACTGGGCTATTGGAATAATGGGGGTGGTTGTGTGTGTGTGGGGGGGTCGTGCATACCAAGATGCAGCTGTATCTGTGTTCAGGTATTTATGATTAAGTTATAACTAATTTACTGCATTGGAACCAATCAGTGCATTATAAATATATAATATACGTATTTTTAACACTAAATAGTGCTTATTTGTCTAATTGGGCTACTAAATGGTGCTGCTTATATTTTTTCTCTGTTTATTTTAAACATGAAATTCTTGTAATGATTTTCACAGGTCAAGGAAAGTCTGAATCAGGGTATGTTTTCTTTGTTTACGATCAGGGAAAATGATGGATCAATTAAAATACTCCTGATATTCAAAAGAAAAATGTCATGATTATTTTATTGTCCTCATTCCACTGTGGACCAAGAACAAATTACAATTTTTTTTGTCTATGGGATGGTGGACTTTTTTTCGAGTTTGGGAAATACTCAAGTGAAAGAAAATACTGAAGTATGTGGCTGTCGTCAGCTATCTGGCGATGATTTAGTGGCTTCCATGTTTTTCATGTGGCTTTTCATCTATACATTAGCCTTGTTATTTGTTAATGTTAATAACACTTATTGTGGCTCAATTAAACTTAACCTATCATGATAGTGATAATATACACGCACCCACACACACACGGAGTTTATTAAATTAAACACCTTAATATCAAAAGTCACTATCTGTTATTTTATGTACCTTGATGTAAATTAACACACACGTTCATGGGTGGATTAGTTCTTTTTAGTTATTTGTATGCCAGTAAAACCTTATACACTGGCTGATACATACATTCACTCAGCCAGTTTAAATGAACGTAAAGAAAACCTACAACTCCAAGCAGCAGGGTTCCAAATAACTAAATCCTATGTTTCTCTTCTTAAGAAGTTAAGGCTAGAATTGCTTCATACATTCCTCACCACACACACACACACACACTGATAGATGCTCCACTAGTACAGTGGTTATAGAGCATCTCCAGGTTGTGGTTTCAAATCTGTTTCAAACCTACGGAGTGACCCCTCGGCCATTTGTCCCAGATGTGACAATTGCCGAGGTTAAACAAACTAATTAGTCAACCAACCAACACACCTACAGATACATATTATATATTTTACAGATACATAGATATATACAGTAAGCCAGACAAGTTTATAGACTGGGAAGGAGCCAACTTGGGGTATATTCCAGTTTCACTTATATTCAGAACAATAAGGCTCATTTACGGGAGGCTTCCTGAAGAGGTATCGTCTAGCATGTGATTGTGTAACGTTCTAATGATTGAGCAGCCATTATCAGACTTCATCCTTTTCACACAAACCTCACACTTATCATACAAGCTTTATCCTTGAGAAATAGATCTTGACCTGTACAAAGGGTAACTGTGTGTTCAGTTGAATATTTCAGTGTATTCACTTGAACATGTTACTTTTGGATTTTATTGTCGTTAAATACCTTCGAGGAAACTTCTTAAAATGCAGCAGGGGTGCACTAGTGTGGTGCAGCTGGTAGCGTAATGCACTGTAAACATCTGGTGGATGTTTCATCCATCAGTAAAATGTTTCAGTCTGATAAGCTCATTTCCCCCAACGAGTAGTCACTCAACCGTACGTCCTATACGTGACTGGTGCCTAGACTAAAGAAAACAACTTATTGCCTCATCTTTCATTGTTAGATCTTCAATACAGTTTATTGAACATAATAAAATCACCTTTTAATGAAAGTGAAGTAGCACGATGTTGAAACCATTAATAAAATTAGTAAAAATTAAATTAAGCATTATTATTATTATTAACTCCTCACACGCACGCACGCACCAAGACACGCACATGTCTACGATTTCCTAAGTATGGGAATTTTCTTTGTTGATGTGCGTAATCTCGCCTTTGTTGTTAGCATACAGGTAGGTTGACCGTGAGTTTACGTAAGAACCGACTTTATGGTGGCCTTTTAATATTGTCATATCAATGATATTGGGAGATGTTTAATGATCAGAGCAGATCTGGGGGTGGGGGGTCAGTCAGTCGATTTTTGTGGGGAATAGGCTATCTCGAGTTAGATGTCTGGTCTACTGTAATGTAATGAGTAAATTAATTGATTGTTTTATGTAATTAATTGGCCAAAACGTCGTGTGTGTGTGTGTGTGTGTGTGTCGAATTGAATCAAGTTACAGGTGTTTATGTGCCATTTGTCCCAGGTGTGCCCAGTGGCAAGGCTAAACAAACAAACAAACACACAAACCACTATACATTCATAGGCTTAAACTTCCACTTATAGACACATATATTTACATCCTCCATCTAAACCTATAGCTGGTTATTATGTATGGGCAACCCACCCGTCAGGCGGTAAGGACCAGATGGACACAATTTTCATACCCGGTGACCACATTCATAACTATTAACCTACTGGGTGGATCTCTGGTGAGTGAGCGAGAGAGTCAGTATGTCAGTGGTGAGCAGAATACACTGGGAAACACTACACCACAGAACGAATGGAACGTAGGTATATTCTGAGAAAGCCCAGAATAACTGGACTAAGTTTGCCATTCAGTACAGAGAGTGAGAGAGGGGTGGCTTCTAGGTAAACCTAAACTACTGTGGCACTTTGTAGCAACAACTAGAATACGCAGAGCTAATGAATAGTCATTACAGTAGCCGCGAATACACGTCTGCTGTCACGCACGTCGGCCGGAAAGCCTTAACCAGAATTACACCTAAATCGTGACATTTAGTGCGTGACAGCCCTACGGTTGGGAGGGTAATTGTGACATTTAATACCGTGCCGAAATAAGAAGTGGTCTCATCACATGGAGGGTACCGCATCGGTGCTAGGCTGTTGTGCTGCCACCTGCCGTTTGATGACGCAAACAATCGCTTAGCTAGTAAACAACTGTTAATGGCTGGTTGGACAAGTGGCGAGGAGCGAAACTAGGCCACGGTCTCTAGCTGTGTGTGCGTCATTGTTTGTGTGCGTGTCTCTCTCTGTCTGTATGTGAACTAGATAGGTGCTTTGTGGGTTGGGATCAAGTAGAAAGACCAATGCCCCGATTATGAGGCATTACTAGTTTTCGCTTCTCGGAATGTCGATCTGGGTTGGGTTGGTTGTGGTTCTTTCAAGGCCGCCAGTGTGTGTTTTAGACAAATGGTCGACGTCTTCTCTGTTTTGACTTGGTGATGTGTTTACGTCGTCATGACTAAGCTAATTTAGAATATTGTAATGAATAAATAATACGGTGTTATTGTTGTTGTGTATTTCAGTAGTATTGTCATCGCTGCTTCTGTCGTTAGCTTTCGGTTGGTAGTTGCGATAATGATAATGCTGATCATTATAATGGTCATAATTTTGCCGATGATGGTATTGCGTTTATTCAGTTACTCATATGATAAAATGGTGGTTCTCCATTATATTAAAATGTTCGTGACTCATTTGTTTACCCGTGTATTGGCTGTGCTATAATAAATATTTTGATTTATATGTGACATACAGACACACACGCACAAACAAATACATACAAACAATATATGGCGGCGTTTCACGAATTATTATTTCAAAACTATAGAAGTGCTCCCTGTAAGACTAATACCTAATAACCAACACCAGCAGGTAGTTGTCACTCTAGTGATATATAAACCGAACGGGGAGGTGGAATTGAATGGTATCTGTTGACCATTGTGTCTACCACTATAGATGTCCAACTGTAATCTGATTGGCCACCTGTAATCTGATAGCCAGCGTTTGATTGGTCTACAGGACAGCCATGGCTGTTGGTCCTGCTCAGATTTGATATTCCGGTATTGGCCGTACTCTGCTTAGCTGCCACTCTTCCACTGACAGGAGTAAACATACGCCTAAAGCTTCCCTTGAGATTTCTGATTGCCTTGACAATGAGCTTTGGAAGCGATATTAGTAGTGGGATCTCATGATGGGATGGGGTTCTATGGGTACGTGTCCGCCGGTGAGCGCGTAGTATGGCCAATGGCTGCATTGAGGTGTAGCTGTTGCATTACAATGAAGGATCTAGACGGTGTCGTGTGTGATACAACTTGGCAATATGTAGCAATTACTTGATAAAACCAACTCGTGTCCATTTGTGACTATTGTAATTATGTATTCATAGCAATAATTATTATTCTCCTTCACATGGATTCAGGGTTTAGAATGCCACACAGTGTCCTCTCGTATGTCACAAGATGTGACTAAAATTATCTCTTACGAACTAAAATTTGTATACAGATTTGTATTTAAATCCCCACTCGCTTTACTATAATAATCCATCCTATTTAATTCTTTTGTTCACTGTCGTTTAAACATTTATATAAACAACATCTGCAAACATTAATGACAGTAATATTGGGGAGTTAAAATAATTATAAGTATACAGTTTATGTAAGTACCATTTCATAAAAGATGTAGTAGAAGCACCGCTATGGAATAAAAGAACAACTAAAAAGCATGTCAAGTTGGTCTACATCTTGGTTATCATAACCATCTGCAAACAGTTGAGTTTTTTGAGATTTCCTGAAACTGTCATTGGTTTTGCAGCTAATAATGTTATCAGGCAATCTTGTTCCATAGTCTTGGAACACAATGTATGCACCAGCTCTAGCTGAATGTTGGTTATACTAGCCATCCCTCATTTGCAAGCTTCTGTATTTATTCGGGTTCAAACAGTTCCAGCAATTTATGATTGAAAACTAGAGTGTGAAAATTACTTTTAAAATAATTGAAGTATAACGTAAACAGGTGTGAGTCTCTTGGAAGTAGGTATTTCATTCCGAAATTTGCATTGCCACAAGTAATCCAGTTGGAGAACTCGGAATGAGAAGGCTTTGTTTTTAGGAGTTTAAAATAATTCTTTTCTTGAATCACATACCACGGCCAGTGTGACCATTTTAATCAAATATCCTTCACTTTAATGCATATGATCTAAGTCAGGCTGTGATCACGTGCTGTAGCTATTGTGAGCTCAGCAAGGCGTTCCCTGGTTTCTTGTCAAACACAAAAAGTATCCACCGTTTTGGTTCCGTGTTCCTCTTGTTAACAGAAGTTGTTTACTACTAAACCAATAGCTAACCAGATTGAATCGCATATATATATCAGATAATGATTAAATGTGGCGTTGTTTCACAAATGGTGTGACCTTTACTTGGTGACCTGCGGTTATACGTAAGTCGGTCTTCAAATATTTCTCCTCTAAAAGTACTGTCATAAGTGAACAAATGCAGTTTTATTCAACGCATTTTCTCTCTGTGTGTGTGTGTGTGTGTGTGGGGAAAGGCATAGGGACAGAGAATCTTGAATACAGAATGCTAATTATTCATCAGATTATAGGTGGGAAATTGTTTTTAGTTCTGAGACATATTATGTTTCATCTGAGTCTAAGGGAGAGTGTGTGTGTGTGTGTGTGTGTCTGAGCGCGCTTCTAAGATGAAAGAGTAACCAGGGTAAACCGTGCTGATGTTATTCTCAAATCATACAATGACTCATTAATAATTAGGGTACTGTTGTGGCTTCGTGTGCCCACCAATCTGAAGTTAGAACAAGTGTGCCTCCCCAGCGAGTTAGTTCTTTGGTTCTTCTTGAACCTTCTATACTGAGGTGTCCTGAAATTGGGTCTGCCCTTCACCCTGTGGGCATTGCACATAAACATGTTTGTCATTAATACTAGTAGAGTGGCACGGACTGAAGAAGGTGCTAGTACATTCTAATTCATTGATCTGTGCTTTGATGAGAGGGATTTGACTTAGGTCACCATGACCTTCTCATTGTTGCTTGATTGATTTCTTCCTCTGAACACCAGAATGAGTGGAATTAAAGACCAGTTATTTGTCTGTGCCGTAGCATATATGGTAAGAAGACAGCCATTATGGCTATGCCTGTCCCTCAATTTCCTCTATTAATATTATACTATGTCATGTATTATATGTGAATCGGAAATTGTGAATAAATTGTCTTCTCTCTCTCTCTCTCTCTCTCTCTCTCTCTCTCTGCTTATATATATATATATATATATATATATATATATATTCTTAATACAGAATATGTGCAAGCTAGGCAGGTGTCCTATAATGAAAATTTTAAGTTTTGCAGACACATTTTTGCACTTTATAGGGCTAACGAGTCAAGCAACCTCCAGAGTTTATACTATGAAATGAAAGATAAAGTACCCTTCGAACATAGCTAAACCTAGATTTGAACCTGTTAGCCCATGGAATTCCTTATTGGTGCCTTAAAGTGTTGACATTAACAGCTTGTAATTGGTTTAGTGATCTATGATTATTTCCAACAAAACTGTTATTTCTTGTTAAATATGATCACATAATCTAGACAACAATTATCCATAATACGAAGAACACATTATATGATGATTGGTGTTTTATCGCCACTTTTGTGCACATGGTAGGCTAAATGGGCCGAAGCACATTATATGAGAGAAATATAGTATTGAAGACAGTGTCCTTTGAAGAACAATAAAATATCCAGTTTTGTAATTCAAGATATTATTGTCGATTAGAATGATTTATTCATGATAAACTTGTAAGCCTTTTTGTAATATATCGCGTGTTGATGACAATTTGTGTTCTTCTGATTGTTTAGAATTTTATCTGGGTTTTGTACATTTATTGAGGGTAGAAAGAAAAATATAAGCCTTTTGTCATTGCTGGCATTGTTTAACAGGATACAGATGAGAATGGCCATGATTGAATGCAACTTGTGTTTTTATTAAAATAGGCTGCACATATCCTCAATATTTATGATTCGTTGATGTGCTGTGCATTACGTTTCCTCTTTGCTGAGAAGCCTAACATTAAGAGACCTGTTTGTCATATTTTCCTTAATGAATAGAGTGATGCTCATATGTTTTCCATCTATGCTCTGTTTCTAATTCTTCACCATACAGATATTTAGTTCATGTTCATGTTGAAAAATATGACATATTGACCTACTGTCTTTGTGAATTTTGTATGATATGCTGTGTGGTGTTTGGCGAATAATATATTACATAAACTGTCCAAACTATTTTAAAAGGTTTGGAGCAAGTCGTACATACGTGGTTGAGTATTGGTTTTGTACTTGTGGGGGAATATTGATTTAAAAAAAGTATTATTACAAATAATCGGTAACTCTACAAGGGTTTTAAACCTACACTGTTGGAACAAACTATTTATACAGATTTCATGCATTAAGAACTAGCGATAAGTTACATAACTATGGATCCTTCTTGGTTAGCTTTTAATAGGGCATGTTGGTTAATGATCAGATTAGGGCACCTCTGTGGTCTAGTTGGTAGCACGTTGGACCACAGATCACTACTACCTGAGTGAATCTCAGCATGGGCATATCTGAAGGTGTTTCATCTTTGACTTCACTTCATTACCTTTGGAGGTCGCTCAGCCCGTTTAGCCTACTCTGAAATAGAATTTTAACATAATGCTGATTTCATAGGGTTGTTCTAAAGTAAATAAATAAAGATCATGATCAGAGTTAAATAAATTTGAGAATGATTTCAATTTGTGAAATAGGTACTGATCATCCTTGCTCTGTTGTGGTAATTTCTTAAAAGATAATTAATTTGAGGACCACCTTCAGATATTTTGTTATATTTGGGGCTTCAAGTTTAAAGAAATTCTGCCATTAAATTTATGGGAGTTTTGAAAATGTGAGCCAATCATCAAGCCACGAATGAAGCCAAACTGTGGTCTGATGAGCTTTGTCTGACCCCAGTCTCAGCTACTAATGACAATTTTAATAGTCTCTCTATCACTGGACTGGGTAGAACAGAAACTTGGCACAAAGATGAGGATATGGCAGGTTTTGGTTTATCTAAAGAAATAGGTGGTGCCTGTCCAAGAATATTGGAAAATTGGGAAACACTTGACAGTGAGAAAATTCAATAATACTTATTGTGAAGCAGGTGCATTCTTAAAGATTGATAAATGAGTTGACAAAAGTGACACATTGATGAGTTCTCATTATTAAATAATGTTTCTACATGTGATACTCATATCACATTTTATGTATGGAATCCATTGCTTAATGTGTTTAATAAATCATAAGTTTCTTTCTATTTTATCCCCTTTTCTTCAGATGGTTTTTATTTCATTTTTTGTAAGTGATATTTATTGCTCCTAGAATCGCTTGCGAGCTCTGGGATATGGAAAAAACTTCTAAAGGGCACCCAGGAATTTTGAAGCTGAAAATCCCTACACATGTGTCAGGCTTGTAATATGGAGCTTATTCTGTAGTCCTACCAGCGGAAAGTAGGGGTTGTCCTTTTTGTGGAAGTGTATTCTATTTATAATTGCTCAGGTTTCATTTTGGATTTCTTTTCATTTGCAGCATCTCGACTTGGTCGGCGCCCAAAGCGTCTGAAGGAGGCACAGCAAGATTATAACAGCACACCACGTAATCAGCAGCTGCCGATTGCACCATACCCACCACTCAGTCCACAACAGCTGAACAGGCTTAGCATGAGCGAGCTGCAGCATTTGCTGCATACGCTGAACAATAAACAGCTCTCATCATTACAGTCCCCAGTGATAAAGGTTGAGGGTTTTCAGCAGTTTCCTCCCAGCACAGCAATAGTTGGGGTACCTGGCCAGCTTCTGAATTCCGATCAGGGACATGGTCAGCCACAGCAGGATCAACCTCAGACTTCCAGCCATGTGCCAGGACAGACACACCAACCCATAGACAACAGCAGGCTGAACAGTGTCGACAGTGAGTCAGGTTACTCAAGCAGTGCAAATGACACACCGTCAAGCTCAAAGAGTCACTCACCAGCAGGATCTCAAGGCATCGGAATTAATCCCCCCACATCCACCAGAGGACAGTCGAGTCAGGTGCAGGTGAAGGTTGAGCACGAGGAGGAGACAGTCATCCAATTGGATGTTGGGGGCCGCCAGCCAGGGTCTTACCATGTGGTCAGTGTTGATAACAACACAATGTTTACAGACAGTGGCATAAATTTTGATGCTAACAGCCTGTTGTCCCAGAACACAGTGCCACTGAATAACCAGACCACTCAGCTGCAAGATGGAAGTAATGGCAGCATCAGTCACATAGCCAACCTCTCATCCATGTCCATTAACCTCACCAATAGCTTCAATAATGCCATGAACGGAACACCGGTGAAAGAATATGTGCCGGAGCTCAGCAACGGTATGATACACAACCAGAACAAAAATATGATGATGAATGGAAAGCACATAACACATGACTTGCATTTAATGTCCCCCGACTCCAAGAATGAGTCTTTGATGTCACCCGAATGGAAGCAGCCATCCCATAATGGATCACTGTCTCCTTCATTCAACAATTCACAGCCTCCATCACAACCAGATACAGCGCCTGTCAAGTTCAGCATTTCACGTCTGTTGCCATCTTCTGAAGATGTGCAGTTCGTTCACGACTTTTGCCCTCCACCTAACCCATCCGGAGACCCATGGTCCCCAGTATTCACTGTGCCTAGCAAGATAGCAGCAACATTGATAAGTCACCTGCCAGCACCACCGGCAGCCGATGAGATGCTGATGAACATGTCAGCGAACATGTTGACGATGATGATGAACACAGTGAAGCCCGAGCTCCTGTCAACAATGTTGTCGGATGTCAGTCCAAAGGTGATGGCTGCTGTGTTGCCCAAGTTGCCACAGCAGTTCATACATTCCATAATGGCAAACCTGAAGCCACGGGACAGGTTTTCATTGCTGTCAAAGATGACACCGCAGATGACCTCAATGATTTCATCAGGTGTCATCGGAGGAATGACAACAGGCATGCTGAACATGTTGAATGCAGATGCAGAAGACCCCAAGGATGACTTCAGCAAGTCATCTCCGGTGACGAATAACTCACCGAAGAGGATGATTCTCGGAGTGCCATATGATCCCTGTCAGGATGATGTTAGTGCCATGATTCAGCAGGCGAGGCAGCCATGCAGTGAAGATAGACTTGAACTTATTAATACTGTCACCGATGTAGTGGTGACAGCACACCTTGAGACCTGCCTCTTTATATCAAAACGACTGCACAGATCTCTTACTGAATTTATTAAGAAGGAAGCCAACCCTGAAACGGTGAGTGTCAGACCAGATTATGTTTCTCTCTCATGGCTTATTTATTGTATGACAAAACAGCTAATTCATGTGGTGGATTTGAGAATGGAAAATTCTCCATCCTTTTGTTAGATACTGACAGTGATGCTGTACGTGAAACCTGGATCGGTGAAATCAGTTATTGTGATATGGATATGTGTTTCTTTAAGGAGCATATACAGAATCTATGTCTGATTTTGTTTACTGCCCACCATCTGAGTTTATTGTAACTAAATGCAGACCAGTTACTGTCTTTTGTAAAAGAAATACTTTTATCTAATTGCTGTGTAAACTTTTTCAAACAATGGATTCCAAAACACATACCGGAATTGAAAGATATACCCATCTAATAGAGATGTATGAGGGATCTTTCATCTGATCATATGTTCCTAGAGAGTCACTACTTAACCATACAGCAGCGATAACACTAAACAGTTCCCCAAAATGAGCCTATTAAATTGAGCATTCAGAGCCGATGTGATCCAACTTTTTCTACCGGGTAGCTAGAAAAAAAAATAAGCTGGCTTGTGTGACAATGAAATACGATGATTTATTCTATGGTGTTCCAAAGTGAGCTAAACGCTTCACAATGCTAGCTGAATTATGTAGCAAGCACACCCATTATTTGACAGGAATTATGCAAAAATCATTCCATATAATATAGGGGATATATATGTATTGAATGGAAGTGTTGCAATGCCAAAGTGAGCAAATTCTCAATACAGCAAAAATGGGTTGAAATTTTCTCAGTGTTTTCAGGTCAGTTAGCTAATGCAGTTGCTTCCACCAATTGCTTTTAATATTAACTAAATGATTGTAAAATCGCTTGCCAACTATTGCCGATTATTATCACCGATTGTTACCGATTTTCTAAAAGGATTATGTCGCAATTGGCAAAAGTGTGATAATCGGTGACAAATGATAATAAAATGATGTACATTATAATACTAGATCAATATGTAGTTAATATATTCATTTTGGAAATTTTATTTTTAATAATAATCTTTTGACAATCTGCAGTGTTAGTAACATTTTTGTAAGTGTAAATGTCTTTCAATAACAATAATATAATTAACCTTGGTGTGTACAGGTGGTATTCAAACTTGTTTAATCACTCTTTGATCTCATTGTTCCATCTGCCATCAACTTTTAGAAGGTATTTCTGCTCTGTTTTTCTGTATTTAAAAAAAAACTCATTTAGTTGCATTGGTTTGAAGTTAGCTAGAAATTTAATCCACAAACTTAAAATTTCTCGCTTTGAATGAGGATTTTCATTAGCACACCGAAGCTCGCTCTCTCCTTCAGGGAGATATGTTCAGCATGCCAACCTTTACATAAAATTTGTGGAAGTTAAAATAAATTAGCTTTGCCTTTGGTGAGCTTTCGAAAAGATAAGCCAGCTTGGGTGGTGTTATTTAATGTGCTATCGCCAGATACTGCAATCATTCTAGTTATGACCAGGCCAGGTTAACTATAACCAGAAAAATCCACTTGTTGACTATTCATAATCAGGTTTTCTTGTCACATAAGAACCATTTTTAATAAATTATAAATGTAGTTGCTGTTGTCTTCTGTTCATTTTTGTGAACATGGTCACTAATTCGGCTAGACAATCGTTTATGATAATGAGGTGAAATAGATGTTGAAACTTTCTTCAAGTACAACAAGACTTGGATCTGATAGCTGGTTATAGTTATACAGGTCCGCACTAACTGCATTATCAAATCAGTGATTGTGATGCTTCAGACTCATACGAAGTGCAATTTTGGAAAACAATTCTGTATCAAACACCAATTGAGTTCAAATTCAACAGTATACAGTAATATTAACACAGAATGCTCTTTCTGATGAGTGACCACAGAAGGTTGATTGTCAGAATACTGCATCTGGCATCTCTCCACTTGTCACGTTTTGATTTAGTTGACAATCTATTGGTGAAGTGTATGGGACAATGTTTTTAATGATCCAAAAAGATATATCTGTCTATCTATCTATCTATACAGTGAATCTGACTTGTACACATCCAAAATAGCCATTAGCAACCACTGAAGAAGAAAACGCTAGTTACATGTTTTTGTCTGAAATAATGAGAAATGCAAATGAAAGTGAATTACATGCTTTTAAAATTACTTCACTATTTAGGCTGGCATATGGTTGAACCTGTTTGCACTTCACACTGCATAAGTGAGCCTGTTAAGCTTCTTCTATCTATCTACCTATTCATTGTCTAACTATGCAAGAAGTTATTTTGAAAAGCTAGTGTTTCACAGAAAAAGAAATTAGTGACGGCTACCCAGTGGTTCAGGCAAAGTGTTTTTTTTTCAGCAGAATGAATTCAATTCTGTCATGAATTATATGAAACTTCAATATTGTTTATTTTTCTAAGAAAAGATATTTACATGAAAGCATTTTTAAACATACTGAATATTCATGTAGTGAAAAAGAAGCAGCTAATTACTAGGCTAATGCATCATCATCATCATCATGCCTAAACTTAGTTCACACACTCAGATAAATATATATTCCAGGGTTATTTTGATAGAACAGTATGTAATTTTTGAAGAGTTATGGGGCTATATATTTGACCAGCAGTGCAGTTTTGTCTCAGAATAAGTCAGTTTTATCAAAGCATTCTTGAATTCCTGTTTTTTTTTAAATTTTAAACGAATAATTTTTCTATCCTGGGTTGGAAATATTTTATTTTGTTATCTAATCACCAATAATACACATTTTATATCGTACAAATGACAAACATCTCCGAGCTTGTTGATATATATATATATATATATATATATATTTATAGCAAACATCCATAAAAACTTGTACCTCCACAAATATATATGTACATAACTCTACATACATACATAAACATATGAATTCATGTCTCGACAAATGTTTCATTGTTGACTCCGCAAGAATGAAGGAAGACCCACCAGAAGGAATCTTTTCCTATTTCAATACCACAAATAACCAACGTTATCATGCTTCATATTGCAACGTAGAGTGCTACAAACATACCGTGGTTTGAGTGCTATGCTACGAACATATAGGATACAATTCAGATTGAATCCTGTCTTGGTAGGGTTTGCTTAAGGAGTAGCTCTAGATGTGACGTGTACACGGGCTAAATAATCTGCTTACTCAATCACTCACACACTGACCTTCATTTAGCTATTGAATATTGATCAGTTATTGACGTATATCATTACTAATTACTGGGACTATGACATTAACTGTTTATTACTGCTGACGTGTTAATGACATCAGGCTATAAAGGTCAAATCAGTACTAGCCTTTGAGCTAATTTTGGGGATAAAACCACCTCATATTAAAAACAAAAGACACAGATGCATCACTGTAGTATATAGTAAATTTATTTATTAATCTGACAAACTGACCGATAAAAAGTTAGACAGGCTAGTTAGGCAGGCACACATTCAGATACATGCACACACAAACACAAAATAATATAATAATATACAATATACAAAATTTATATAGCTCCCTATGAACGTGTTAAAGTTTTGCTAATTTATTAAGAGGGAAAACTTAATGTTCTTGATATCCAGGACTTTAAATAAAATAAATGAAATCTTATGTGGCTATCTGTTTTACAATCAGCTGATGTTAGTAGACATAGCTTCATTTCTCTTTCCAACGTTGACGGACGTGGTTGAAAAAACACGCAAATTCCCTATAGAACAAGGGCCATACCGGTTAAACTCTGGCATTTGTGGTTCTCTGAGCTACAGATTTCTTCACAAATGCTGCTGGCAAATATGCACTAACAGAGATAAACATGATGTTCAGTAATAGCTCTAGTTGCATGCATGTATTCATGGAACAATTTTATGATTTTATTTTAATAAACGTGTGGTACATAGTCACATTGTTGTCACAGTTTATTTGGCTCACTGAAGTCAGTCTGATGAAGCAAATTGCCAACTTCATGTTATTAACTAATGACATACTTCAATGTCGACCTGTCCTTGTTGTTTTGTGATAGAAATAGTGACCTGTAATATTATGGAACCAGTGGCAATGGAAGTTAGCCCTTCTAGAAATTGTGATTTGTAACTAAGAAATTAGGACTTGACTGTAAAGAAAACTGTTTCCATACAACTACAACTATGGTCTCACTTAAGATAGTTCGAGTGTGTGTGTGTGTGATGAAATGATGTTGCGTGTGATGTTTATGAATCTATCTCTCATCCAATTTACAGAATTTGATAGTGAGTATTGATTTAGAACCCTGTAGATTGTTTATCTCAAAGAACTTTTTACACTAGAAATGAAATCGCCCCAAAAAGTTAAATTCATTTCTATTCCGAGCATATCCTGGTACAGCACATACTGGTATATGACTGGTATTGGAATATGCCATGGTTCTTGGTACACCACCCATTCAAGCCTTGATTGTACACTACCATTATTCTGATCTATGACTATGACATTTACTGGATCTGGCTTGTTTCTGGACCTGTAAATAGATTGTGCTCTGTATGAAGCCAATAATTCAAGAAGAGAGATAATTTAGCCATGCTGTCAAAACATTATATGACTTTGTCATCTCTGCACTGAATAATGTTTGATGATGATATTAATAATAATAATTATTATTTTAATTGGATATTTTGGTGAAGTGCTAAAGCAGTACATTTTCCTGACTTGGGTATTGTGGTGTCAGAGATATATTCAAATCCAGGGTATCAGTCTGTAAAATTAGGATTTAATCCAGAATTACAGTTAATGCTATAACTATCTTTTGCTTCACCATATCCTAGTAACTATATATTACTTATGACAGAAATATGTAGTTAATGATCCTACTCAAAAATATTAAAATATTAAAAATAATATTTAATCACCAGAAATATGTGTGATTATTGTACACATGTGTGATTATGGAAAACCCAGGTATCTTTTACTACAGGCTTTTAGTGATCTTTTGATTATAAAATATGTTTCTACCCTGGCAGTTAATTAACTACAAGTGCATATAATATGGAGGTGAATTATTCGTTTTGTATCCAGTATGATTTTGTTGTTGTGATAAGCCAAATTTGTAAACAGTACTTCTTATATTAGCCAGCTTAAGTTGTGAAACTTGGTTGGGTGGCTGTTCCATCTGGTGAATTGTTTTCAAGAAGTTATCTCATTTAATACATAATTTATTTGAGTGAACTATGACTGCTTTAATTCTAGTAGGATAGAACTCCTGTCGTTGTGAGTCAAATGAGTATCGTCATTTGGCAGATTTATATTAAGAACAACTGGTCAGTGTTGCACTTTCTTCAAAGAGCACATGGTGACCCATGCCCTAAGCATTAGTGTAATACCGGTAGGCCACAGACCTGTAGCATCTGGATTCAAAGGCCAGCCTTGCAGTATATTTTTCGGGTGTTTCATCTTTCAATTTACATTAACTTGTAGAATTTGCTTGACCCATTTGTTCCAATATGTGCAAAAAAGTAGCAGTTAAACAACAACACTCTTTTTAAAAAGGAATTAAATATATATATATATATATATATATATATATATATATATATATATATTCTTATAATTCGTAACCATCTAGCTAATTACCGGTACTTACAATAGTTACTGGTTTTGGGTTTCAAACTGAAGACCTTCTGGTTTCTTGGTAGAGTATTTTGGCAGGCTGAACTAGGAGAATTTGTTACCTTTTTTATGGAACTAAGTGTATTACTATAATATTAATATGGACTCCTCTGTTGGTAATATATGATAGCTCATAGTTAATTGTTTTTATACCTGTTGAATTTCTTTCTAGTGCTTTTAAACAAATTGGAAATTTTTAGCTGATTCTATAAATAGGTCTTTATTATAATTGTTTTTAATACATTGATTGATGCATTATTTTCAGAATTCCGTAATACAGATGTGGAAGATGCTGTCCAGTGGCTGTCTGCCAGACTCTCATGCGATGTGGGACAAATTTGTTGACATGATGGGACCAGCCATAATCCGTGTGATCAAGTTCAGCAAGAAGCTACCAGGTGCGGAATTTTTGGCTCCTAGTTTTTGTTCCTGTATGGGAGTTGCAATGGGACATGTTTTTTGGGCCATGATATCACTCACCCCTCACAGGAATAATTCACTTTACTCAGTTCATGGCATAAATATATAAGCAAGTTACCTGCCTTCTGTGACCTTAATAAATATGTGACCATTAAAGGTGAACTCTCAGTAAACATTTTGAATATCAGCAGCTAAAGTCACTGACAACAAATATGGAAAGAATGTTATCTAATACCTCGGATCAATCCCTGGCATAGCAACGTCTGAAGGATGTTTCATCTTTCACTTTGCCTCTTTACATTTAGAGGTTGCTCAGTTAATTTAGCCTCACATGCACACAAAACTGGATGAAAATAGCATCCTTTGACATGAATTAAAATTTAAAAAATTATTTCTGCTTTTATTAATGCTTTTATTACTACTATAACTACTACTATTAGTATTAATAATAATAATGAATATTTAATAAATATACCATCAGGATCTATTCAGTTGTGTTGTAAAGAACAACATTTTTACTAAAATCACAGACCATAAAACACAGATCGAGTTGGCATGCAGCATTATACAGTAGTGATCACACTGACAATTAAATTTTCTTGTAGATTCAAAACAATATAATGCAACTAAATTCAGAAGAAAAAATATTTGTTTGCCAAGTATATGGTGTGGAAAAACTCAGTGGAAATACCTTCGGAAAGTTGATGGCAGATAGAATAACAAGATCAGTGAGTTATTAAATAATTGATTTAATATTTCTAGATGTTTCTTATTTGTCTCAGGTAATAGGTAATACTACCTGTACACATGAAGACTAATTATATTGTTGTTGTGAGAAGACATTTACATTTACAAAATATTACTGATATTGGAGATTGTCTCGTGAGTATTGTTAAAAACAAAACTTCCAAAATAAATATATTAGCTACATATAGATATATTACTACAATCTATCAATTATCATTTATCACTGATCACCCATTTGTTGATTTTGACATTCCTGTAATCCTTTTGGAGAGTCAGTAGTAATCGGTGATAGTAAATGGCAATGGATGACAGCAATTTTATTGCTTTTTAATTATTAAAAGAGCAAACAGTGGTTTTGTCATCAACTGACTTGCAGCAAAACTTGGTATCATCTGATACCACAGTATCAGAGTTCTTGCGAGACAACTGTCTGACATTATACAGTCATAATAAACAGGTGTCTCGCGGTTAACGTAGCTGGCTGTTAATTGTTCTTTTGTTGTATCGTAGTAAAAAGTGGAAATACAAAAGGAAAAAATGGCAAACTACAGTGTTAGCCAGTCTTCTGTAAAACTAGTGCCTTATGTATGTTTCTTAGGGAAAGTATTTCTTCTAGAAATACCACACGTGGAGGTAAATGATAAATCTGGTATTTTTACCACATCTGGTGTTCCACATTCCAGATATTGGCTTTCGGATATAATCTTCTAATGCACCTCCAAACTTCGTTATAATATATTTATTGGATCTCTGTGAGAATGAATGACTGAGTGAGTGGTTTATTAACCAACATCAAATAAGTAATATAACATTGTCCATAACTGTAGAAGGTAATATAACATAACAGATAATGAATATTTATATGGTTAAAATTATGGTTAATAGGAATGAGTTAAATCATAGTTTGCCATAATTTTTATATCTGTCATTTCACTTATATATATATATATATATATATATATATAGATCAATTGTGAATGATGGAAGGTGTTAAATACTTACTATAACCACACTGATTTAAGTCCAGTGGATAGAGTACTGTACAGAAAACGTCCAGCTCAGGGTTTGAATCCCTAGGTGATGCCTGTGTTTGTCGGAGATCGACAATCCATGCCAAAGGTCAAACAAAACACACATTTGTCCATTACATCATATTTAAAAATATTAAAAATTTTGTTTCTTCATATCTGCACATACTTTGTTCCTCTGGGGTAATGTCAAAGTTCTTAGAGAAGGATGTTTAATACAGCGATGATTGATGTTTTACGGCCACTTTTGTGCACTTGGTAGGCTAAATGGGCTGAGCGACCTCCAAAGGTAATGAAGTAAAGTCAAAGATTAAACACCCTTCAGACATGCCCATGCCGAGATTCGAACTGAGGTGGTAGTGATCTGTGGTCCAACGCGCTACCAACTAGACCATGGAGGTGCTCGTTTAATACAAATGTGTGACAAGAAGATTGTTATGTCAGATGTTAGGCTAGTTTGAGGATCATTCAATGAAAAACCAAATGCTACAAGAACCAATAAAGTAGGTGGGTGGGTGGGTATGGTGGGTGGGTGTATGTGAGGGTTAGTGAGTGAGTGAGTGAGTGATATAGGCAGGGGACCAATTATCCGAGGTAAATGAAATGATTACATTTAAGCCTTTTTATTAGTGGATGAAATATGTCACTCACAACACTACCATTTGATGCCAAGACTAGTTACATAATTAAAATGTACCAGGAATCACAGATGGCAAATAGCAGAAAGGAACAAGTTTTTTCCCTCTAAATATCCTCAACTGTGTGTTTTATATATATATATATATATATATAAACAGATTATCTTTGCTGATCCTACTTATTAGGTCAAGGGCTGTTTATGCTATATCTGTATCTGTATATCGGTTTACTACAACTTATCATTGTTTGCGTAACTTTGTTCTCATTGTATACTTGTTCAGATAGATTGTGCCGTCATTTGGCAGTACAAAGATTAATTTATGAAGTACACATGCGTCAACAGCCGAACTGTATTTTGGGTTTTGTGGGCTATTATGGCAGATGGTTAAAGCATTAACTTCCTTCCAGTCATCAATACACCCTATGCCTGACCATGATAAGTACATTACTGACGGTTTTAAACATAACCTTGCGATGTATTAGCCAGGTTTGGATTAACCGGAATTTCATTTGACCATATCACTGAGATTTATCCGAAGTATTGCTTCAATGTCTAGCCGCCATATTGATTATCCGGGCTCTGGGTTAACATACTTGTAACTCTAGCTCTCTGGCCATGTGGTTTAATTGACAATTGAAACAACTGACAACTGTGTGTGGAGACGAAATGTAATATAAAGTTTTGAAAGGCTGGCACAAAAGTGTAAAATCTGTCAATTTATTTTTGATTCAGTGGTAGACACACACGTGTGGGTGTCGTCCAAACAAGTGGCACGTTTGGAAATGGCTAATCTAAAATAATATTTTCCTTACTCATCCCCAGCTTTGGGAAATAACACTTCAGCAAACCAGTGACATAGGTTTGATATGCTGATACAGGTACAGTCACCCACCTACTCAATTAGGCAAACCCGAAAACACAGGCACATCTGGACACGTGGATACAGCCACATGATGTGTCCGTATCCACGTGTTCATACCTGAAATAGTACTGTAGTTTTATCATACAATTTTCAGTTCATGTATTTATTATTATTTGCTGATACTCAGTACCGGTAGAATTAAATAAAAACCTCTTTCCTCTGTTATTTTATATACATAACAGAACACAATATAATGTACAACTCACATAGACATGTATGTGCTTGTACATTACATCTTAACTGAATTTTGATAGGATAATATATATATATATATATATATATATATATGGATTAATTATTTTGAGGTGTCCTTGAATGTAAACCCTAAATTCAAGACATTTCATAGATCTTAGTGACTAGAATGTTCAGTAAATTTTTGGGAACTCAAATTCATCATCATAAACCTGTGTTCCAGTTTCTTGGACACCCAGCAATTTGGCAAGTCATCTTGATACTCATCTACAGAAGGTCGGCTCTCATTTGTACACAAGTGCCTAGATGTATATTATTGAGCCATATATATCTAATTCCTGTGCAAGAAGTGCATATGGTGACAACAGGTTCACTTGTGTCATTGATCTCAGAAAACACACACACCAACACATACACACCAACACACACACACACACACACTGAGCTGACTGTCAAAGTGGTCGTGGGTATGTGTCAACAAATGTCAGGTTGTTTTGATAGGGGACCTGCCCCCCAGATCTCCTGTCATTGACACATAACGGATGATCTTCTTTCCTTTCAATAAACATCCAAAACAACAACTATCTACACCGGAGTGGTCAAACTACATCAGCCATAAACCTACATATGGATACCAGACTGTACAGCACGTTTAGGAACCAGTGTTTGCGTTAGATGAAGGTCCATGGGGTTATTACTATTAGTGTCCTTTACTGTCTGGTTCAATTAGGTCATGCTGAACTAACCCTGAAAATATCAATCATATATAATATAGTTTATACGGCTCAGGGATAGTGGACGTTTTATCTTAAGTAAAATGGCTTTATCAGCTGTCTGTGTGTCGGTCTTTCTAGTCAGATGTAAGTCTTCTAGTGTTGTAGTAGGAACTAGTAGTAAGGGCTCGTCATCACGCTTGACCGTGGACGACCCGATGAGTTGTCCTTTGGTGTTTCCCTAATACCATGATTGACCTACTCAGCCATGTTGTTGTCCTCAGCGGATGGCACGCTATAAATAGGCGTGTCCGTGTCAAAGACATCCCCCCCGCCGTGTCAGAGCGGGCAGTGAGACGAAATCTACACCCGCTCTATCAAGTCCTCATCGAGTATATATTACCGGTACTCTGCGTCATATGTGTCTATGGCCAGACGTTACCATTAGACAAACAGTTGTTGGCCAAAATGGGCATTATTGATGTGTTAAAACATGCTGTACTTTTTGTACACATCGATTTATATCTTAATGTATACGTGTAACTCTCCCTAATCAATATAACCCTGAAGTTATTGGCACTTACTTGTTTACACAGATCACAATGTAGTAGATCAGATATTTATAGTACACTTTGTTGCTGTTATGTCTGAAAGGTTTATACTAACTTGTTTTCGCTAGAAAACTAATTACTGTTGACTTGCGTCCTGTTCGGAAGATTTAAAAAATACTTTTTGTTCTGTAGATGACAACAACTGTTGTAGTGTATGGATGTATGTGTGTGATTAATTGCAGAAATATTTTGAGTTTTTTTCTTCCCCAGCTCTACAGATGCATATAAAGTCGTTAGTGTTACAATTGTGTCTGAAATAATATTGGTTTGGTTTTACAATCATTTGATGTGCTACACCTATTTCATATAATATGATCCTATATCATGTTAGTGTAGTTAGAGTGGTGCACCTGTGTCAGTGGAATGTATCCTGAGGGAGTTGCCCCTCAACTATATGTCCCAGATATGACTAGTCCTGGGACTTAGCAAGCCAACCAAGAAATTAATATATGATCTTAATTTTGTATATGTGACTAATTTGGTCTTTGATACTAATGTGTTATATAGTACTTTTATAGGTAACACACGGCTGTAACCACTCAATAAATAGTAACTTACCAGTACAGATTAATGCTAGTAATAGTATGTCATGTCAGTGTTGGCATAATACAGTCGAGCTTCAACCGTCCACGTCTAGGTTCTGATCCCAGTGGAACCTGTGTTTGTAGGATATTATACTTTGGACGGATGTCTCATGGCCATATGTTCCAGCTGTGTCAGGTGCTGAGGCTAAACAAAATTACTCACTCACTCACTCCCTCATTGTGTCTTCACTATCCAGATGGTTAATGTTTCAGTTTCTGAATCCAGTAAATTATTTATGCACAGGTCAGAGTTGAGAGTGTCATTGATTTTTATTATAATAATTAGATGTTGTTATTGTTTTCAGGTTTTCTTGACCTGGTTCAGGCTGACCAAATACAACTAATCAAAGCTTGTTCCTTTGAAGTGCTCTTGGTCGAATTCACGCCCATCTTCACGAAAGATGGCATGTTCGTGCCGACTATGGACATGAGGGTACCAAAGTAAGTGATCATCACAGATAACCGTAGACTCACCATTGTAGGTGATCATTTGCAATTGTCAGAATTAATATTGAGTACTGGACTTGAACTGTAGTTGAGCAGAATCGTAGAAATTTTATTTCTATGTTTTAAAATTCATAAAAACAGAAATGGTGTTTTTAAACATGTCATCTATAGACATTTCCTCACAGAACATATATATATATATATATATATATATATATATATGAATACAAATTTGATAAAATTATATATTACATAGATTCCTGCAGTGAAGCATTATTTAGTAGATGTGCTTCTCCTTTTTTTTATATAAAGAATGGAAGTGTACATAAATGTAAAATTTGTGTTTCAGGATGATGATAAAGATGATGCCAATGGGTGATTTCTTTTCTGTACAGAGTGAATTCGCTCATAAATTTAATTCCCTTCAGTTGACTGACAGTGAAATTGCACTGATACTAGGCCTTATTGTCATCAATCCATGTAAGCTCTGAGTGTGTATTGTGTGTGTTTGTGTGTGCATGCACTGTTTAGGATATATATATATATATATATATATATATATATATATATGAAAACACTGGTTCATATTAAGTAAGACCTATATTATTAAGTAACGTGTGTGTGTTTAATACAGTTGCATGTCTTTAAAGTAGTTGTGGGTCTTTAAACAGTTGCCAGGCTTTAAAGCAATTGTGTGTCTTTAGGAGAAAATTGAATGTTAAAGCTTTTTAGTGGTGTAGTACTGTTTTCAGTCACTAGTTTCACATCTTGTTTACAGATCATAAAACAACAACTCTAGAGAACAGAAAAACCTGCTTAAAGCTACAGGGCCTCTATATGCAAGCTCTCTACAAACACATGAAAAAATATCGGCCAGGTAAGGGCTTACTGATACAGTTAAGTGGTTTGGGGTTTAACTTCTAGACATGAGAACAGCCAGGATTATCATGTCTTGTGTGGAATATGTATGTGAGTTTAGTGTTCCATTCTAATAGAGTAGTGGTGGTAGTGTAATTGTTATTATTATTAGAGGTTGTGATAGTGTATTTATTATTATTGGTAATAATAGTATTAGTAATAGCAGGAGTAATGGTGATGGTAGTAGTGCAATAATTATTATTAGTAGTAGTAATAATAGCAGTACTAGTACTAGTGGCAGTAGTGGTCTTGGTGGTAGTGTTAGTAATATTAGGAGTAGTAGAAGTAGTGGTGGTGTTGATATTATCATTAGTAATAGTGACAGTATTAATGGGTGTGGTGGTGGTGGTAGTTTTAGTATTATTATTATTAGTGGTCGTGGTGGTAGTGGTGGTATCATTAGTAATAGTGGCAGTAGTAATGGGGATGAGGGTCGTAGTTTTAGTATTATTATTATTAGTGGTGGTTGTACTATAATTTGTAATAGTGGCAGTATTAATGGGGGTAAAGTTGGTAGTTTTAGGATTATTAGTTGTAATAGCAGTGATGGTGGTGGTAATAGTGACAGTAGTAATGAGGGTGGTGGTGGTGTTAGTATTATTATTAATAGTAGTGGTAGTAGCATTGGTGGTGGTGCTGGGAGTGTAATTATTATTATATGTAGTAGTATTCATACCAGTAGTAGTAGTGACAGTAGAAGAAGTAAACATGAAAGCACTAATATGTGCCAAACAAACATCATTTTGTGCAATATATCATGAACATTATGCACAGTTATCTACGAATATCTATACTGATTCAAATGCACTTTGAAGCTTGATAAGAGCTTCATTGATCTGACTTGTGCTCTGTACAAGATCAAACAAGTACAACCCCCCTCCCCCCAGGGCAGTGCATTGATAAAATATTTGTTATTCTCTTTAATTCATGTCTTCTATAGTTCACAATACCAAAGATGTTTTGCCCAACTCAGTGTGTATAGCTGATCACATCTGTCTCTGCCTAAATTGTAGATAGTAATTCTTGTAAATGTTGTTATCTTTTGTTAATTGTGATCAACTCTTCTGATAACAGAGAAAACTAGATCTCATGGTGTGAACTGTCAGTATGAGTCAGCAAAATTATTTGTTTTTGTGCAATGCTATAGATATATTATTAGTATTAATATTCACAGTTACTTGTTTCTATGGTTGGCCCACCCCAGACTAGTTGCTTGCTGTTAATTCTTGCACTATTTGCAAGTAAGGAAATATGCATTCTAACTATAATCTATTGACATTTATGTCAACATTTTACAAACACAAAGATTGTTACTCTGATATTGTTGTGAACTACACATAGACTATTTTATAAATTTAAATACGTATATGTGTGGTTATGTACTGGGAATTATAATAATAACTACCAGTACACCCTTTATGTTTTAATTTATTAGACTAATATTCACGCTAACTTGTGCCTATAAAAAACACAAATATTATCACCATATTATGAAAGGTAAGATATTTCCAGTACATGGTGATGATTGACAGTTTAACAGGTACTAAATATACTTTCATATGTTTTGTTACAGATAACTATGATGAGCTCTTCTGTAGTTGTATTAGCCTGCTGCCGGAGCTTTGGGTGATAAGCGAGGCTCATTGTAAACAGCTTGATGATGTCAAAGTGACCAATCCAAACATTGAACTGCCAGAGATTCACAAGGAAGTATTTGACAATGATGACAAGCACTGATTAGATGCCCATCCGATTAGCTGATCGTATCTCATGGAGCTGCATACTGTCGCATACATTGTTGGATGATGCGTTGACATTCTGATCAATTTCCTGGGTCTTCTGACTCACACGATGCCCAATTATGTTTCCCCAAGTTGGGAGTGCATCGAAGGTTTCATTGAATCTACCACAACGTGCCATATTTCGCCAACCCATATCAAGCGTGTGTCATGTCCGCTGTGAAGTAGTCAACGTTGTTTAAATGGGGCTATTCTTTGGCCCCAGTAAACCTCAGAAATCTCTCTTTCTCTGTGTAGAAGTATGGCCATTGTTGACATATCACAGCTCGCAGAATTCGGTAACTACTAGTAGGTCAACTAGTTCGACTACCGTTCGTGCTTGGTATTGTGCCTCTATGAATAAGCCAGCTCCTCTCTGCCTTGTGTACAGATAGATGATAACGCAGGGACAGCAAGCATATCGGATCCACATGCGGCAGCTCCAGGATGTGTCTAGTACTCGAGGAGGAGATCATCAGAAATTGTCTGTGGATCTGGATCATTTTAATCCTGTCTGTCATCTGACCGGGTTATGGATGGAATGACTTATAGTAAAGCATTTTACAATTATGGAATGGTTGTAACCAAGAGATCAGTATTTAACTATCATGTATTCCTGTTTTCTTTGTTATTTGTATTGTTTTTGTTGTTGATGTTTATTTAATCACGATTACTTGTGCCATATATACATATATATATATATATATATATATATATATATATATATTTGTATAAATATACACACAAAATGATGAAAAGGTAGTACTCTAGCACTAATATACCATCATCACATCGTGTCACCTTATCGTGTTACAGTTGACCTATTTTTGTGCAGAGTTTAGGAGACGTGACGCAGCACTGTGACCGATCTTGTTGTTCCATGATAATCAGTTGCCAGTATTTCACCAGATATGTGTATCGTGTGATGACATGTAGCCATAACATAATTTGTTGTTTTTTCTGTTCAGGTGATCCACACCCTCATAGCTGTGTAATACTTACCGCTAGATTAGTCTGTTATCTCAGGGCTGCTGACACATCGAGTCCTTGATTTGGTGTCATGTTTTCTCGTTAGCTTTCCTGCTGTGCTCGGTCATAGTAGTCACCTGCGGGCGGGATTACCATTGCTGATCATGTTTCATCATCTTTAACACTCTTGAGTGAAGTGCCTCGTCAATAATTCTTCACTCGTTGTACCAGTTGAAACCGATATCCAGATATATCTGTGGTTATGGGGAGTTCTCTCCAAGAGATGTTCTCATCATTGCTAACAATTGCTTAATGAAAGAGAAACTTCATCACTCCAGTGATATTTATTAGCAATGCATACTTCTGCTTAGGTGATTCTTAATCCTTCACAAACCATAAAACTAACAGTCTGACTCATTAGCATTTCAATAAGAAAACACTAATCTTGTTATTTGCTTTTTCTTGGATTAAATCATTTTTCATAATAGAGATACCTTGATATACTTTTTCTTGTTGGTGGGAATTCAGTTTCTCTGTCCATGTGCCTTCAGCATTTATCAGTAGTGGATGGTATCGAGTGAAATGCATTATCAGCATTTTTGTCAAAATCAGGGTATCAACTTCCAGTCCATGGCTTGATATCCTGTTGTTCTGCTTAAAACTTGGCAGCACTTTGATGTAGTGGATCAACTTGTTTCCCAGTTGATAGACAAAAAATGGTGAGCTTTTAGAAAACAGTCCTCTATTTCCCTACCTCCAGTATCATTCTAATTCACTGACTGTACCTAATATTGGAGTGATATTTAATAATCATGTACAGGTATATACAGGTGAACCAGATGTGTTTTGCCATTGTTCTGTGATATGTGGTGCTTTTCGGGCTATCTACGAGTTACACTTGTCTGTCTGAAATAGACTTTTTATGTTGAAATAATGTCGATGCTCTCAGCAACGTAGGGTATGTAATAAATCTCATGATTATCGAATTCACATAATAATGTAATGTGATTAGGGGAACATGACGAAAAAATTATATCACAGACTAATTGTATTTATGGTAATTCATTGAAGAGACTGCCTTTGTATGTGTGTGATACTGATTAATGATTTCTGTTTTACCCTGTACTATAAAGTGTGTACTACTTAATCTTCACCCTGTACTAACCGTATAGTCAGATTTTGACGCTGGCTACCATCTGTTTTACAGATTTACTTCTGTGTGTGTGTGTGTGCCATGTTATTATATAATATTAACACCTTGATGCGATTGTACCTAAATTTGTATAAGCTGATGTGCAAGGCCATTATATTTTGTTGGTGGCACCAAGTGCTCTTAATATGATGTTATTGACTAATTCTAACAAATCTGTTCACACAGAGATATCATTATACTACTGGCCCATGTTGTGTGCCAATGTCATCACTTAATGGTTGGCTTGGAAAAAGTTAGCTCGGACTACAAATGTGGTCTAAATGTTGAAATGAAGTAAGGAAGAACGAAATTGAAATGATCATAATATCATTGCTTCAAAAATGACAATGATGCATGGAAAAATAATATTGTTGCACAAGTAATATTCAGTTACTAATAGACGTGTAAATGAAATTTGGCGTACATGTAATTAGTTACTGGCAATTTCATGCCATTTATGTAAAATTTCAGCACAAATGTGGTACAGTAGTCTTGGGCTTCTTCGGTTTGTCTGTGTGTGTGTGTGTAAGGGTTATATTGGTGGAGGATGTTGAATCAAAGGTTGAACTTCATATTTGCTCAGGTTTGTTGCCAGAATGTGATAGGATTCTTCACTTGGATCATAAAATATGTGCGATAACTGGCCAAAATCCATATGCCATTACATGATTAGCCATCTTGGTGTCTTATTATTGTTTTGCTTTAATTTAACACTGAAGGTGGTAAAGCTGTATATAGATTTTTCTTTTGTCCACATTTTACTGGTGAATCACTTGTTAATGGTTCATACAAGATGACAACACAAGATGCCACCTGATCTTATGTTGTAACAGAGCAGTTAAATATAATGTACATGATACACTGTGACAGGGTATGGTCAGTGTATTGGGCTTTTCACTGTTTGTGCATGTGTGTTCGTGCCAGTGGCTGCATTGAGCATAAACATTTCAATGGTAATTTTGTCAAACAATGTTAGTTTTATGTCTATGGTCTTGTTTAAAGGATGAATTTTTCTTAAATTAGCATTTATCCAGAGCACCATCTAGCAATCAAAGTGGGCAGCCATAAAAATTAACAGATGTGTGAAATTAGTGATGAATTTCGTCGATTGCTTTTGAAATACCAAATTATCGAATATTTTCCTGTGGATGGCAAGTTTCATTTCTGGCTTAAACACTAAAAAAAGGTCTGACCCGGAATGAATGAAATGGTGAGTGAAGAGGTATGTAGCTAATTTTTAGGGATCTTTACTGCAATAGTTGTTTCCACATCTGAAATAAAAGATGTTTCATTGAATTTCTCATCAAAAAGTCAGTATCACAGATAACCATCTTAAAACAAAATGGTAAATAAATTATGGGGTGTCATCATCTTGGACAGATCTCATTGGATATGTATATGTAATTCTCAACTACTTCATGATGATGATGACGGCAAGATTGTATTAATCACTACTGTCTGCGTATGCACACACACACAAGACATAGATTCATTACTGTTGTAAACAGTAATTAAAATGATACCCCCTTTAGTTGCAGGCTCTGCTTCAACTAGCACTGAATTAAATTATTTCCATTTTCTTGCTGCTTAATGCAGGATTGTGCAATAGTCCATAGGTGAGGTGTCTGCAGTTTGCTTTACTTGAAACATCAGGTTTGTTGGCATGTTGTGAGTAATGGTGAACACTGCAGATGATTTTATAATTTCAAGTGACTGTTGTTCCAATTCTCTGCCAATGTCATGAAGTAACTTGAATGTTTAAGATGAATATTTAATGTGCAGCTCCATATCATTATATATATATATATATATATGTATATATATGTGAAAGAGATATTCATGTATGTGTATGCCTGTCTCTGCATGTTTTGTGTGAAGTCATATCTGATGGTGTAATGATGTACCGAAAACTTACCAATATCATATATCTGACCCGAGATGTTATGTTGCTCTCTAAAATGTCTCTGTTGAATGTTAAAAAAAATCATTGCAAAAATAAAGTATATTGTACAAAAATCGAGTTGTTTTAATCAGTTAACCTGCAAGGCACAGTTTTCATAAGATTAACAAGATATACATCTACAACACCAACAAGTAGCTCTGGTAATAAAATTACTGGAGTAAAACAGTTCCTGCATCAAGTATTATTCTGAACAAAAATGTGTCAACACGACATAAATGTACAAAATAAATAACACAAAAATCCGTTCCAGCTTAAAACATATTTCAATCATATTAAAGTACTGATTTGGTTTCTTTCGCATTACTTTGCATAGTTATCTACATTTGCTGATTTGTGAATTAAATTTCAAACAGGGAGGGATAAAATGGATGTTTCCGATATTCCTTATTCAGTGGATCAGAGAATATCTAGGGAATGCTGAGGAATACCTGTACATTGAAGCGGCACCAATTCTATTGATAAGACTATATACTGATGACAAATATATCCCTGTGGTGTTAAATGCAAGATGAGGCTCGTCATGACTGCACCAGCAATCAACAATTAATTATCTAACACCTGCGAACAGAATCACATCTCGACCATTGCTGATCTGATCATTTTAACACAGCTTAATTTTCTTTGCCTGAGATTCTTCACTGTCCGATGAACTCTCATCCTCACTCGGACTCTCACTTTCATCATAAGCTTGCCCTTCTTTCAGGATCCACTGCTCTCTGACACTTGACCTCGGTGCCATCTTGACCACACCCAAGGCTGACTTGCGACTTTCTAAAGAACAATTTAAGAAAGGTTGAGATTACAAAATAACGTTCTGAATGTTCACTGACTGACTGTCCCCCTACCTCCCTCAAGTATAAACTAGTATATTACAATGATATATAATATATCATATTAAATATATCATATTATTTAACAACATGCAGGATCATCTGTCTATAATTCATGAGACTGACTCAGTCACTCACTCAACTCATTCAACCACCCACTCTCCCATACATCAGACAATAGTGTTATTTACCAGCATGCAGGATCATCTGTTGACAATTCCGGGTTACTGAATTGCGACACTGTTCCAAATTTAAACCGAACAGTGTACCACTGGAGACGTATGTCAAGTCAAATAACATCATCACATTCTTTCATCATGATTAGCAATACCACAGAGGATCGTAGTCACAGAAAATTACCAGTATTCATTTTGATTATTAACATACACATACATACACACACACACACACACACACAAGGATACAGATTGGCAACATCATACGGACCTCTGACATCCATTTCCTGTAAGAGACAAAATACTTTTAAACAAGGAGATACTATGAATCTAATATAATAAATAAGTCAGATCACTACCACCTGAGTTCAAATCTCGGTGTGGGCATAACTGAAGGGTGTTTTATTTTTTACTTCACTTCATAACCTTTGGAGGTCGCTTGGCCCATTTAGCCTGCAATGTGCACAAAGTGACCATAAAACACCAATCATCATCTATAGCAGACACCCCTTGGACGTATGTCTAAAGTGTGACCAACACCAAGGCTAAACAACTCAACTGATCACGCATTAAAATTAAAAATATGATATTTCTCCAGGTGCTGAATATTTATCTACAGACGATATCTACAAATGAGTAATTAGTAATTATAACAGGATCACAAATCACCTGACTGAAAACTATTACAAATAATTACGTCATATAGTTAATTACACATCTAATATTAAGGTCGATATGCATACAACATTAATGCAATCAATATCATACACCAAAAATGTGAAACTGGCTTACCTCAATACAGCAACTGCTTAAGATTATATTCTGAAAAGTGTAAAATAGAATTGTTTAATTTCATAACATCTGGATCAAAATCAAATAACTCAAACATGATCTCTACGGATAAAATTATTATTAGAAACTTTATTTGGAAGGGCTTACTCGTAAAGTGAACTGGATATTATCACACACTCATCAAGATATGAAATATAATCTAACACTTCCATGATAATACAGTTTGTGTACAAGACTGTGTACAATAAACAGTTAGTAAAACTTGGATCCAGTGAAAGCATTCACTTTTATACTACCCATTTCGACCATTAGTATTGTAAATGAATGAAAAACAAAGGACATTCTCCTTTAATTCTAAGCATGAAAAGTGAAAGTTACTGATTTTGGGTTTCTGAGGATAGACTATTTTCTATTAACTCTTTTAAATGATTATATCTGCTGTATTTAACTGAACATATCACAGACTATCTGATGAAATAATGAAGATAACACATCAGCTCAACCAGCAAACAATTTCATCAATCCCTGTCCCAACCAAGGCCCAGATGAAGCTCAATTAACTAAACTATAGGTTATTATTTAGCCAAGATAAGGATCACTGTGTTGTGCAAATCTCTTTCCCTTGAAATCTCTGTGATGTATATATCACACTATTTAGAGAAGGTCATTGAATGGGTGAGTATGGCTAAATGACACATCAATAAAAAATGCGGCTTCCTTTTAAATGTCTCTTATTGCAAGAACAAGAACAGGGGGCTAATTGTAAACCCCCAAACTGGTGGGGGCAATGGACAAATAGTAAAAATAGTAAAAATTGTATCATATCATTTCTAATATCAGAACCCGCATATCATAATGCATCTGCATTACTGAAAATAAATGTATCGTAAACATATACAACTGGGTGTAATTCATATTCTCCTGTGTGATATATGTTTATCATATTTAACTTGTGAACCTTAGATAGTAACCTTGCCCTTGGTGTATTCTACAAGTAACTGGCCACTGCTGATTGTGTGTCGTCTTGCATCGCGGGACACCAGCATCGGTGTGTAGGTGAGCTCAAAGTGTATACCTCTTTCAACTGCCTACAAAATATACAAACTTATCATTAAAAACTCTTCATTGAAGCAACAGCTGGTTAAATCATAGTGGTTTGGCATTTTAACCAAACGTGTAGCACAAAAATTACATTACTATAAAAGTCACCATTTTGATCTTTGGTCTCGCTAAGTAGAATGGTAGTTTCTCATTGAAATCAAAGGTAATGATGTCGACGTCAAGATTCTTACAGGCAAGCTGGAAAATTAAAATACAAATAAACTACTTACAAAGATGCTCAGCGAAGAAATGAATAATTACACACTGTCTGTTTCTGAGTCGATAAACAGACAGTCATCTAGATACCATTGATGACTTGTAGCTGTCAACAATATTGTGTGTATAGGGTCAAAGCTGGGTCTGAAAGTGTGTGGGACCAGGGATAAATACAGCCCCCCCACACACAATAACACATTGCTTAATAATTTTATTAACAAAGTCATTCGGTCTATTGTTGGGTCTTTTAACCCCCATCCAAAATCTTTTCCAAAGATTAGGTTATCATCCTGGCTCACTTTTTCCAAAGGATGGCTCTGTCTACGACTGCTAAACTTGGTTGGACTAATTTGTTCAGACTTGGCCCTAGTAACAGCTAGGATATATATATATATATATATATATATATATATATATGGCCAAGGGGTGATTCCTTAAGGTAACATCATACAAACACTGGTAACACTGGGATTCAAACAATAACATAAAAAATGCAAAAATCAAATCCTTTTCAACACATTATGTATTTTTTTTAACTGTTTGCTGCTTGAATGTTAAGCAGTAGACTCTATATCAAACAGACATATCATATGTGCTGCATCTAGCTTACCTCACACATCTTCTCATTCATGGGTTTTACTGCCAAAATGTCATAACCTTGAATGGCTTGATCTTTCTGGAATAACAAAACAAAAGCTTATCATCTGTATGTATGTTTGCATGTGTATGCATGTGTGTGTGCACATGCATGTGAGTATATGAATGCGCATAAGTGCATGATGTCAAAATAAATCACCTGGAGCATGCGTGACTGTGATGCATCTTCCAATACTAGAGTAAAACGACTGTAGATTTCTATGTCCTGAATATATAAACATGTGGTGATATAAGAATTAGCAAGTAACCAATCACAGATCACTTCAATGATAATACGAATGTTGACTTGGAGTAACAATATCTTTATTTTAACAACAACAACACAACTACATACTGTTCTATAACTAACCTTGCTGATCTGACCAGAAGATGACTTTATTTCCTTTAATCTGGTTGCTGGTAACACCTGAGGAGACTGAGTCTGAATAACATCAAATGTATATTAAAATTACTAGTACCGCTGATGCTACATCTCTACTGTTGAATGTGTGTGTATGTATAATATATATATATATATATATATATATATATTAGTAATACAAGTTTGTTGTGTTCAAGCTGCAGAGGATGTGAAATAATACAGTAAGTTAAAAAGACAAAAATCAAATATACAGATTTCACTTTACAGAATCCATGATTTACACAAAGTGCTGTAGGACGGAGTCACCGTACAGAGATCACGTTTTATGGAGAAAAAGATATTTCATTGATTTTTCCAAGAAGATCATGGGCCGAAAATGACCATTTATAATTACAAAGTTGATTTCAAGATCAGTAATGATTACGAATGGTGTTTAAAAACCAATACGAAGCAAACAATGACAACAACAAAAATTTATTAAATTATAACTTCAGAGCATGCAGATGGTTTATTTATGTCGATGTAACCAATTATTGTTCTAAGTCTGAGGAAACGCCCATCCATGGAGCGGTAGTCACACCTGAGACACATGGCTGAAGGACGAGTCCCTAAGAAAACACATCCCACAAATACAGGTATGGTATGGGTTCAAACCCACAGCCTGGAGGTTTTCAGTGGTGCAGAGCTCTAATCAATCCAACAACAGTACGTTCTGAAACTAACCCAAACTCAGATATGGGGCGAATTTCACTGGAGTTTTAAAATTCATATTAATTCCAATTACGACACTATACATATTAATACAAATTGTATTTGGCTACTCATTAATTAAGCATTAGGTTAAAGGAGATAATTATGACAAGGGTTTAAAGTTAGCAGAGACCAAATCAGAAATACCATCTCTACAAAATGATTAATTGTAATAATAAAATCAACACATACTAGAGTAATCAGATGACTGTTGTCGGTATTGTTAACAATATTTTACATGAAAACCAAACTGTCCTCATATTAAGTATTAACCATGATCATTGATCTACTATTTAATTGAACAGTTTCTTTTCTCAGAATATATTAATTATACAAGTTTTGGGTTTCTCTCCATTACATTATGACTATATGCCTACCATGGTGCATCAAACAGTGTCAGGATGATTATTAGAGTTTCTCCGAGTCTGTTTTTTTTCCGACATTTCTGATTATAAAATCAATCACCTTCTGCAAATTTAGAATAATGCAACTTGCATTGTGACAAATACTGAAACACTGCAGCTGTCTCAGCTCAAATTATATAGTGAGTTTGCGATTTAGCATATCACCCCCCCCCCCTTTGTGAAACATGTTGAAGGATATTAGGACTGAAGGTTTTCTTGGGCAAATTCATATTACCTGAACAGAACATTTCAACTGGCTTATTAGAGAGATATTGGAGTGCAACACTATATTGTGCTGTTGAATTGCTTTCGCTAGTAAAGATGATTTAAATTTTAGGGTATATTTAAGACTATTTGTAAACATTTTAGAATTTTTCATTTAAATTATTCTGTTATTTAATCAATCGCAATTCATTAAAGTGAGAAATGATATATGTCAGTGACTTATTGCAAGGTAAATGTGCAAAAGTGCATTTAACAGGCTTATGTTTAAATTAAATCAAACTTTCTTTCAGCACCTGCCCATTTACTACAAATCAATAACAAAATTGCCATCTTCTATTTTTGTTTCTTTTTTGTCATAATGACAATCTTTTAGACATTTTGTTCCATGTTTTATGCTGTATAGTCTATTAATTTTATTAACAAATTATGATGTGTTCTTTTTCTTAATCATCAGTGATCGCTGTGATTTATGTGTGCATATATTAAATATAGTTCAACCTGGAAAACAGAAGCTAACATTGTTGTTGCTGTTGAATCAAGTTGTTTAGATAGAAGCTCTGATCACACCTTCGACATATGGCTGAGGGATGACGACAAATACTGAAATATCCCACAAACATGAATAAGAGTCAGATTCAAATCCTCAGCCTGAAGGTTTGTAGCACAATGCCCTAATCACTGCACCATCTGAGAAGTGAGAACCTGAAGCAAACACAGGTACAATCCATGGTACTTAGATGACAGCTAACAGAATGCCAACTGTTTCTAATATGTTAAAACACTTACTACAATTGTCACTACGTAAAGAATGACAAAGAATTTCCCAGTAAAATCTTATTTTTAGATATTTACTTCACTCTGATAATTTCCAATCACAAAATATTCTATTCACCTTATTTTGCTTTCCTTTCTGTTTTCGCTTATCACTCTGAACTGTTGGAGTCTCATCCTTCCAGACGTAGTTTAATACCACAGACTTGTATCCTACTATATATATATATATATATATATATATATTACAGTTAATCTGTATAATCAAGTAATATGTATATTACCTGAAATTTTCAGGTAATCTGTATTAAATCTCAGTTAGCAATAGACCTAATACCTGAAAATTTTAGGTAATATACATATTCCCTGATTATACATATTAACTGTAACATATACATATTGGGTAGAGAAACATATTTTAGTATAACAGGTTATTATATATCAGTGTGTTCACAGTTCTTAGGGGAAAAACCCATAACATGATGTCCTTCACTGAATTAACTGAATACTCATTTGGTGATTAAGAATTTATCACTCTGATAAAAAAAAATTATCTCTAAAGCATCATATGTAAAAATAAGTTTCTCAGACTTTGTAATGCATTATGAAACTGTTTTCTCTATTTGGCTGACTTACCAACTATAAAGCGACTTCAAAATCTGCTTTTAAAACTAACTTTATAATTCAATGAAAATTTAAAGAAATCAAGTAAAATAATTTAGTTTTCAGCAAAGTCTTGCCACAAATAAAGGATGTTTAGTGTAGTCACAGAAATATAGGACATTCTGCAAAATATAAATGTGAACATAACTAACCAAAATCTGGATTTGATTAAATATTTAGCACAACTGGCAACTATTTTCATAAAATTCAGTTCTTTTTTACTATTTACAACTAGGTTAGATCACAATTAGCCCCCAAAATACTTATATCCAAATATATTCTTTCCGATTAATTCTGCTTTTAGCAAGAAACTTCAGTATTTATTTATTATTCCCGTCAGTGTACATTTGGACACTCTATCATCAAGATATTTTCCCTCGGGATGTTTAGCCATAAACAGTGGAGTTATTCTCAAATTTGATCTCCTATAAAAAGTTTTTTACAACAGGACAAATTAACTAGTTCCTGTGGAAAATGGTTTACCGGTATGTGTTGAGGAACTAATGATAATTTCTAACTTTGGTTAGGATATTCTAACTGACTGAAAATGTTTCAGCATGTCATATTTTATCTGAAGACAGTAGTCTTAAACTATCATAATTTTTTTTAATACAATATGGTGTTCGGTAACTTAGTGGCCCAGGCAGCCTTAGTGAGTTTTATATGAAGAAAAAACTGTCTTGGCTACCAATCACCAGACAGTGCTTCTGCAGCTCTCTCTCTATCTATCTCTCTCTCTCACACACACACACACACACACACAACACACTAACATGGACTATCAAAGCTCTACTAACTTTATTTTATTTATTGTGTTTTTCCTGTGTATTTAAGGTCCCTCTTCCTAATCAGCTTGATGTAAAAAAAACACAGTTAAGTTTCCTAATATTTACACCTCTATGAAGCCTTGTGATGCTCACATAAGACTTCATGATTTTGATGACTTGTCACAAGATGAGCCCTTTCTTTCCTGTTTTAAATTATACTGTATCTGTAGCAGTAGTCTTCCATGTGTAGAAATCTAGAACCAGATTTACAGAGCTGAACTATTTATTAAGATATTGACTAGTATTCAGGATTTTGGGTGACCTCTGATGATACAGAACATCACTCAATAAACTCTCCTCCTGGTCATTCATCAGGAATAACTCAAATATGGAAGTGTAACAAATTGCTCTCCGATGTCATATTTTTATTCCAAACAATGCTTGTTTGGCATGTACTGACTGACCCATAAGCCACAAAGACACTTATCAATGGAAATGATCTTCCCTAAAGTGTCGTAAAATAGAAAAACGTTTTTAGTTAGCATCATTCCTATCTACTAAATAATGGCTGTCTATAAATGATAAGAACTTGAGGATCTGATGAATACGATAATAATAGAAATGTGTCTTGAACCAAGTAACTAAATGTCTATGACTGCACCAGTCTCAACAGGTTTTGGAGTTTAAATTCTTAACCTGGTCTAATATTGAAGTTTGGCTGTTTTATTGGAGTGTGGCTGCTTCATCCAGTCTTTTGATGGTGAAGATAGTCCTCATGGGTGTTGAGACACAGGATAGCACAGAAACTATTTTCTATCACGGTCAAATTCATAAATCAATTTGGCAGCAAGAATCTTGACGTGGTTCAATGTTGTAGATGCTGTTGGAAGGTCACCTTTTAAACTTGAAATGCCTGTGAACCACATAGAATGTGGCCCTAAATCATAATTTGTAACCCTGTAGCTTAACCAGTAATGCTGAAATTGTTACTGACCCCACAGATATATGTGTCAGCATCAGAACCTGAACATATTGCCACACAATAAGTCTTAGTCGATTTACAAACACCAACTCCTAAATCTTTACAATCCATTTTATACATTTAATTCCAATATTGTACCATAATTATATGCACTATGATACAGTCTAAAATTCTACAAATATATTATACTAATCAATGCACAGTTTATAACAATTCATAACTTGCTCAAATTATTATCAATACTGGTTTCAAAGACAGATTCTTAACTCGACACCTATTCATGAACTGCATCCTCATCACTAGAAATCATTGATATTCAGACAAATATTGTCACATATCATTTCATGTACATAAAAGAAATATTTTGTGACAATTAGTTTTAGCTACATCGATGGAGAAATAGCAGGCTAATCTAAATCTGAATCATCCAGTACACTGTGTGGTGACCGAATCTAATCACATCTGACTTGGGTAGCTATGACTGACTCATCACGTATGAAGAATTAAATTTCCAGCTATACTGGATATGTAGTTCTTTTTATGAAGTCTGGTGATGGCAAAGTGCTTTGAGGGTGAGGTGTCCAAATTTACAGAGGGAGAAAGTGTCTAGCCATGATAGCACAGTTCATTAGAGTGTAGGACTCGTAGCTTAAGGGTCACAGGCTCGAGGCTCTGGAGCTGTAATGCTGTCATGTTGCGACTGGTTCACTCATCCATAAAAATGAGAACCTGACAGGACTTGATGGATATGTGTTTCAGGAAAGCTTTGTGCCTATAATGGCAGCATGCATTGTACGCTCCCTTGGGAGTTGAGATGTGTGCTGGATTGATACGAGTCTGAGTCAGGGATAATAATACCATAAAGCGCCTTAGAGCAGTTATCGAGCTGAATAGGATGGCATATAAATGTCACATATTATTATTATCATGTGTACCTTAAAAAGACTACAGAAATTATAAATTGAGCAGGGTTAACATTACTTTACATTTAAATGATAATCAAAATTTATGAAATTAGGTCAATAATATAATAATGTGGTTGCACAACCAAGCATAGGAAGTCAACACAAGTCCAAGAACTAAAAAACATGCACTAATCATTCTTTTCCTCTCAAACATGCAAAGCATAATGGTATTGTATTTAGGAGGACATTCTTTCCTTTCAAACATACAAAGCATGGTGTTATTGTATTTGGGATGAATGTAGGTGATGTTTTTGACCATTTTCAACCTCTAAAAATAAAAATAAAAATGTACAGATATAGCTGTAAGATGTAAGCAGAAAGCTTGGTTGGGTAGACAAGGTAAAGCCACAGTTAGATCTGGATTAATTTAATCCCATGACCAATAATCACTCATTTCCAGTGCAGGTCCTCTCACTGAGTGGCTACTACAAGTTCATTCCCTACCACTCAGTTTTCAGATGCAACATAATTATAATCATAAGTGATTACACTGTAAATGTAACTGTCATTGCTGATTACTTTTCTGATTACACAGGGTATGCACCTTTTTACAATAGCATGCCAAATGGAAGCCAAATAAGGTATCTTTAGGAATATTCAGTTCTGTCCTCTTTAACTGTGCAATTTTTGCCATGTAATTGTGTGCAGGTGTTATCAACATGTGTGTATTTTCTTAGTTGTGTGTGTGTGTGTTTTAGGTTATTGGTGATGATTGGTGTTTTACTGCCACTTTTGTGCACACGATAGGCTAAATGGGCCAAGCGACCTCCAGATATGCCCACACCAAGATTCGAACACAGTGGTAGTGATCTGTGGTCCAACATGCTACCGCTAGACCACGGAGACGCCCATGTGTGTTTTAGGATACATATAGAGAGGCAATAGGGACAGAGCATCAACATATCTAAACACCCTTTGAGACCTACTTCCATAAATCTAAATCTAAATACAACTATACATACACTAATCTAAGTATAAATGTTCCATACCTCCACATATTGATACATATATGCGTATACCTATACATGTGTATGGGCTACTCATCAGCCTGTGGGAACCAACAAATATGTCACGCCCACAGGAAAGCGGCTACATGCAGGCTACGTACAAAAAGCGGAAGCACGTAAAAAATACAATTTGATACCACAGCTCGCAGCAAACAACACATGTGTGTGGTTCAATGGTGACTTACTACATACATATGCTAACTACTTTGACACCACAGTTTACATTCAACAGTAATTTTCTGTGGTTCAAAAGAAACCTGTATATAAAACATTTCGACACCTCAGATGCTGACCTCAGCTTTATTCTGGGTTCGAATAACTAAATAAATCCTACCTATATGAACCATGTATATTGATACACATCTTACTAGTCTGGCATCGCGAATTCTTCTCTAACCTAAGTGAAAAGTTAGGTCTTTTATAGGCCCTCAGCATGTTAACAAACATTACAGTTTGTTGACCATGTGATACAATGTACTCCATATGGAATCAGCGAAGTGATTTAGCTAAAATAAAAACAAACTAGTGATACTGCACAATGGATTATTATTGGACTAGAATGAAATATCATCTCAAACCTGAGTAAATACTATGATTTACTCGAACCTAACAGTTAATCCTCGTACGTTTCCGTTCATCACTAAGTGAACGTTCATTCACACCTAATTTAGTGTCCCTAAGTATATGCAGTTAGGTGTGGTGGGATCTAAATTAAAGCACCTATCCACTTGATCTATTTGACCCATGGTCGAGAACAGCGGATTTCAGGCAGATCTCCGATACTGTGAATGACACGTCAGGAATATAATAGCTATACATTCTACAATTTTCCTATATCAGTGTAACCTTATTACTCATATTATAGGAAAAACTCTGTTTTAGTTATATAGTTTATATACAAACAGTATATCTACTGGGAAATTAGTTAATAACATTTCTGAATATACAAGAATAAGTGTGTGTGTGTGTGTGTGTGTGTGTGTGTGTGTGTGTGTGTGTGTGTGTGTGTGTGCATATGCAAGTGACACTGCTGTACTTAGATATGTTTATTGTGTCATTATGAAGGACTGCTTCAGCTACAAACACAAAAGTGAAGGCTAAGAGTCGACCACAGTTTACGAAGAAATGTAGTACATGCAGTAAAAACCCATCACACCCGTGGAAAATAGGAAAATGTCCGGCGTTGGGATCGTACATGTTCGTATTGCAAACGTCCAAACCATTGGCTAGCTGTTTGTCGTAATCCCAATGGTTGATATAACACCGTTGGTGAATCTGATGATGATATGGAATGAGAAACTGTACAGCCTTGATACACCATGCAGTGTCATTCAAAATCGACACTGGTGCAACGTTTAACACGCTTACATTAGACACCTACCAGATTCTGCACCATGATGGTAAACATAGGGCATCACGTCAAGTGCTCAGGAGAGTTACACCAGCCACACACTAAAGCCATTGGTGGCTGTCGACTTTGCTGTTTATCACTGTATAAAGAACAACATCGTTTGAGATAGTGAACGTTATTCAGGAAAATGTTCGCTCACAACACACAGCTATAGCACTGGGACTGATCACCAGAATATCTAGTTTGGTCAGTGACAAACTAGGAAAGAATCCACATGTCAGTCAGGTGAGCAGAGAGCTGCCAGAACTGGACAGAAACACTGGTACATTACCAGGAGAGTACACAATCAAGCTTGAGGATGGAATGGTTGGTGTAGTACATGCTGTCAAATGCCAACCAGCAGCACTGCGCGCTAGAATTATCGACAAACTTCACGAGATGGAGTGATAAAACGCGAGCCCTACCTCATAAGGACTATCAAGGATATTGTCTCGGATATACCAGGTGCTACTGTATTCTCAGTACTCGATACTAAGAGCAGCTTTATGCAAATAAAACTGGATACAAAATCATGATTATTGATGATGTTCAAAACTGCACCTACCGTTTGGTGTGGTGTGCCAGAAGCTTTCCAGAAGGTGATGGTGATTGGTGTTTTATGGCCACTTTTCTGCACATTGTAGCAGGGCTCGACATTAAAGTTTTTGGCCACTTGTCATGTAGGAAAAGTCAGACTTAATTTTTGCTTGTCCAGAAAAAAAATCACTTATCCAACAACTGACCAGGTTGGCCTTAGTAGGTACACGCCTAGCTACAGGTTTTGCAGAACATTTCATTGGCTGCCTCATCATGAAACAGCCCTGGAAATTCAACTGTCCACTTAGCAATAAAATTTTATTTCTTTTTCCCTTCGTATTCCTTTTGTAATACAGAACGTTCCTTTACAGTTTTCTTTTCTGGAATTATGAAACTGAATATCGACAACGACATTCGATTTGAGTTATTACTAAATTGTACTATGAAATAGCAACTGAGTCTTGTCACATAGCCGGTAGTTATTGGCATTGGTGCAGTAAAACATGCTAAGAACTTAGGGCCAGAACTATGCCAACCAAATTTCTTACTACAACAAAAATTTACTAGCTATTAAAACCATATTTTTTTTACTAGTCAGAACAAAACTGCTGGAATTGATATAGAACACCAGATCATAAATTTGTGTATGATTGATGTTTTACAGCTACTTTTGTGCACATGGTAGGCCAAATTGGGTGAGTGAGCTCTAAAGGTAATAAAGCGAAGTCAAAGATGAAAATCAGCTATGCCCATGCCGAGATTCGAACTCAGGTGGTAGTGATCTGTGGTCCAACACCCTATAAAATAGACCACGAAGGCGATAAAGACAATAATTATGTGCTTGTTGTTTTATTAATCCATACTCAAAGTCTAACGCAATAAAAGTATATAATAATCAACAGTTTATAGTTCATCCAGTAATTAATTATTGGTCATGTCCACAATCTGGCCAGGAATTTTCTTCTTGTGGCTGTTGTTTAAATATAAAATAAAGCACAAAATAGCAAACAAAGATCAAGGAAGAAACAAATTTAAGTTACCAAATACTGTAATTTTATTTACTGTAAACAAAGATAACTGGCCAATCAGGAGAGAGTATAATGCAAAATGGATATTTACCAGCCAAGACACCAGCTCACCAAAATCTCTCCCATCCTTCAAGCATGGTTCTTATATTTAGTAAATATTTATAAATATGACATCTAAAATGGGTACAACAGCAGATTTTAGCATTATTTCAGATCTGGAAACTATTGGATGATAAATATTTGTTGTTTATCACGACCCATTTTCTGCTGAAAATCGGTCCAAAATCCAGCCTACAATTGGGAACAGTGCTTTTTAGCAACCATTGGTGAGGTATCAGTGGGGGGGGGTTTTAAACTATGATACTTGTTCCACCCTTCAGATATACCCACATCAAGATTCGAACATGGGTGGTAGTGATTTGTGATCCAACATGCTACCGTTTAAACCATGAAGGCGCCCCCAGAAGTGATGGTGGTGGCACCATAGTGAAAGATAATATTCTGATAGCTGGTAAAGACCGACAACACCATGATTCCATACTGAAACAAGCAATAGAGCGAGCATGTACTTTCAACTTGAAGCTGAATGTGGAAAAATGTCATACATGTCAAGCAACGGTTCCATATGTTGGACACATGGTGATTCGAAAAGGATTAAAACAGATCCAGAAAAAGTTAAAGCGGTTCAAGAAATGCCAGTACCAACCAGCAAAGATGACCTTCGATGTTTCCTAGGATTTGTCACCTATCTGTCGAAGTTCATACCAAATCTTAGTGGAATTGATGCTCCCCTGAAGCAGGTGTTAAAGAGTGACGTGCTATTTACATGGCAGTTAACACAAACCAAAGCTTTTAAGAAGCTTATAGATGCTTGCTGCTCTCTGCCAAAGTTTACGGTTGTACTATGATGTAACAAGAAATCAGTTCTGTGTCTGGCAACATGGTGTCAATCGATGATTTGTTTTAAGTGAACTCTTCACAATACAGAGTGTTCATAATAATAATAATATGTGATATTTATATAGTTCCCTATTCAGTTAGAAGCTACTCTAAGGTGCTTTACAATATTATTTACAATATTAGTATCCCTGACTCAGACCTCTTTCCACCCAGCACATATCTCAACTCCCAAGTGAGTATACAATGCATGCTGCCATTATAGGCGCAAAGCATTACTCAAACGCATAGCCATCGCATTTTGTCAGGTACTCATTTTTTTATGGATGAGTGAACCAGTTACCACATGACAGCAGCATTGCAACTCATCAAGCCTTGAACCTGTGACTGTTCGGCTACGAGTCTTACGCTCTAACTAACTGCACTATCATGGCCATACAATGGGTTATTATGATGAAATGTAATTTCTAAAACTATTCAACAAATTGTTATTATTATCATTGTGTTCATGACCATGTCAAGGTAGAGTTATAGCAAGCTAGATCTATAACTATAGATATATACTGTGCTATGAGACAGATTTGCCCTGTCAAAACTTTACCTCAGATTAATTTCTCAGCTCACAACATCGTGGGGGTAACCACGTAAAATTATGTTGCCATCTACACTAAATTAATTAAAAGAGGGCGACACTAAAGATCCTTTGATGACGTAGATCAAATACACTCTCCCACTCCTCATTCTCGAGTTTTTTTGACTCCATCAATAAAATGGAAAATAAGTGCTCGCGCTGTTATCTGTCCTATCCTATCTTTGTTCCATGCTCATTATTATACGGAAACAAAATATAATAATTAAATAAATCAATCATTTTGTGTTGGTGTTAACGCCAAAATATTAAACTAGAAGTCAACTAGCGTGTTAAAATTAGATTTTGGGTAAATAGTAAATGGGTCCGTGTTAACAGTAAAGTCATTAAGTGTTTTATATTTAAAGTATTAAATTATAAAAGCTAGGCTAACAAGTACAAGATATATCACTAAATAGCATAACTGTCTGTGGACGATAATAGAGCATCTAATATCACTTAAGCACCTTATGTATACCCTTTAAGCTTAAATAAGTATGATGAGAGTATTGAGATCACTATATTAGTATAATATCTTACAGCGTTGACATAATTCTACAACACGATTAACTCTTGCATCTTCGCAATCAGAATAAATAATATTTGATTCACATGGCATAGACATCTTTACAACAGAAATTCTAAACACCATACTTATGTTACACAAAATGAAATACACTTATTTGAAACGTCAGTAAGCAAATAATAGATATAGACCACTGAGTTCTAACATATTAATGAATATTTTCTTTTTGTGCTTTAATCACTTGCGATATTTTAAAGAATGCATATATCTACAATTGAAGTTATCACATCAATTTAACAAATATGTGATCCAACAATAAAACAAAAATTACTGTTTATTTTTGTATGTGAAGAAATACAATAATAGTAAAAATTTTCATCGTATTTGAGCATATTAAAGTTTACTTAGAAGTTTTTTATTTGATATAATTTTAGATTAGTATCGTTCCGCATTCACAACAATCAAGATAGTAATTAGAAGAGGCTGATGTATCCAACCGGATGTTGACAAAATAGTGCACGATGGGATACATTCTTCAGCCACTGGTAGTGTAATGTGTTACAATCGAGTTTGTATGTATATTTGTTACAGATTTCTTATTACTTTCTTTTTAAAATATACATTGGGTACATTAATCTATTTCAATTCATGTCTAACTTTATTCACTAAATGACATCATGTTTATTCGTGTATTAACATTTACATAATTGTTAATGTTTGTTAACTAGTCTAGTCTAGAATCTAAATTAGATCTAATCTTAAATCTAGAATGATCATTCACTGATTCAGAGTAGTCTAGATATAATCAGACTAATGTAATGAGTAATAGACTCTATCTATATTATAGCTATATAACTATAAGGCATAATAAGCCTATATGGTATGAAAGTATATATTTGTTAATTATTGTGATAAAGGCATTAACTGATCTGGTGACAGCTACTGAGAGGATCTTGGCTAGTTATGTCATCAGTAAAAATTATAGTCATTAACAAATAGATCTATATTTTCTTATCAGCATCTAATATAGAAATAAACATTATCATTATGGACCCCACTGGAAATAAGTTAGAATGCGTGTCTCTATATATTATGAAATAAGTCTCAAATTTGGATCAGGTATATGCACACACGGGCCTAGGTAGTACATACCTCAAAGGTGACAACTACAAAATTAACATAATTTTCTGTAGTTTCGGCCATGTAGAATTTTCAGTTTGGAGAACTCGGCCCATCCCAGTGGCAATGCTGGTGAATTCAACCCCTAACACTGATTGATATGGAACATTTTTAGGTTCTGACACATCACTTAATTAACACTCAGTTTTCGCTATGACCACCTATTGCCTGATAACACTGAATCTTTTAAAATTAGTTTAGTATGTATAGTTTTATTTCAGTGTATAAGAATACTGAATTGTTTGTGAATTTACCAAATTATAACCGAAATTTGGTTGTCCCAACAAACATCCACAATATCACTGAATTACGCGAAGTTACAATTTATTAGCAGGGTTGAATAAAGAATGATGTTTTTGTTTGTTGTATATTTATTTGTGAAACACAAGCACATGGAGGCAAAGCAGATGTAAACATAAGCACATGGACTGAAACTTCCATGACCAGGTGACATTAATGAGCCAACCACGATCAACTTTACGCTGGCTAAACAACCACAGACGTTGATAACACATCCTGTGATTGGCCCACGCATTCGACATGTGCAGTTGGGTTCAGTCTTTTAGCAAACTTCTGGACAGTGATCTGGGGAAAATGACACCTGAATTGAAATGTCAAGAAATGACGAATAAACAGTCGTTTTCGATATGCTTCAGTTGGGCAAGTACTTGGGACGATCTACTTGTCCTGCATGCAAAACCACTTGTCCCGGCCAAGTGTTATTGTCCTGTCCTCGGTCGCTCAGCCCATTTAGCCTACCATGTGCACAAAAGTGGCCAAAAAACACCAATCATCTAATCCATTTGCTCTAGCCACCAAGGATCATGGATCATGAAACAAAAGAAAACCAATCAATCAATAGAGTTCTCTGTCAAAATGGTTGAGAATCCTGTATGTTAGTGTACACTTCATCGCCTGGTTTCTTTTGTGTAAGAACACCCATTACCATATATTAAGCAGTTATCTCTGTGGAAAAAGTACATGTTGAGTTGTTTTAGTGTGTACAAACTAATAAAAGTTGTAGCTTTAGAATAGCTCTTTAATGTCCTATGGAACAAGATTAAAACATAAAAAGCACTTTCATAGATATGTTAATATATAAAAAAAATTATATAAATATGTTAATATTTAAAATTTTAGTATAAAATTTGTTAATATTTAAAATTTTAGTATATAAATGTGTTAATATATATAAATAGCCTTTCATTATATTAATATACTACTGATGTATAATACATTTTCTGTGTTCCAGGTTTTTGTATATGTAACATTTTGTGATACCAACTAGAATATACATATACAACAATGGGGTTTTCTAAGCTGGCCAGTTGGCTTGGACTGAAAAAGAAAGAAGCTCAGATAATTGTGGTTGGCTTGGATAACAGTGGCAAGACAACAATTTTGAATCGACTCAAGCCAGACAACGAACAACGTCATGACATTGTGCCAACAATTGGCTTTACAGTCGAACAATTTCAGACCAAGTCCCTTAAGTTTACCGCCTTCGATATGTCTGGACAGGGCAGGTATAGGAACCTGTGGGAGGCCTATTATCAGGATTGCAACGGGATTGTATTCGTCATAGACAGCTGCGATCGGCTGAGGTTGGCTGTGGCCAAGGATGAACTGGATCTACTTCTGGAAAATGAACACATTCGAAATAGGAGGATTCCGATCTTGTTCTTTGCCAACAAAATGGACAAACGTGATGCAATGTCCAGTGTGAAGTGCTCAGCAGTTCTCGGTCTCGAGGAGATCAGAGACAAACCTTGGCATATATGTGCCAGCAATGCTCTGACTGGTGAGGGGCTAGATGAAGGACTCTCATGGTTCGCTGATCAGGTTAAAGAAGTAATCAACAGCAAGAGGAAATGATATCAATCTAACATGTACATAGATAATGAATATCAGTTTAAGTTACTTAAAACACATTCTATCAACACATGTCGTTGTCCTTCCAGTCCAGAAGATGTTCAGTATTATTTTGGAAATGGCTGTACTTTGTAAAATGCAGTAAAGTGTACTTAAGTCAGGTCTCACTGCTTCAGCTTGAATTTGTTGCGTTCTAATTATGTAGCTGGTAACCATTTGTAATAGGTACAGCAAAACGGATATAAATGCAAGTTGCGGTGTTCTGCAGTTTTATCAAATGAACTTGAAAAATCATTTTGTACAAACCCAGGGAAACGGATAATTTAAAAATGCTGTTTGGTTTTTCAAATGCTATTGAGACACTACCATCCAAGTAAATGCAATGTGATCTCATTAGTTTATTAGTCTTTTATTAATAATACCTGTGATCAAATATGTTAATGGAACCATTGACTATTTTCATCAGATTAATTCCGCAAATATATTAATAGTCATACAATTTAGTTGTTAAAAGAAACGTTATAGCTCTGTGTGTGAACATGTATGTATGAGATGTGAGTCACTGTCTAAGCATTTTTTCAAACCTTATACACTACACCCCCCCTGGTGATTGACTGCAATAAATACATAACACATATTGTGTCTGCCTCATTTTGTGGTACAATACACAAAGAAACACACAATTTGATCAAGTAACAAATAAAATGTATCGAACAGTATTAAACACAAATCATGGAATGGGTATTTATGTATTTTATTTCATATAAATGCGTCTGTGTTTCCTAAGTTATGTACACTAAACTTTTCACACAACAGTCTTTATTTATATCAATTCAGCAACACACTGCGCTGAACACATTGTGCTTGTTACTACTATCCAAGCACATGCATACCCACACTAACCATCCAACAGAACAACTTGAAGTGACTTTCTGATACAAATCTGATAACAAGTCTCATTTAGATGCTGATACATTGGTACAGGCTCCATCCTAGCATCATTTAACTCTGCAAGGTAAATGACAGCTAAGGCTAAGCTCCAGCCATTAATTATGGAAACCCCGATAACAAGTTTGACTAGCTCATAACTGATTATTGTACAAACATATAGAAAACCCACAAAGGCAAACCGAACAGAGATAGTGGGTCTCTGATTCACATTAAGTACTCGCAAAGAGATGGATGGCTGTAAATACACACTCTGGTCATACTTATTCATAATACACGAGACATCCATGATGACTGCTATATGAAAGAATGTTATTACGTGCCACAATATACTAATTGATATGTATACCAAAATGGGAAAATATTGTCACAGCAAGGTCTGTCAGTAGCAACACACACACACACACACAGTGAGCTTACATTTTTGTTATTGCATAGCTCCATTAAGATGTCTACTGGACGTAAAAAGACAATATTTCTAAAGGGAAACCCCGCACAACTTCAGTTATTGTAGCCAAATAAATCCACGACCTTCGGCTTGTACTATTTTGTGGCTTTCTAGTATGTAAATAAAACAAACATTCTGTCTGGCCACACCAAATAGAGGTGTCATCCATCATAAAGGCACACATAAAACTGTTTAACAACAATAACGATTTTAACAATGTACTGCATCACAATGATGCAAATGAACTGTGGAGCAACAAAAAACAACCGCCCTCCCTCGCTACAAACTGTCACTGATGATATGTCGATATATTACATAAAGAAAGGCATGGGGGTACCTTGGCTACAATTCAGTTCCCATAATGCTGGGATCTATTTGTGAATTGACAGAAAAGGCCTAAAATAGAATTTCACTTGTGTAAAAGCATTCTTCCAAGTGCCGCAGTATAACAAAAAAGTATCTAATATGAAGTATTGCATGCTATCAACCACAATTTAAATATTCATATCACACTGGCGTGTTAATTGCATATTAAAATTACCGGTGCTGTTGGCGTTATCACAATCAAGTAGTTGTCACAATAAGCAGTAATTTAATCAATGCTTGCAGTGTTAACTGTTTTGCTTTTCTAATATGAAATACAGGCATTACTTTTATTTCTGTTATGACTTATATTTACGTTATGAATCATACACTTCCAAACATGACTGTTTCATACAAGCTGGTTACTTACACATATTAATTTTGAGATTCAACAATAATTATGACAGAAATAAGATTCTGCAAGTGAAAACAAACAGACACACACACACACTATAGCTCCCATGTGCAGGTTTACCAAACTCCAAAAATGAGCTAATTTATAATTATTTGGAAAAAACATTCTTCAAATAGCTATTTGCTATTTCTTTAAAAATAGAAGTGAATGATACATCCAGGGGAAACTATACAGTATAATACTTAACTAAATACCGTTTTCATTAACAGTATAAAGGATTTACATTGGCTTTTACCCATAGCTATATGCTCTGAACATTTTGGCTTTAATCTTATAACATTGCATCAACTCAACAGAACACTCCCTTCAGCTCTCACATAAACTTGTGTATAATAACAATAACTGCAAACTGACCCATGTGACAAGGTTCATCTAAAATTGACAAAAAGGAGTGGCCATTTTATTAGGAATGGTAACAACACCCACCCTACCTTCAACATGCAATAAAGGGTTAACACAGGTACACTGCTGTATATGGTAGCTGCCTTATTAATACTGTGTGTGTGTGTGTGTGTGTGTGTGTGAACGGCTTGCAATACAACTTGAACCTAGTATGTATAGAACTGGCAGTGTTACTTAAAATTTAACAAACATTATTAATGTCTATAGATATTGTATAATGTAGCACACTTGTTACACAGGTTACATAACAGGAAGCTCGAGCCGAACCTAACTTGCTGATTATGGAGGCCACTTTTGATATATTATATGATGGAGAGCTTTGACAGATAGACGATCATATAAAAATCCAGTTAGACCATATTAACAATAGCAACAGTTTCCCTAACAGCAACACAAATTTAAACAAAAACATTGTCACTCTACTGTAGGCTTTTAGCAAGAAAGAAATTATGAGAAACCAACTCGCACACTTACAAAAGAAAATTAAAAACCTAGAACACCTGGCCCCCACACATTTAGTGAGTGGGTAGGGTTAGGTGATATCTTGGCATCCAGTGTCACATGCTTTTAGTCAACACTTATGACATGGGTGGATTATCTGGCATCCTTCTCAAACAAAAAATTGGGTGTCAGATGGCACTTCCATCCATCACCTATCCTCATAAATGTTTAACTGATAGAAATCTATTTTTAGTTCTACGGCTCAAAGCCTACTCCACAGACAATGGCGACTTGATTAAAGAAGACACTGGTTTGGCAGTAAATTCGTGATCTTCATCAACATCTGAGATTCACGAAATGGATTTAACACACATAAACAGCCAAGTGGCATGGAGAGATCTGCAGAAGGTCACACAGCATACAACTTTTTTATGCTTAGAAAATGTGATAAAAACCTGTCCAAATTCACAATTAGCATGCTACAGACAGAAGGGCATTAAATAACCAGATGGGTATTTGTAAAGGTCTATGTAATTGTGGATTTATGAAACATGATGTGGCTATGGATAAACTACTTGACAAAAAGCTTAACAAATAAATAAACAACAATATGGATCTTTATTCTATAACATGGTCAGTGAGGCTAAACTAACTATGCTAATGAGGATGCTAAACTGTGTAAAATTATTATACAATGACCAATATATTATTGTGAGATTGAACAATAGATCTCTCCATATATTCAATACTATATTATAAATAATGTATGTTAATAACTCGATGGCCTCTAGCTGCGACAGGCAAACAGATCATGACAAATGTAATAAAATGCTCAGTACACATTATCACGTGAAGCATCAGTCACTGACTTCCTTTCCATCATACCAATGGTTACTGTATATATGCGCTATCTCTCCTCCAGTAGGACTTTTACAAATAAATTAAGAAATGAGAAGCTGAAGAAGACTTGCTGAGACTGTCCACTTTCTTTAAGCCTTGCAGCATCCGTCTTCTAGAGTCCAATACATTATGGACTTGTTACATATTGCACTAACACACGCACACACACACATACAGTAGTCTCTCTCAGTAGCCCGAGTTAGGTCGTCCTGGACCGAGATGGTTGTCATAATGACTACTGCTGTTGTACAGATATGGGCTCTTGGTCTCCAAACGATTCATGGCCAGCGATGCTTGATTTGGCGAGCCCTGGCCAAGTGCTCGGATTGGTCCGTTTGGCATACTGGGTAGAGGACTTGGGTTTGAACTTGGAGGACGTACAGCTTGTCCACCAGGTGCTGTTGATGATGCTGCTGAAAAATGGGTGAAGAATTGGTTCTATTTTAATAAGCTACATAACAGGACACGATGCATACAACTGCTATAAGAGCAGATATTAATCAAGGGACTGCACTAATATCCATCATTTGTATTTGTTCTACAGCAGTTTAAAATTGCTCTCTTTCTCTCTCTCTCTCTCTCTCTGTGTGTGTGTGTGTGTGTGGTGTGTGCATGCACATGTGTGTGTATGTGTGTGTCACTAAATGTCCCTGGGAATATACAATACACATATCAACTACTTGCACAATCTATCAAAAACTAATTATATCAATATATGGTGAAGCTACACATACCAACAGCTGGAGGAGGCTTGCCAGTACGTTTTACCAACAGTTTCACCGTAGATCCGCCACTGGCAATAAGGTTAATGGCCTCAGAATGAGTCATGTTGTTTGTGTTATAGCCATTAATCTCAATGATTTGGTCACCGACCTAGAAGAAACAAAATATAGAATAACAATAAATACGCACATAAAACTTTCTAAACCTAATTATTAATCACGCTAAAATTTAACAGCTTACCTATAAGCCAGTTACCTAAACACTTGCCAGTAACAACGAGTGATAATGTTCACACACACAAAAACCATTACATTCAATGCATCTGCATTCCAACCAAAAATTGAAGTGTGGATCTCCAACTTTCAGATTTATGATGGAATCATAACCATTATCAAGACCCTTTTTCAAAACTGGCTTCCACTGGTTCCCTAGCAGCAAATTATTTTGAAATCTGGGGTATTATTTGACACCAGATGACCTGCTAAGTTGACATTTGAACTGAATAGACCTTCCCCAGTATAGAGTTTATGGGTCAGAAATGTTGGCAGCTTACATTCAGCATAAGAGTGACTGGGGTTTACCTGCAGAATGCTATCTTTTCATTCTCACAGCAGGAATATTTCCCACGATATCAGAGTAAGCAAAATGTAGATAAGAATCATAGCTTTCACTATGTCATAATGATATAAACAATTAATCATGCATAAAGTCTGAATATTTGATTTAGATTTGTTTTAAAGCTATTCACTAAAATATCTTTTTCCTTGTACTGGATCAATCAAGGATTACTCACTTTAATTCTGTTATCTAGATCTGCTGCTCCCCCTTCAGCAATCCTCAGCACATAGAGCGGCATGTTGTTAAATTCCTTGCCACCTCGTATTGAAAAGCCAAATCCTCGTGATCCACGGTGGAGCTCAACAATTATATATTTATCTTCCTCACTGTCTACATTTGGCTATAACAGAAAAAGAACACACACAAAAGATCCATGAACAGATTGAGAAAAAAGGGTTTATTCAGAATCACATTTTAGCTGTAATACTCGAATAGAGTACTACAACACACATATGTCGAGCTGTGATAGCACAGTTAGGTAGACCATAGGACTTTTAGCCGAAGGATCATGGGTTCGAGGTTCCAGAGCCGTAATGCTGTCATGTGGCGACTGGTTCACTCATCCATAAAAATGAGAACCAGACAGGATGTGATGGGTTTGTGTTTGAGTAACGCTTTACACCTATCATGGCACCATGGGTTGTATGCTCCCTTGGAAGTTAAGATGTGTGCTGAATTGGAACCGGTGTGAGTCAGGGATAATAATACTATAACGCACCTTAGAACAGCTATCTAGCTGAATAGGGCACTATATAAATGTAACATACTATTATTTATTATTATCACATTTTATTATTATATAACATTGGCACCTTTATAAACTGTTGTAATTAGATGTTAAGTCAGGTATCATCCCTAATTATCAAAATTTTGACAATCATACACAAATGTACAAATATAATGGTGTAATGTAACGGTGTAATATAATGACAAGCATACAAACATGAACATAGGCTTTATTTAGGGTTTTAAAATATTGAGAGAAAAAATTAAAGGGCCCATTAATCACCTCCTCAACTGTCCTCACACCACTGGACAGTTAGACCTTAAAAATGACTACTGGCACAACCCATCCAATAGATATTTTTTTATAGCAAAATAATAAGTTTCAAACATTTAATAATAATTTTCAATGTTGGCATCTGTATATTTTCAAAGGGGTTTGTTAGATGATGATGATTGATGTTTTATGGTCACTTCTGTACACATGGTAGACTAAATGGGTTGAGCAACATCCAAAGGTAATGAAGCAGAGTCAAAGATGAAACACCAGATATGCCAATGCCAAGATTCGAACTCAGGTGGTAGTGATCTGTGGTCCAACAGACTACCAACTAGATTAAGGAGGCACCCCTAGGAGGTTTGTTAGTAGTGTACATTTTGTAACTTGTGAAAATTATGTCAGACCCCTTAGTTAAAACTGTTTCACCAAAATACTATCCAACATCTCTATCTATATCCCTATATGGGTATGTCTCCATGCACCAAAAATACTATAATTGCAAAAATATGTTATTAATATCAAATATATTTTAGAACATAAATCTTCACTGCAATGTTTACTCATAAAATCCCAGCTCTAGGTATGCGAATAAGATTATCCAGACACAGAAAGGCTATTTGTTGTCGCCTCATTTCATCCAACCTATGATGATGAGAACCACATGGATGTGATAATGAAAACAAGAGGAGGTGATTAAAATGAGGAGAGGAATTTAACGCTGAACCAGCACAGCTTATAATAACTAACAATCTGTTGAAATATCCATTCCAAATTTAAAGCAGCTGGCCACCAATGAAATGATTACATTAACGAGCAAACAATTACCTGTGTTGACATGGCCTTCTGTCTCTGAATGTCTCTTTGTTTGTCTAACACTGGCTGATAAGGATACCTGGTTTGTTTATAAAAAAAACAGCAACATGAATTTTGACAATTATGTCATAATTAATTAATGATATGAAAATTACGTACCAAATTACCTAAACTAACAAATGCAAACACAAGACATATATAAGTCACAGGAGTGAATCTAATAGCTCTTTTTTCCAGCTGACTATTACTTGTCGCCAAAAATTACATACTTGTTATTTTGTTTATTTGAAGCAGGGTAAACGGGACTGTGATATGGCGAGTATTCTGACCTTCTGGACAGGTCACTGTCTGATTGGGTAGGATAAGCCAATGGGCTGATTATCGTACTGTGGGAGTTCTGAAAATAGAACAAATATATGTTAAATAGTACCCAGTAATTGGTGTGTTAAATTATTGTTAGACACACTGAAGTGAAAGAAGTCCAAGCTTAACCTAAATTAAGTCAAAATTTTTTGTTGCCTTTGCTTCAAGTTATAATGGTTTATGTACATATGTTATGTTACTGGAACAATGTGTACCAGGTATGTACGTAAAGGCTACTTACTCTGATCACCGGGGGATTAGATCCAGTGCTAGAAGTGTCATCAGCTGTTAAGAAAAAGGATAATTGAGATATAAACATCTGGACACTGATAAACAGAAACATCACCATAAACAATAACATTTAATTAATCTCTCCCATAAATATAACATACATCAGTCAAAGCTTTATTACTAGAGTATAAAGCAGACATGGCCAAGAACTTTGAAACCATGTAATAAGAGGCCAATGCTAATGTGCCAACTTTATAATTATAGCCTGATGCTGAAGGTAAATGATATTCAAAGTTAATGCTGATTTATACTATCTTGGTCAAAGAAGATTGAAATGTTACACTAAATATTATAATAAATAAAACAAAGATAACAGCATAAACCATTTAACTTTGCAAATTGGCAGATAGAGATCTATATTCATTTGACAATTATCTTGCCAATTTTACAGAACAGGTTCATGTTATATATCATGTATGTATTGTGCTTAGGCTTGAATAATCTTTAATTCTGTAATTGATTTCAGAAGAAAAAAAATCAACTGTCTTTTACCAAATAAATAAGTACTGCTGTGATCAGGAAGAAACTGATCACACACACACACACACATTCACACAAAAACATAATTCATTTATTTAAGTTAAATCAAATACTATAATGTCTTTATGGTTATATAATCACATAGTTTTACCTGAAATGTGCAGACTTGTAGCAAAAGTATCAAAACAATTGTCTTAAAAAGGAACAGTTCACCCTCACTTCAAATTTTCAGAACTAACACAAACATACTCAATATGATCAATCACATATTAAACAATCCAGTTCAAAATACTGATTAATTGACGATAATTACTTTGTGAGCACTGTCATTTGGAAGCCAGACTGGATGCTCCTCAAATATGATGTCACTTAATACAAGCTGTTTATATTACCTGATTATAACAATTTAAGCTTAAGCAGAGCTCAACCAAACATATAATTTTGGAACAAAAGGATATTTAAAAAAATACAGCAGTATCATTGGACCAAACAGCCTTGTATATAGTGAAATATCGAGAAACAGTAATGGCTGCCCTCTAGTAATTAGGACTATTTCCCAATACATTATAAATACGATATCAGGTAGAGTTGGTGATTATTATTGGGTGATGCTGTATTACTTTTGTAAGCTTTACATATTTAAGTCACATTATCTCAGAGTGAATGATTCCTTTAATGACTCATAAAAGTGCCAGGTTTATAATAGATCTAAGATTTATGGCAATGGTTCTCAAACTGGCTTGTCCCATCATCAGTGAGCAATGCAATTATCAAGATCAAATTCCCAGAAATTAAGGCTACAAATAAGCAGTTGCCAGGGAAGGGTTTAAAAAACAGAAGTCGTATTAGTATGTAGGATATTTGACATACTTATCAGTTCATCTATCATATATTGATAATTTAGTAAACAGTGACGTAATTAATATATGTGGTGCCCAAAGCTCTGACTAAATTACTACTGGACTTGAAATATAGTTGCCAGTGGCTCAAATTTATTAACAACATTAAAAAAATTGTATTAAAAAGCTGTAATCATAAAAGGGCAATTAATTTGGTTACAATATCAATTTTACTGTAGCATTATCTTATTAGATGTGTTGCGTAAACACATGCCAGTTCTAAATAATATTTTTATAACATACAGTTGGGTAGGGGCACTGGGACGAAGTTGGGAGTAAGGGTGGTGAAAATATTTGGTATTTAAGAACAATTAAGATATTAACAATAAGACTGAATCCTATTCAGATGCATATATTATCAGTTACTGACCAATAAAGTGATTAATAGTAATAATAAAAAATAATAATAATAATAAAGTGTCCTTAGTAATAACCCATTACAACCCATTTACTCATAAAATAAAACAACTCACACTTATTTGAATTTTTTTTAGGATAGACCGAATTTACCCCCAAAAAGCAACAATAGATGAAATTGTGCCTGCACATTATATTTATACTAAAGCACACCTAAATATATGTCTAATACAATAATTACACTCTAAATGCTTAATATAGTTGTGTATTAAGCAATATAAATATATGCAATATATATGTCATATATATATATATATATATATATATATATGGGTGGGAGAATTAAATTAGCATAACTATGTGTAACATACTTATAAGCTCTTTGGTGTCAGTTAAGAGTACATACATGTATTGTAATTTACATGATATATTAACTAACTATCCTACTAGTGTTTACTCGTATATAAGCAACACAACTTCTACACGCTTACAATGTCTGATGGCTAAACTCAAGAATGCCTTAAGCATTAATAACGCAACTACAAGGAAAATACAGAGACAATGTCTTATTAAAGTCGGTTATTATATACAGGATACTGCACAAATGGACATTATAATAGCAAAAATTCATTACAATATAGGATCCGATAAAAAAGAGTGTGTGCTTGTGTATCTGTGTCTATTGGTGTGAGTATGTGCGTGTGCACCTGTGTGCCCATTCATCTGCATGTGATTAATTGCTACATGTACTGCATGCATGCATGTAAGCATATCCTTCTACACAAAGATGTATGTTTCTCTTTTCTATGCACGCACACAAACACACACACACACACACACACACACACATGCATACACACTATCCAATGACAGTAACAACTACCTTGTGGTGGGCCTATGGTCAGCGTGACAGAGTATCCGGACAACTTAATCAAGTTAACAATCTCCTCATGGTGCATGTGATTGATCTCAGTCCCATTAACAGCAAGGATTCGGTCGCCGACGTGTAGACCCCCACATCTCTCCGCTGGACTGCCATCAATGATCTTACCTAAGAGACAATGTGGAGATCATATTTATGAGCATTGCCCACAAGAAAATCACTCAAACAAGCCATAAGTCTGACAGCGTAGTAATAATCCTCATTAATATCCTCATTAGTATAACTGACGTGCCATTATTTGAACAGTACACGTGCAAATAGGCACAGAGAGACAGACTTTTAGCCAGTGAACCACACATTCAACTGGAGTGTTGCTCTTTTAAGGTATATCTTGAAATAAACACCCTCCATACACATCTCAGTTAGGATCTGATTCTGAACCTCAGTGCTAGAAGTATGTAACCAATTACACAACCAGTCTGGCTATGGAGAAATTCTCTGGATCAAACCAAAAGACCGAAAACTGACATAGATGTATAGATCATTCACGGAGATGAGGGAGGGGCATAATAATTAGTTCAAGGACAGTGCTATCTATATTTATCCACGTTTTCCACATTACACCATCAATTCTATAAAAAGAGATTAGTTCACGATGCCACCAAATGCTATGATAGACAACCGATTACCAAACATTTAAAGTTCGGCAGGCGAAGTTTAACTTCTGGCTAAAAGCCTGAATATCAGTCTCCTTCTGTTAAACAGCAAAACAAACAGTTATATCATGTGCACTAAACACATCAGACTGTGATCATAGACCTCAGCCTACTGTGGATTAGTAACTGAACTAATCATATCTGCTCTCAGTAACAATCTGAACTTAACATCAAAACTTGACAAACAGAAAATGCTGGATTAGTATTTTTTTTAAATGTCTTAATATACAGGATATAATGTTGTGTGGGCATGTGTGTTGTGTGTGTGCGCGCATGCATGCATGCAGCCCACAGCTGGCCAGCCAGCCTGAATAACATATTAATTTGCAGGCTGATTTTGGGCCCAATATTTATTTTGCTGTGTGATGCCGGCGGCCCCATCATTATTTTATTTCGTGTGGTAACATGATATAACCTTTATAAATTTATTATAATGCAGTGTACACACGCTGGATTATTATGACCTTCTAGCTTTCATAAAATGACCAGATTTTACAAGTCCACCCATGTTATAAGTCCACCCATAAAGATATATTATCAACACATGTATTAGAATTTACTAACCAGGCTGTTATAAGATAAAATAAGCTCATTCAAGTATTTATGATCAGCAAACCTTTGTCTTAAAACAATAAAACTATTAAATTAAAATGTTATCTGTAGTTAGTGTAATGACACAAGTTGATATGACCCAAAAGTTAATTTACAATAGCCCGGAGTCATTCCTTAGGTGCACCTATTATTTTAATTTTATATTCCACATCCACTGATTTTTAAAATGAGACATACATCCAGTATACATCCTCAGAATTCAATATTTAGGTCTTAATATTTCAGGCAATTTTAATCAAAGTAACTGTATTTCTGCCATTAATCTGAATGGAGAGCACTAAATTGGACGACGTATTATGCTAAGTCAGACCAGGTCATAATATTTTTTATTTGCAGGACGGTTTGGTCAAAATAACATTTTAACTTGTGGGGCAGGTGTGGGCCTATGATCATAATTTGCAGTACAGGATGGGCCCCCATCTGGGGTGTCTAGGTGAGGTGGGCAGTTGTGGGTCATTTCAGTTAAGTAGTTGTAGAATAGAAGGTAGTTGTAGAATAGAAGAATCAGCCCATACAGAGGCCTAGTGTGTGTGGGTGTGTGTGTGCGCGCGCGCGCGTGTGTGTGGATTGAAGGGCACCTGATACATATGTCTGTGTGAAGGCAAGGTATTTGCTAAAGCAAAAAGCTGCTGAACAAAAAGAGTCCATGGCTTTCGCAGGACACGCCATAACATATCTAAATCTATTTGGTAATCACTGACAAGACGGATAAAGCTGTCACAGATTAGAAAAGCTGAAATATGAAACATTGTTACGACCTACTTATCTAAGGCCAACCACCAAAAAATATGTTCATGAACTTGAGCTAACACGGAAAGAGAGAAAATCATCTCTTATTCTTAAACATCTTACTCTTAAGCACATCTCTTATTCTTAAATATGTCAATTTCTATTTCTATCAGATAAGCATCCCTCTGTTGGAATCTACGCAGTACATTGATCTAATTTCAGGACAGTTGATGAAACATACTTGGTGGTGGTGGTGGTGGTCATAAGAGCCTGGCACTATTCTGTGAAGCTGCAAAGTGGACTTATTAAAAATGGAACCCAAAAACAAAACGGCACACAACTCCAAAAACATATTACAGGCAGCTGTAAGAGGTAATGCATGAAGTATGGGACACAACACGCCATCTAGTGGTGAGAGCTCACCGATCCATGGGTGAGGTCGCCTCTGATTCATCACCCAGTCAGAAGACTGGAATGTCAAATTACTCTTTTCATCTGAAAAAATTTACAGATGGCGTTCTGGATGGATGTATATAATGATGTATAAGTGAACATGTTCAACAGAAAGATTAATAAAATGCCAGTTTTTCATGGGACAGTGTCTACTGTAACAATAAATAAATACTGGTAAAATAAATATATAACGATTTTTAATAAAGATATTAAATAATGCATTCTACATACACTGTACGTATGTTTTGTGTGTGTGTGTGTGTGTGTGTGTGTGTGTGTGTGTGTGTGTGTCTACTGCAGAACAACTCTATTAATAATTTATATCAACACGACACTGGCCTGAAATCTTTTTCAAATGCAGATTTACAAACAAATAAACTCACCAATCACAGAGCCAGCTCTCGTCACAGATGATATAATAACGAAGCCAAAGCCTTCATTTTCCTTTCTTGTAACTGTGACGTCATAAGGATATCCATCTTGTGCGCCACGACTCGCCGACTCTGAAATGACACACCACAACGTCAGTATGTCTCTGCCGTCATAAACGTACTTTTTTATCAGCCATCCACGTGCATTGTGAAAAGTCTTCGCTGGATCAGTCTGATCCTGCAGTTCACTCGCTGAGGCGAGAAACTTCCTCACGCATGGATCGCCTTCATCGGAGGACATTCGTAAAATGTCCATTTTAATTTGAATATCATTCGGTTTGTTCACATTAAAACAAATATTTAAACTGCACAGATCAACCAGAAGAAAACTAGTAGTAAATAATCCAAAGTTTAGCCACACTGTCATTTAACTGCACTCCGTAGACACCGTTTTATCAAACATAGAAAGTTTAACTTTAACCTAGCATGGCCTAGTGTTGCAATGCTGGACTTGTGATAGCTTTAAAAAATCTTTTTTATCTCTATCTATATTCTTCACACACACACAACCCCCCCCCACACACACTAAACATCCATCTATAATGATACCACAACAACATGATAAACGCTTATCTGCTATCTAATAGTGTGTGATATACGTGCACGACCATCACGCACTTATGACAATCATACATCACTTGTGACAGATGACATTTATTACATACTTATCAGTTACTTGGTTATGACATTTATCTAACCATAATAACTACACTTCCTCAAAGATAAACAATCCGCAAAAGTCAGGACATTAAAATACCACACCATGACAGCATTACATGACAGTCACATAAACACTTGTCTGTAAAATATTCTGCCTTAAACGACACCAGTATTACCACTACTTCAATAAGGATTTTCTCTTCCAGCAACACCATGTCACTTTCTTCTTGCATTGAGCTGTGCATCATACAATAAAATAAACTTCACTCAGATCCATTTGTTTACATATAACGGGTTTGGGGATTAATAAATAATGTCTGAACTAACTCCACTTTGGCCTTTAGATTATAAACCTTTGATTTAATTAACTAAATCTCATGTTAGTGAAATAGGTTTTTAACCAGGGAGCCAATCAGCCATCCAAATATAAGGCCAAACTATACCCAAATGGCAGAAAATTGGTAAGGATGTGTTATGGACTCGTGTTACTATCGTTACTTCAAAGACAACTCTTCTGTAACAGATATATCTCTGCATTACTGCTCCAAGTCAGTTAAGTTGTAGAGAGAATAATCAGTTTAGGAATGTCTCCAAATACCATCTAACAAACACCCTCAGCTTTCGAACATTTCCTCAGGAGGAAACCGACCTGTAGAGGTCCCATCTGGCATATTAATGATACTTTATAAACTGATATAGTACCCTATATAATCTGTAAGAAGATCACTCTAAGGCTCTTTGTAAGAAGTAAATGTTAGCCAACTGACCCATCAGGCTGAAGAGTCAATTTACACAGGATCAGAATCAGAATAGTAATACTTTGAAAACCCATAAATTACAGTTATTGGGATTAGTGTTTGGACTAATACATCCAATTTTCACCCAGTTGGGAGGTGGGCACCTCATAAGATAGATAAGATTAGGAAACTGAATGATCGTGCTGAAGCTTTTTGCTGATGGATCCCATAAACCCAGATAAAATTAGGATTAATGCCCATCACCCTGAAGTGCAGTGCACCAGCAAGCTGGGCCACAGGAGCATCCTGGCAAAAACATGACTGACCGATGTGGGAATCCACCGGTTTCGGCAATTGGATACTCAACAACTATAACTTATATAAGAGAAACTTGGGTACAAAATTGGAAGGCAATAATTTGGCAGTTTAGTTTTTATGAAGATGATTTTGGATATTTAAACTGCCAACTACTTAATTCTTAATTTAAACCAGAACAATCAGTTATAATTACATTTTCAATGTAGTTAGCCCACACCAATAAAGTATGCCAAGACATAATACAACCAGCTCTCTGTTCACTTCACAGTGTTAGGGTTAAGGATTTTACTCAGTTGCACTTTTCTTCCACTTTTCTTTCACCTTTCGTCTATATCTCCAAGACAACCTCCCAGCATTCCCCATTCCTTCACTTAATCTGTCATTTCACCAACTTCCCTAAAAAGTTCACACAACCTTGTGCACAACCTCTCCCTAATCCCTTTCTGACATACACACCTAATAACAAAGGTCCAGGTGTTCGTCTGCGTATGCCTAGTGTCACGTGACCTGTAGTAGAAGCACTGCCCATGATCTGTACCACTTTACGATGTGATGAGCCAACGACGCACTGACCATCAACGTAAAGTATTTCATCACCTGGCTGTAGTCGTCCATCCGTATCAGCTGAACCACCCGGTACGATGTATCCTACTGACACCTAGCAAGTGGAACAAATAAACAGTTAGCACAAATCAACTAATAAAATAATATTATGATCAAGGTTCATTGATATATGATCAAATGTGTTGTTGTCAAGCTGACACTATATAGATAAATAATTGAATCTTACAATTTCCATATACTTAGTTATACAAAAAACGTCTACACATTTTGTCTTAATTGATCACAGAAACCACAGGATCAATGTAACCACAACTTTCTTTTCAAGTAGCCTAATGCAAAGTATACCATTTTAGACCATTCAGAAAGACAGAAAAGGCAGGAAAATAGAACATAGAAAAAGAAAGACAACCTGGCTGAAAGTGAAAGGGTTCATGATGGGATGGCAGCACAAATTTATGGATGCACAAGTCACACACCACACACACACACACACACACAAACTCAAACAGACTTTTGTTTATAAACAGCAACAGGATACTTACCTGTGCCCTTCTACTCATTCACCTCAAAACAGTATCATTACAAGTAGTACGGATAAACTAAGAAAATGACATTAATCTTCTCACCTGCGATCCTTCTTCTGTTCCACCAATAATTCTAAAGCCAAATCCATTCTCCTGTCGCTGTAGCACCACACTGAAATCCATCACGCGGTCTTCAGGTCGTGATGGACTCGTCCTTCTCTCCAGCGATCCACTCGGTGATTCAACCCACTTATGCAACCGGGTCAGATTACTGGGCATGGGTTCCTCATTTTCAAAAGAAGTGCTCTGTTTCCGGTGATTGGTGAAGTCAGTGGAAGGTGACACAGGCCGTGCCACACTGTCGTGGGATGGTTTGTATGTCCTGGCAGGGGCTGACAGGTTTGGAGAGTTAGTGTATGAAGATAACGAACTGACACGACCTTGACTGGAAGACAGTGAGCTGATATCACGATTGTTATATGACTGCGTACTGGAGTCCAGATTGTTTCTGTTCCCATCAGAGGAACGCGATGATCCGGAGAACTGTGAGTTTTGATTTTGCTGACTACGATTGGCCACTGGTGCCTGTGGCATCTGATACAGTGAGGCAGGAATGAAATTTGGTGTGCCACTGATTGTGGGCACAGCAGACTCGATGGGAGTCTTACACCGCACGTCAGCAAGGTACCTCGAATACTGTTCACCTTCACGACCATGCATTAACTCCGGACCAGGAGTTCTGCTCCTGGGTGGCTGGGCAGCAGCCTTGTTATATCTGTCACTTTCCATGAAATTACGACTTGGCAATTCTCTCCGCGTTGGACTGCCTCCATGCTGCACAGGGTAATCGTGATGGGACTCGTAACCATAACTGGGACGGCTTAAATTGTTCACGTATCCCCTGTCAAAAATGTCTCGCTCGCCACCACGTCCAGAGTTATACAGATCCGTAAAGGGTGGCCGGCTTCCATGATTAACCTCACCGCGACCCATGTGACTCATCATTTCAGCTGTTGGTGTCTTAGAGCGCAACTCGTTGCCAGAAGGTATGTATGACTGGGTTTCCAGGTTCGGAGTTTTGCTGCGACCAACAGCAGCAGTGATAGAAGGAGGTAGATCTGAAAACGTAAGAATATTTTGATTCATTCACGAGTCAAGTATGATAGGTACAGTTAATTTCTACAACCATGACTAAAGAATGACTGTAGAATTATGTCAAAAGCTATAGAAATAAGGATAAAATTACACCCAAAAAAACACAAATAAAAAAAACAAGCGATATCTTAATAACTCTGGCATTAATATCACTTATTTTATCCATGTTGAAGATAAATATCAGTTGTTACACAGAGAGATAGATATACTGATTGACAATAAACTCTTGCTTGTATTTATAGTCAACATGTCTCTACACAACCAAAACTTAACACAGTCAGTTGCCAACTATGTATTATTAGCTGAAAATTAGAAACGGATAAATAACACTTTTATATACATATAAAAAAGCTGGCATCAAATATGCTTCAGATACACCTAAGTATACAGCTAATAAGTATTTAACTAATTGCTTACATACAATAAGATGATGATGATTAATGTTTTACAGCCACTTTTGTGCACACGGTAGGTTAAATGGGCCGAACGACCTCCAAAGGTAATGAAGCAAAGTCAAAGATGAAACAACCTTCAGATATGCCCACGCTGAGATTCGAACCTGGGTGGTAGTGATCTCAGGTCCAACATGCTACTGCTACTTACATACAACAAGAGAACATCTTGAGAACAAGACAGAAACAAATTGGCAGGCAACAGTTGCCGAACAGTTCTATAGAGTCTTACTAACATTTGATAACATGCACAATTTAGAGATGTTAACTTACAAATAAAAAATACTCCGAAATGGAGCAGAACATGATGACAATGTTGAAATTGTTTTAATGATGACCCAGAAATGTAGAAAATTTACATCGTCTTCATTCCTTCCTCTCCGTAACAATGGCATTCAACTTCAACGTAAATTGTATCCATTCTTAAAATAATCCAGTCAGAACAGTGGGCAGGATTTAGCTAGAAATTAAATTATTGGCAGCCAATTTAAATTTGAGAATCTTGGATGGCATTTCATGGCATTTTTAGCTGGTATTCATCTCAGCACTGAACTAAATGGGTGCTGTGACACAGAAAATAGGTCTAGTCTTTAATTTATTACATTTTCTCATCAAATTTTATCCCTCCAAATCTTTTGTCAGTCATTCAGTGATTCACATAGATTGATACATGGCTTAACCCCAGTGTTAATAATAATCGGCAATTACTAGTAATATGCACAGTGATAATAAATATATAAATTTACCCAGGTTTAATTAGTTTACAAAATTGTACAGTTTCTAAACACAATCTCTTTAACATAGGTATCAGACACTGTTATCAAGAAATTGAATGAAACATAATAACCAAAAGACAGAATTAATATAAAAAATACTTCTAAATGCTTAATAGGCCTACAGTTGTAGAACAATTGATACACCTGTCAACTTTAAACAAGATCAAACTGTACTTAACAATATAAAATAACCATAACATCAATGTTAATTCATGAAACTGGTCAACCACCGAATGACAAATCAAGATGACGATGTTTACAACAACGCAATTACGATTATTATAATGACAATGAGAAAACAAGATGATCACGACATTTTAAAATAAGGCGCTGAAGATGATCGAAATAGTTCATTTTAAACTAATCACAATTTCCAGTTTTGATGATGAGGTAAGACTCAATAACTAGTTACATACGTACCCTAATTCATCTCAAATATAGAAAATAAATAAAAATGATATTCAGTCAGCAGCACATGCCCCAAAGAAGGGCCAACAAATAAATCCCCAAAAGAGAGAGACAGAGTGACTGCCAAGTGTGTATAGATGACTGATTGTTAACTAATATCATGCAGAGGCACAGAGAAGACCAACATAGGGAAAGTCAAAAGAGGTCCAAATGCTAGGCAATCAAAGACATGTTAGTGAAAAAACAAACAACATCAGCAGCTAAACATTAGTGGACTACGGTCAAACTAAAACTAAACAAGGTGTTGCTAAGAAGACTATGTGGTACTACTGTAGTGCAGGATCTGACCGGAAGATGGAGCCACCATGCAGTGTGGGCTCTTTAATCTTGTGATATTAGCAACACTAACAATAAAGCAGTAGATACGGTGTCAGTAATTAGTCTTACTCTTTTTATCCAGACTGTGTTGATTTGTCTCAGACTTGTTTTCCTTGTCACTTGTTCTCTCTGTCTCTAATTCTTTCTCCCTATCCTTGCTAAGCTCACCATTGCTACTTGACTTTTCATTTTGTTCTGCACAAAAGTTACACACATACACACACACACATATATAGAGGCACTAGAAATGAACTAAATCTCAGCACTAACCTAAAACTATCCCATATACACATCATAGTGAAGGATGCTTGTAACGCTTGCAACATAAATATTCAACATGACCTAACATGGTTTTATCACAAAGGTAATACAGCCAGCTTACTTCTCCTCAATAAGATTTTATGTTATAAAATCGGAAAACAATTTAAAACTATGAAGCCACAGCACTAGACCGATATCACCTAAATATCACAGTTGCTTCCTGGACTGTCAATAAAAAACAATTAAACCAAAACAGCATTCTCAACACCAAAAATTGACACGACAATTAGTGAACTACCAACCAGAAACTTGACTAGGCTATAATCATAGGCGATGTTCCAAAATCAGACCGATGTCTATCACTGAACGTTATCCCCTTATAAAAGTAGCCGCATCCACATGATCAGGCACCAAATTGGAAAATGCAACATAACAATGTGATGCACTCCAAACAGTTTGGATAATGGGATGTCTTCAGTTAGGTCAAAGGCTGTATTGGTCAAATAAGTCAGTAAGTGAGTGATCTTGGACAGCCTTCGAATAGAAATAATCACACCTTTCAATACGAGTTGTAGCATCACAAAATCACCTCCGTCTGGCATAAAACCAATAGTTGATATTCCATGCAAACTCATAGATGGCACAAGGAATAGCTGTTTAGCTGGAAGTGGAAAGATTGATCATCCCTTCTCCGTGGATCATCTAGAAGAAATCTCTCTGGATGGCATTTTGATCCATTGCCAGAATTTGTTCAAAATACCTTTGGCTTAATCATTCTCAGCCTTAATGAGGCTAACACAAATGTCTACTGCACATTATGACGCACGAGATTACGCTCAACCAGATTATTTATAGGATTACTGTTTACTTTTAGATCATCATCATCATCCTAGGCCAACTGATAATGATATATATATATATATATCATATAGAAGACATACAGATAGATATGGCTCAGTCAAAGAAGACAAACTCTTAGAATCATACACAAAACTCTAAGGTGATTAGTTGGTTAGCTGATTGGTTTGTTTAGTCTCAGCACTGGTCACACCTGGAACATATGACCGACTCCTTGGTGAAACATCCCACAGATACCGCTATCAGCCAGATTTGAACCCATAACCTGCAGGTTTGTTATGAAATGCTCTAACTCTACATCACTTTCACCATGGAGTATTCTGGCTAAATACTGTAAATGTTTGAGCCTACATTATATTTTAATGCCTTGACTGTAGCTAATTAATTAAATCCAAATCAACAAAAAGACATCTAGTTACGCTTCTTATCAAAAAGTAGTGCCTAGATCAGTAATTGAAAATTAACCTTTTAATGTCGTTAACAGACAACACTTTTAATGATTCGTGCAATAACAACAGTACATCGATAGCATGTCCCTCCCCAAGTCATGTTTAAACATTAAAATTTGCCTGGTTTTGAACCGTAATGAAATGACTCTTTATATACATGCACAACAAAATGACATATATGTGTATGTTTGTATAGAAATAGGGGAGTTTCTATGTGTTATACAACAAGCTCAGGTTTTTATAACCAAGCCTCAACCTGCACACTAGGGCCTCAGAATTCTGGCAATATACATTGATCTCTGTGTTCTTTTAATAATCTGTGCTCTTACTGATGTAAAACAACAGATTTATTACTTTCTGCACAATTACAAACATCAAACATCCAATTAAATGGAGGGAGATGGGGAATTCATATGTGGAGACAATGAAGAAATCATAAAATGTGCATATTATTTGCACTTCGCCACCTGCAACAGAATTCTATTTTGGCACCAACCTTATCATAATGGCCAGCACTAGAAGCAACAATTACATGATGTTTTTACTGTGATCAACTGGTTCTATGATACAACATAGATATAATAAATAAAGTTGTCTTTGAATAACACCATCCAAGACTGATGTTTATTAATTGTCCCTTATTTACAATTACTTTTAGTTGATCAGTTGGATGGTTCTCTGGCCGAAATCCTAGAACATGGGGTCGAAGTTTTGGAATGATCACAGGAACTGCACATCTTCATAAATAGCTACATCAAAGAAGGAAGTTGATGATGAAGGGATGTGTGAGGCGCAGACAGCCAGTTAACAATACGACAACACAAATATTAAACAATGGTAATAATTTTGTGCTAAATACGTATAATTCACATTCTATGCTAGACAAACACTGAATGACACAATACATTCACTAGATGCCACGGTCGGGCTACTATCATATCATAACGTGGTGCTACCCGACAAGAGAACGTCAGCAGACAATAGCATGATCACATTATGACAGTTTCAAGCAATCCTAACTGAAGACATCACAGACTTCTAGCAACACTCTATATAAAAACAAGACATAATTTGTCACATTGGTACTTGACGAATACAAACTAAATATCTTGCATATAAAATATTAATTGACAACAATAAAAAATGGTCGTTAATTAATCTCTTCAGGATAATTTTACCAATAGATGAGACAACAAACAAAATCTATAAAAAAAGGTAGGGTCTGATCTAGAAGTAAATATGGTTATAGGTGGTGCACTATAAAAGTTATACTTTGGAACACTTTCTAAGATTTAGTGAGCTATATATATATATATATATATATATATATGTGTGTGTGCTGTGTGCCCATGCTTATATATGTGAAGGTCAATTTCTCTCTCTCACGCTGCCACTAAACATACTGCCACCATATATTCCAGCTCAATATGATATTACATCACATAAGAATAACAACGTTAAACTCACCTTGAGTGTAAAACGTTGATCTTGGCACATTGGAATATGTATGTTCTGAGAGGTGATTCTGGTCATCTGAAACCTTATTGGGCTGTAACAGATAGTATTGTATAAAAATAATTATCACATAAAACAGATAACAGCCATTTATTTAATGATTAACCTTTGTAATTATAGGATAGATAGTGTGTGTCCTAAAGTATAAAAAATGCATGCACACACACACACACAGAGAGATGTTAGTTTATATTTGGTATATGATGACACTGGCTTATAACAAATAAGATCGATATTATGAAATAGTTTGTATGCACAAGTGTGTGTGGGTGTATGTGTGAGAGAGAAAGAGAGAGACATTATAAATGATAAACTAAAATCATCACAAGAATCTGTTCTTACACTGCTCCGATCTTGATGTTTCCTCGCCCTGCTAGGTGTCAGAATACCTGAAACGATGAATAGCATACATGGCTGAATAAGATATACTTACCCAAGTCTGCTTAGACTTAGAATACACGGTCTCTTACACATCAGCAAAATTGTCAGTTATGTTGTTATACTGTATCAAACTAAATTTTTCATTGATGTATGCACATTGTTAGAGATATTCTTGTCTTAAACAAAAAAAGTCCGTCATTTTAGTAAACATCAGCACAGATTCAGTCCGATGGTAAAACAGCATAGAAAAAATCCCTAAATCACGCTAAAGCACTCAACAACTGTTTTTTTTAAACATGGCAATAAACACTTGATTATAAAACTAGAATTCTACAATAGTGAACACAGCTCTCATTTCCAGTCGGATGAACACCACCGCAACAATACACAGTCCCAACAACATAACATTATAAAAGCTTGTCAACTGCCAAAAGTGCATTAAAAAGTTCCTTCTTCCAGAAGCAAAGATTTTTTCTCAATTAAAAGACATTAAATATGATTGTCAAAGTGATTGGAGTTTGACATAACTCTCCTTCTATAATACTGACAACAGTCAAAATTAGGTACAGTGAGATACCTAGTAAAAAAAGATAAACCTTCATATAGGTGTCATTATGTGACTTGTAAATATCTGGTTTCTGTGACACCAAACAATGAACTATACTTGTCATCGTGTTCTGTGGCCAGATCTGTCATTTCTGTTATGTTGAACCAGGGCGACCACCCTAGCTCCAACATACGACAGGGCCCACCCTACAGACCCAAGAGCGGCAGGTAGGAACGAACAAACATCCATCCATCCATCCAACCCAAATAATCAATACTAAATGCAAAAATCTACCTGCATGGATTGAATTATATTGATATGCATGCATAATGTCAGCATTCAAAACATCTAGTAAAATAGGGTATCAGAATATGTTAGTAATATTATTATATTAATAAAACTGGTTTATTTCATCATATGAAATGAATTGTTGATTATAGCATCACCAGAGCTCAGGCGGGGATACTATTTGAGACTTGTATTAACATCATTAACCCTATACTGATAATATTAATAATTATTGAGTGATAATACTCGTAATTATTGAGTATGCTTGTGTGTGGATGTATGTACATGCTAGCAGTCAGTAACTCAACCAGTCAGTGACGTTAGTCAATAACCCACCTCCACGCTGAATGACGACCATGGCCTCTTCCCCTCTAGGACAGTCCTTCAGTACCCGTACAACGTCCGAATGAGCCATGTCCTTCACCTTGATCCTATTTATTTCCACCAGGATGTCACCTTCCTGTAATGTCTTACACCGTGGCTGGTCAAGTATCTGTTTGACCTTCTGGCCGTAGGCGGAGTCAGCTATGGTGAAACCAAATCCCATTGGGCCTTTCACAATGTTAATGGACAAAACTTGGGGTTTGGTGGTTGGCCGAGATGGGGAATCCACGCTGTCCACGTTATGAATGTCCTCGAAGCTTTTATTTCGTAATGCCATGTCATTAATGCCACTAGTGACATCTGGCAGTGAACAGGCACTTCGTTTCATTGGTTCCGACGATGGCGAATGATTGCTGTAAGTCGGCACACTTCTTGTGTTCATTTCTTTCGGCATGGTAACTGCTACCGTTGTCACAATCTCAGTGTTCGGATCATCGGGATCAAAGGGCAGTGGATATCCTCTACAGATCTCTAAAGCCACCTTGCCACCAATAGGAATCATCTGAAATATGCTGACAACATCTTGATGCGTGAACCCAAGAACACACCGTGTATTTACATAGACCAGCACATCACCTGTCAAATGATAAAAACAAACAATGAAGAATGACACTACATATTGTTTTAAAATGACACTGAAAATGTAATATCAAAAGATAATTTGGCTGTCAAAGAAAATTAAAAATACTATGAAACCAAGTACAAGATCATGAACAGTTAATAAAATCTAATCTTTTAGAGCCAAAACGGTCCTAATCAACGCAAAACAAGAAAACACATAAATCAGGCAACACAATTACATCCCTAATACTTACGCTAGTACACCAATACAATTTTATAAACACGATAAAAAATTTGAGATATTTTCATAATAAAAGACTAAGATCATTTCCCGCAGAAACTACATTGAATAAAAGACGAACCACGTAACAAGGTGTGGTCCCCTCTAGCTCAACTGCACATTATAAATGTTGGTCTGAGTAGTTTCCTGCCCTCTGCCAGTGTGCTAAGGACAATGTATTACTCTAACTTAGCCATCAGATGACTCCACATTTTCTCCTTCAAGTTACAAGAAGAAATAATTGATAGGACAGCAGTAATTAATACAGACGCTACTCTTTTTAGTGTAGGATTCTAAGTGAGCTACATAAAACAAACATCTGCTAAGAGTCTGAGGAGAAATTTGGTCAATCAACACAAAGCAATAGAATAAATTACACATGATAAAAGCTTCAAGTCTGTTCATGCTATTTAATTGTGTTTTGTTTTTCTACGAATATACATCAACTCAATGGTTTCATTTAGAAGGCCGGCAACTGTACTACTAAACCAGAGCCTATGCTATGCTGATATTCTATTAACGAAAACAAATCTTATGAATTCAGAATTATTCATACATGTCCATATACACGTATAAGTGAATAATTATAGAAGTTTCTACTCTATGCGTATATTTATCAGTAGGTGTGCACAATCAGGCTGTGTATATGTGTACATACATACATGCATGCATGCATGCGCGTGTGCCCAATCTTGTAGAATAATATACATTACCTCTCTGCAACTTGCCATCAATGGCTGCGGGACCATTTGGCACGACACTTTTAATCTGTAAGAATTCAGTATCTGAATCTTCGCCACCAACAATGGTAAAACCAAACCCTCGTGGACTCTTCAGCAACTCCGTACGGATAAACTTCCCTCGGAGTTCGGCAGGATTTTTGGTGAACACTGGCCTGTGACTTTCATAGGCTGAAATAGAATCCATAAATACCATTAGAAAACAAAATTCCACATAACCAACTAAAACATACATCCACCAAACAAGAAATAACATCAAACAAATTAAGAATATTGTTCAGATCAACCTTCACCTGAACCACAACTCAGCTGCAAACACCTAAAACTATAACATCCTATCTTAAACCATATATTCTTGTGCCAATTTTCTCACACACACAACTTTTAATCCAGTTATGGGCAGACAGTTGATGTCGACTGATGTGTAACAAGAAGAAGGCCTGGCCTTACACCCGACTATGGCCTTGGGCCATCTATAGATGTTGCCCTGAAATGTCACCATCCAAGAGTTGCCCATCCAAGCTGAACGCATCATTTTTACATAGGATCAATCTATTTCTCAGTTTGCTCAGAAATCAGACTTCTCATGCGTGAACGCACCTGAGCTTGGGCACCATTCACATTGTGAACACTTTGTAGGCCACCAATTATATGGACAGATCTTAAATCAAACCCTGCAAGGCATGCATCATTAAGTTATTGCCACTAAATTATCACAATAATGTTTGGTCAGTAGTACAACAGAATAATTTAATAGTAATGATGATGATGATGATTAAACTTTCACAAGCATCCTTATTATAAGAAGTAATTCAAAGATACTGTATATAAATCTTAGAAATATTATCAGCTGGATATTATTTACCAGAAAAAGCAACCTAGAACAGATCAGACTTGAAAACAAACAAAATATTTCAGATGCTACACTTCTCTATTTCTTCTGCAACCTGTGTTCCACAAAGTGGAGACTGCTATACTAACTATAGTAATAATAATAGCGTTTTATATGGTACTAATTAATCTGATTTGTTCTAAGGCACTTTACACTGAAAACGGAATTAAAACATGCTCTGGCTGACATTCACAGACAAATGTTATACATAAATATGCTGATTGATGGATAATATAAATAGACTAATTTAAATAAGTGGGTTTTAAAAACGTAAACTACACAATCACCATTTAGTCATCATGTAGACATTCAGATGCCCGAACGCTGAAAGATTTCTGTTGTTATTAAAATTTGGAAATGATCATTCTGATTTACTGGCAGCCAGTGTAGTTTTGATAAACCTCCGTGACATCACCAGATATACAGGTATTTTTTATTAGACATGTAGCACCATTGAGAATTTGTTGAGTGTGACTGATGTCATACTAAGATAAGCCATGTAATAGCCATTTAAAATAACTAACCATTTCACTAACACAGTAAGAATATAAAGACACCAGCCACTCAGTAGAAGGATAACCCTAAATATGTGTACATAGATTAGGTAATCCTGCATAAATTTATTGTAAATACATTTTTTATAGACATGAATTTTAATATTACACCATACAGTACCAAGTTTAATATTGTTATTCTCTTATGAACTCTTAAATATTCTCTCTCTCTCTCTCTCATACACACATATATTGCACACACACACACTACATGTGTTATCACATCTCTAACTAGCTGCTTTTTTGTTATCTTTGTGAATTTCAGAAAGCTACTTTCACACACGGACACACACACAAAATACCCAAGTACAGATAATAAATAATAAACGCCACTTGTCCCAGCTGTCTCACTACCATATTTCTTGTAATTCTGAGCTACACTAAACACAACAGAGAGGTCCTACAGCCAAAATAAATATATTCATTTCTGTGTAATGGGCAATTGTGAGAAATGGCTGACATAGTACGACCAACTGAGGAAGCATCAATCTATGCCAGACAGCAAAATATTTGAGTGAGTAAATGAGTGAGTGGCTTGCTTAGCACCAACTTCGTACGTGGGCGCGCTCACACACTCACACGGACCATGTGAACATAGGGAAACATGGCATAAACAGAAATCGACTGCATCTGATCTGAACCCAGATCTGGGGGTTTATAATCCAATACTCTAATCACTGTTCTGAGATGAGATAACAAAACCAATCACAACAGCAGCAGTCATTGCTTTTATAAAAGTCAAATGAGTGGCCATGTAAATCTATGTCAAATGACCAGGATAACATGTGAAACTATGATGATGATGATTGATGTTTTACGGCCACTTTTCTGCACATGGTAGGCTAAATGGGCCGAGCGACCTCCAAAGGTAATGAGACGAAGTGAAAGACGAAACAACCTTCAGATATGCCCACGCCAGGATTCGAACACGGGTGGTAGTGATCTGTGGTCCAGCACGCTACCGCTAGACCATGGAGGCGCCCTCTGTGTGTGTGTGTGTTATAATGTGAAACTATGTCAAATGGCCATGATAACATGGGCCCATGGATGTAAAATTGAACAAACATTACTCCAGTTCATACACACGGCCATGTTTATAATTACAAAATGCTAGTGTATAATCCACAATAACCCAAGAAGGTACTCACATATGGCTCTGTCATCCAGTAGGTAAATGAAATGTTAGCAACGATGTGGCAGAATTGAACTAAGAACCTCCTAATTTCTACTAATTATTTTTAGATTTTCTCTCTGTTTTTTTTATTATAGTTATCTCCGATACATACTACATCTTTGATGACAATCACAATCTTCACATGTCATCTGAAGCACTCCCATTATCTGATGACCCCAAAATGGGTCATTTGCCATAAGCATTAAGATGTCAACAAAAAATGCTTAACAAATATATAAAAACAGTGAATGGTGTGCCACACATTTATGAAAACACCATAACCTGAACCGATAATCAAAGATAAAATTTTAGACAAATCCCACTTAGTATACAAATAACCGATTACAATAAATGACACTTTAATACAAGTTTTGAATTGTTCTAGCTATCAAAGTATCAGGTAGTCTATTTAGTTGTACACATCACAACAATTGACAACAAAAGTGCAAAGAAGATACCTTTCACATAAATATCAGTTTGGGTAAAGCTGTTTGAGTTTAAATAAACTTTATTACACTGGCTTATCGGATCAAGAATCTCAATTTACGAAGCAGCCTTTCTTTCTCAATTAGTGTATATGTAAGTAAAAACCCAGCAATAACCAATCAGAATTAACGTCAAACAATGGATAATCTGGCTACTGATAGATATTATTGATCACAATAAACGCATATACTTACAAGGTGGTGACCCTCTGCCATTTATCTCCCTGATGATGCTTCCTTCGGATGATTTCCCACCTAAAACCAAACAAAATATTTCAGTGATGCTACATACAAACATACATCACCTGATCTGACGTTAGAGATGGTCTCTCACCTTATATTAGAAATTCAATTTAAAACACGATAACAATCTGACGCAGTGGCAGATGTAACGTAGATATAAAAACATCTGATGATTAGAACAAAATAAGAAATCTACAAGTCCATAAAAACTGTCTGACCAAACATAACTGATGCTGTAAAATAAATACCATTACCATCCATAACTAATAGTTTAGAATAAGAATCATTACTACACAAAAATCTGTTTTTAGTAAGTATCACATATAAACCTGGGACACATTCACCATGGATGTCAGAGAACAATAAATACTACTAGCCATAGGCCACGCGCGCGCGCGCACACACACACACGCGCGCGCACACACACACAATGTATATAAATAATTATCAATATATATATATATAACCAAATTACCTTGTTTCTCTTTGGCCAGCCTTTTAGCCTGTATGACTGGGTTCTCATACTGTGTCTTGCGGTTCACATGGCTGTAGAATAGACAATTAACATCAACATAGTGACAGTATACGGTCACTTAGACCGGAACAAAGCGGACAACAATAGACTCAGCGTGGGCAACTTCCTGTCCGATGTAAACACACAGGAAATTAATCAACAGGCTTTATACATTATAGTCAATGTGTAATACTCGTTATGGAAGAAAATAGAACACACGGCTTAAGCGTTTTGTCTGGGATTTTAGCTAGAGAGTCAGACTTCCAAATGGGTAGTCAAAACTATATCTGGATTGGTAAAAATATTACGAATGAATCGTGGACGGGTCAGTTCAAATACATCTTCACTTCATTGTATCAACTCAGTTTAATCGCACAAATGAAAACCACCTAATAGTGATATTTATCTTTAGCTAAGACAGTCACGTTTCAGGACTCTACAATTAATAAACTCATGACGGTAATTTGCTTTGAAAATCTCCTACCTATCTTGGCCTATTTGTTTTATTCCGAAGGACCACTACACAGACATTGATTAGCATAAATAGTGACATCTGTTGCTGTCAAAATAAGGAAGTCTAAATAAAAATATTTACGCAGTTTACAACCATAAATTTATAATTAGGATCTTTTTCTACATTAAATAATAGAGAATAGGATGGGTAAAAAATTGCACAAACCCAAAAATATCAGGTATCAAAGCAAACTAAGCTGACCAAACCCAAACCGTTATCTACAGTACCATTAAGTGATAACTCAACAACCTCAGATGACAAAAAAACCTAGTGAGGTAGCAATCAGGGGGGACTTCAATGTCCAATAAAATGAAGCCATTCTCACACCATCATATTATCCAAGGGATACATAACTTTTACCATCAAGAATCATACACAAATAGCCTTAATAACAATTAAAAACCAATTTGCCGTAAACAAGGGGGCGCTTTATATTTAATGCACACTTTAAAGCCTCTCGTTACACACCAGAACTGCCTATTGTAATTAGGTAAGTAGGAAGCTAATCCTACTTCAGCTAGGATGAGCCATGATAGCTTGAATTAGCTCTGTAACCTAGTCAAGTATCATCAATGGCGATGCATTGGTATCAATGGACACACAAACTCAACACCAATACTACTGGATATTATTAAAACAACCTCATTAAGTAATAAACCAATGGTGAAAGCTAGCTTGACATACCTCAGTCCAGTATTTATATATATATATATATACTAATATAGATATACATGTACACACAAACACAAACTGTACACTATATTATAGCCAGCATATTTTCATGTCCACTACCTGTTATACCTGTGTTTTTCTCTCAGCCTTCCAATACTGTAGTGTTGTTTATAAAAAAAAAGAATAACAGGCAAAACTCTGAAACAACCTGAACGTATATAACATTAAAAACAGACACATCCCTCCAGATGCCTGAAAATATTTCTGAGCCCACACAAGAATCGCCGTGATGATTTACAATTCTGAAATGAACTCAGACCATAAACATTTTCAAACAGAAGTTTCACCATGCCCATCTAGAAGATTCACAATGAAAATGATATATCACAGGACAATGGAATACTTGTTATTCTCAATAAAAACAAAATAATGATGATATTTTTCACATGAAAATATTTTGTTGCCAGAGCTGAAAATGCTATTAGATGCTCGCCATGCTAGACTGCACACTATTTAACATCTATCACCGCTAAAATGACAACAAGTTATAATCTATATTGCAAATGCCATCTTTAATTTAGTCGATAATAACTGCCAAATCATTTAGCTATTAACGCATCTGACTGAAATATCAATAAAGACGGTTCATTGTTGCAGTTCAGAGCATTCCAATTCGGTAGCAGTACTGCACTGCAAACCTCCAAATTATGGGTTCGAATCCAGCCCATCCCTGTGTTTGTGGGATTTTATATGTTCTATGTGTGACCAGTGCCAAATCTAACCAACTCAGCTCATTGTTATTGTTCACTTACTCTATGAAGTAGGTCCCATATACTGAATCTTCAACCTTTTCCCAGCCATAAGGAAGCTCTGTAAATAAAGAAAAATGTGACAAAATAACTAATTGTTTAACTTCAATAATATTTTTATACAGGTGAGAAAAAACAGCTGACAAGCCGCAGAGATGTAGTAGCTACTCCTGAAATGAAACAAACATCATATGGGCAAACTTCTTATGGGCACATAATGCACAAGTGAGTGTAGGTCTCCAGTAATTTCCCAAAATGGCCTACGTTTATTTTTAATTCTATCTAGCACAATTACTGCCATTTACTGGTGACTATATAAGTAAAACAACTATACACTGTAGTTAGTGCTGCCATCATGGCAGCCAATGACAGCAAGCAACGTAATACTTGCAGATGTTTCAGTATAATACATTAGACCTTCTTACAATTATTTCTATAACATGTATCAACTTAATATCTCAAACATCCTCCCCTTTAACCCAAGGCTACATAATCCATGCAGCCACCAAATGTGGTTTCCACATGACATTATGAGCCCTGTATATAGGTTAATGAGTGCTGACAAGTATAGATAACTAGCTTTGCCCTCCTCTCTTCTAAGATAGTCCAATGAGTAGTTTCATGATCCCAGAAGCTGATGATTATCCAATTAGATAAACGTCATGGGGCCACAAATTAAATATAAATATTCCCTGAGCTGAGGAAATCAATCATATCAGTTCCATCACCGAAGAGAACCATCAACATGATTGCTGCTTTAGTTAAAACAATTAGTTATAGACAAGTAATTTAAAATAGTTTCAGGAAATATAGATCCACTTACATCCACTGTTTTGCACAAGTTAGGGTTAATGTGTGGAGTGACCTCTAAAAGTAAAGAGGCGAAGTGAAATATGAAACACCATTCAGACATGCCTTGGGCTGTGGTCAACTCCCAAATGAATCATCCCACTAACAGCTATGACTTGGATTAAAACATTGATGATGATGATGATTCATGATGATGTGCCCATAAGAAGATGTTTTACGCCAATTTTGAGCGACCTCCAAAAAAATGAAGGGAAGTCAAAGTTGAAACACCCTTCAGATATGCTTCAGAACTCGGGTAGTAGTGATCTGTGGTCCAACGCGCTACCAAATAGATCACGAAGGCACTAGATTAAAACCTTGAGACTGAGGCTTGTGGGGGCATTGTTTCAATCGTACAGGTACTGTACTACTGTACAGATGAAGATATGAGATCCCAAATTTAGAGGAAAAGGTGAACTGTGCAACAAAAGGAACCATGACAAAGACGGCAGTATTGTTTAATCCCTCACACTCCAGTATGTAACTCCCCCCAGGCTATTAATTTCACCAATATATCATAAACGTTGATTAGGATTAGAAACCGAAATGGTAAAAATTGCAACATCTGGCATGGTGCCTGGAGTGTTCTCAGATAATATCCAAGAACGAACTCACCTCCACAATGACATCCCCCTGGTAGCTTATACATGAAGGCGATTGCTTTCTTCACTACCTCATCGGAGAACAACGTTATTGTCTTACAAGGATGACTGCGTACAGGATCAGTGATTAAATCCTGCCAAATAATTACCACCGTCAGCAAACCGTCCAGGTAATATTAAATCTGTCTTGTCCAGCCAGTGCTGATTAAACGGACCCGCCGCCGTGTTACCTGCCAAGTTACCGATGAGATCGGACGACGACGAGTCATAATAAATACTGGCTTAACATGTCAGGTAATCAGACAGGGGGGGGGGGCTCTTCCTTCAGCTTTAAGCTGCCAAAGAGCATAACCTACTGAATATTGCGATAGAGCAACGACAACAACTAGCGCCACACCCAGTATACTTTCTGATGGAGACGCATTGAACATGAATTACAGCTTGATAGCACGACACCATATATGGCAAACAGGTGCTGTCTAAGGTCAGCTTAAAGTATTACTGGTTTTTATCATACTGGCGAACACACAAGAGTTTGAGTTTAATATTCCAACATATAAAACTTTGTTATAAAGCAAGATTCACGTTTTATAAATTACACATTTATGATAGCTGATACACTGAAACACTGCCTTCAGTTATGCCGACACCGAGATTCGAACATGGGTGGTAGTGATCTGTGATCCAACACGCTACCGCTAGACCATGGAGGTGCCCCCCCCCATAATTTTGATCAGACATAACAAGTATATGGAAATGATCAATAAAGCTAATTAGACTTTCATTGACATTAACTGGATGATGGACGGATGAATGTTGCTTAACTGGAAGTATATGTCTTAGTTACAGTGTTTTGATACAAATCACAGACATAATATAATCGCTTCTTCACGAATACCAAAAATATCCCATAAAATCTCAAACGTCCAACCAGATGTTTATATCAAGTAATACTAATAATTGTCCTGGTATGGTTTTAAATTCTATACAGAGATATCTAGTGACCAAGCCATATATTAACTACCTCAAGGCAAAGCTCGCAATTTTTAGTGGCCAGTACCTTTTTCAAATCATTCAGCAATTGAGAATATTCATAAGGATGCCTTATATGCCACTCTTATCTACAGTTTTAATAAGGAATTATATATTTTTGAAGTATGATTAAAGCTGACAAGGAATTGCTTTATAAATGGACTGTTGTTAGTTAGGAAAGTTTGAGTAATTCTAAGACAATGCCTTTGGTAAACATTTGGTATTTCAAATATGGCTGAAACCAGTTAAGGAACAGATTACCAAACTGTTCTCCATGCTAAACAACAGAGGAGTCGTCAATGGATTAAGATGGAAGGACTTGTCAATCAAACATCCTATTGTTTGTTCCCAGATGATTTAGATCACCAAACAAGTGCAAACTAGGATGCTCCTGTGACACAGCGGTTAAAGCATTACATTTCAAACTTGTAAATTCTTGGTTCAAATCCCACTGATAAGTGACAGCTGCGTTTATAGGATGCTTCTCTAGGCCAAAAGTGTGAACAGGTTCTAGGCTAATCAAACCACTCACTCACACACTCTCTCACGCAGCTAAACACACTTTGATCTATGTGATCGATGTTCATAAACACAGATAGATACACATCGTCCTCATCTGTTATCAGAACTATATTTCTAACTGTCTGAGCACGAAGAACAATCATAACGCCATAAACATTATTTAGCAGAACGTTCCCCGCTAATAGAAGTGTTATGTTTTTGTTAACATTTGCTAAACTACTGTACCTGATGACAGTGATAACATATCTAAATCCTACAAATCAGAATTCCCTTATCAGTATAATAGCACCGAGTTCAGATTACTACACCCGATTTTAGTCAAATCACGACGTCGTAGTACATCACTAAGACTAATAGATAGTATCCTTCTTTAAATTGGGTAATCCAAGGAGAGAAAACACACAAACACAGTAAGGTGCACGTAATTTGAAGACACCAAAATCAAACTTCACTTTATATGTGATGTTACTAGCCTGCAAATGACTCAAATTAGGCTTAATATGTACAGATAGGATTCGCTTTAATACCGGTTATTGACAAAACATAAGCAGACATCCTCTGGAACCCGTATACAATAGTCGTCTCTGGCTTTACTTTAGCTACAGAATCCAAACGAAGAAACAAACATTCCTTACAGCAAGAGGTCAGCGAAGATGACAATAATAGGAAACAATTCTAACAATCAAACCTCGCATCAACTCGGTAAACTTCGTGAAATTAGCTTCGTCAGTGAACTAAAGCTGTAGATAGTTATCGGGATGAATGGATGGAGCACGTGATGATATCATATTTTGTGTTGAAGTGTCAAAAATAATGGTGTCTGTATGTGTGTGCGCGCGCGCGTCTTAGTGTCTGATACGAGGAATGTGTCACCTCCACAAAGCTTTGTTCAACTGTCTCAATACAACAAAACAAGCCAAAGTAGCCAGAAATTTTCTATAGTTGGGACTGAACATAATTATTCATGAGACTTTTCCATTAAACTTACTGATAATAAACATGTGGCATAAGTAAAAAAATTGGCAAGAAGAGAACCATTAAGGCCTCCACACACCTATATTGTAATAATGTTATGTATCCCCCCCCCCCCCCGCCCCCCTACCTCAAGACAATTATCACTGTAGCGTCAAGAATATAATACAATATCAGGAACTAGTCTGACGGAACCTTATCTTATAGTCCTAAAACTGATATACTTTGTTACACCACAGAAATCAACATCTGGTAATATGAAAATATGTAATATACCTACTCAATTGTTGACCCCGACTGTGTGTGTGTGTGTGTGTGTGTAATTTAAAGCCCATGGGATCTTGCGCCTTCTGTTAAAATCACACCAACCAAAACCTTCTGTAAGAACTACTATAATCAGCTAAAGTGGCTGTACCTTTCAGTTGAGCCACCACAATTAATTATACGAAGCTTTGTGTAATGTAAAACATCTATCATGAGACTGATCACAGTAAGACCACATTAACCTTGGCTTCTGTTAGAACCGTGAAACAATAACATCATCGGAATCATTACAGATAGAACCACAACAATCGGATCAGTAACAACAAACTCAATTAATTAATAAGACAAAAGTCAGTTTATAGATCAAAATTAGCTTTTCATCGGGCCCGTATTAACCATGCACGGCCCTCGGGCTTTTAGGTACACCCCCCCCCCCGTATATTAATCTTTCATCCCTCTACAACTGACTGTCTAACCCTGGTACCGTAGCTACTAGGTCATAGTACAATTAGCCCTATATCCGTTTTGCGGGTCTCCTAAAGTATATAACCGACTAATAAAATAATAACATAACGTATATATATATATATATATATATATATATATATATATATATAGAGAGAGAGAGAGAGAGTATACTTATGAGAGTACAGATATGCATCTATCAATACGATTCAGAACGCAAGGTACCTAACCTTTAACCATTGGAGCCCTAGGATGTTAGTAACAGTGCCTCAGCAAAAAGATTGACTACTCCCCGCGGGGCCCTCAATGGTTCAGCCTAGTCAGCCCTTAAGGATAATAGGGCTCTCTACCCATCGTCCTGTTCGTTTACTATTATGGCATGCATACATCCTCACATAACTTCTAAATGTTAGGATCAGTAGTAGCCCATCAATGAAGCCATTTATTCTTTCTACATCAACCCGAAGAATGGATTTGAGTAATATGTGCTAAATCTGTCTGGCTAACTCCTGGTGATAAATAGCTTCTATAATCCCATCATGGCTGACAAAACTAAAAGAGCTTATCCCAGTGTGGATTTTATGTGATATGCCATTTGACAGAGACATATCAGCTGCTGAAACGAAAGCGGCTAAGTACGTTCACCGATAGGACAAGCCGTCACCGTTTTATAACTACCGGCGTCGTCTGATATGACAAGCCGGTACCGTTTGTTTTTATATCCACTGGAGAAATGTTCGTCAGCAAATTGAGAAAATGGACACAGACACCCCAAAAAATTATTATTGAAGGAACTATAAATATCATTGAACTTCAATAGCAAAGACTCATCTACTGATTTGACATTGAATTTTTTGGTAAGTTAACCCGATGGTAGAATTCAATCATAACTTTTAATGAAAGCCAGTTGACACTTCAATAGCAAAACTCATCTACTGATTTGACGTTGAAATTTGTTGTAAGCTAACCCGATGTTGACAGCTGAAAGCCAGTTGACAAAGATGGCGACGGTGAACATATGCTCCAAATATTATGAAATAAGGCTTCAACATCAACTAATATGGGATATCTTGTAAATACCGAGTAGGAAATGGCTGTAATTATTACCATGTCCAATACTTCCTGAGGTGACAATATCAAGACTATTGGCAAATGTTCATTAATATAATCTAATTGTTGGCAACTTTGCTCTTTGATGTTTATTGATAATACTTAATTAAAAATTGTTTGATTGTAAATGATAAATACTGAGTTTTTAAATGATTACAACACGCATATATTCAGTGTTTCTCAGATCACAAACAAGACCAATTTTAAAATTAAATTTTCATTTACGACTTATACATACACTATATATGGACATAGACTATAATAATTTAACCCAAAAGACACTTTCATACATAACCAGTCTATTTCACCATCACTGCGGAGATACTGATGACAAATGATAAACTTAGCAAGTTTAGAGGATCCGGTTCTGTTTCAGTGTTAATTAATATAGCAAATTCGGGATTCACTACCCCCTACAACCAAAAATTCACTGCACTGTTGCTAGATAAGAGAATTTATTGTGCCATTAATTTTAATTTCCAATATTTCCCGGTAATTCCAATTATATCCGACTGTCCCAAGAAACATGTTTATTTCCCGGGGAAACTGACAACTCTTGGCAACTAACACATCACGTAACAAAGGTTAATGACATGGTATACTGAAGTAAACAGACATATATCTGAGTATACCGATAGGATTAATTGTTGTTATTTGGTTGTCTGTCTATGGCAGGGCTGTTGTGTTAAGGCATGGAGCTATTAAGACCATTGTGTTGTTGAAGCTCTTTGGACAATCGAAACAAACCAGGACAAGAAGACATATGCTGGTTCTGATGTCCATTCAAGGACAACATGTGTTTTGGTGGAACAATTCTCATCTAATTGCCATAGGGAACTTAAGGTCGTAACACACACAGACAGACAGGCAGGCAGACACACACACACACACACACACACACGTACGCTATCAGTGGCTGTCTGGACTGTTTCAGTGAAATGGAAAAAAGGAAAACATCTCCAGAGCTAGTGAAGAAAGTAATTTGGTAAATAGTGTATCATCACCGACAACTATAACATCAGACAACAGAAATACATAACAAGGGCCACCCGTAATTAGATCCTATATACTTATGGTTCCCACAGCGAAAGAAATATTCTCTTTCAGCAAATTTCCAGAATAAATTCACCATTTTTCAGGACAAATTATACAATATTTAAAGGTAATAAATTATGGTACGTGCGAAAAAGCATAATATTTATTCAATCCATTATCGATTATTGACATATTTTATGGTACAGCCACCTCCTCGCCCCTTCTAGATGTCTGATTGACACTCTTTTATTTAAATATGAACTAATATCAAGACCATGAACAAATATGCTTTTTCTTCTATAAACGAATTTTTCTTCCGCAGACATAATATGTATTCACAGGCTTCTTTGTTCTAAGTGGATTTTGTTTCTCAAGCTAAATTTTGTCAATAACATTTCCTGATTTTGTCAAATTCAAGGACATTTTCATGACCTGGAAACTTAATTTATTATTTTCCAGGTTTTCCAAGACGTGTAGGAGCCCTGAATACAAGACTTACTGTCTACCTATTTAAACAGTTCAATGAACATCATTAACTTGATAACACAAATTATTTAAAAAAATCCAGATTACAACAGTTAATAAGGATACAAAAATTGGCTAGAAAAAAGAGACAACATTTGGTAGTTAAGTGAAAATGTGATGGCACCAACAAATCGGGTTGTCTTTATCAGACAATTATAGTCACACGCGCACACACGCGCGCGCACGCACACACACACACACCACCACCACCACCACCACCATATGAACAACTAAGTAGCACATTTGACTAGCCAAACAGCAACGAATAATAGTCCAATAATATCATTTTCATGTTCCACGTATGTATGTAACGTGTGTCTAGTATCAGTTCAAAGTTTTATTCATTTGTGCAATATGACAGCTGTCATGTATCCGTACTCCATTCATTGTAAATTCAAGGTATGACATCGACAAGCATGCATCGATGTATTCATACAAATGTGCATACCTATCCACGTGTACCTCCATTTAAGAAGAGTGATGACCCATCGCAATGTGGTCAAATATTACAGTTCACACAGTATGCGTAGCCGGTTAACACAGGGCCGAGTCATGGACTGACTCGAAGTGATGAAATAGTTTGCAAAGAATCTGCGGCTCCATCACTCGTTGGTCATCCGAGGGGAGGGCGGTGTATCCTGAAACAGTGAACTTCGTTTTCATGCTTACGCACTTCCATCGGCACCGATCTAACAACTGGAGAGGTCACCAAGGTTCACTTATAACGCAATCAACTGTTACGGATTCTACTAATCGTATTATATGGGGTCTCCACTGCACATAATACTTAGTGCTTCCTGATTAACAACACGCATCAAAGCATTGCAAAAACTAATAACATATCCTTGATAACACACACACACACACAGAGAGAGAGAGAGAGCCTCTCGGTAACATATGTACACCATACAATAACCCGACAGTATCCACCATGCCGATGTCAAAACAATGTCAACATCTAGCACATAAACGTCTATCATATAGCCGACGATAATTATAATAAAATCGTCTACATATGTAGTAATAACAGCCAACTGACAGGATAACAGTCACTTGTTATCACTCAATCAATTACATCATCGACTAACAACAACTCTCTTACCCTGGCTTAATACCAGCTGCTAGTTATGATGGTTATCATAATAAACTAGCTCTATCGTGTATAACTGACATACGAACACACCAAGTCGTACACCACTTCACTGGCAGCAACCAAAACACGATTACAAATATCGAATGGTTGATACTTGTCTGCTTACTTGTCTGTTTCTCTTGTCATAATTACAAACTCAAATGGTTGACACTGTTTACTCTAGTCATAATTACAAACTCGAATGGTTGACACCGTTTACTCTTGTCATAATTACAAACTCGAACAGATGAGCACCACAAACAGATTTTCGTGATTTCTAAAAGATGATGATACACTTCTGATCTTATTCAGCAACATAATCGACGATCTGTTAAATCGCATGCGCAGTTCTCATATTAAAGCAAACGCGGGCGGCTATTTGTAAATGTTTAACCAGATAAAGAAAATTTCACAATGACTTTCTAATGGACAACAGATTATCACAGGAACCTTGTCATTAATCGTTGTAACCAAAATCCTTATAAAGAATGAGAAAGAGAGAAGAAAATACCCGTTTTACTGGCAACCAATGTAGTTTTTAAACAACTACACTAAAACAATCATACGTTCGGAAATTTACCGTTACCAGAGTGGCACAGTTTTGAATTAGCCAGATAGTAACTTCGAAAATTGTTACATCAAATGCACCACATTGTGTACCAGCCGGTACTTGGCTGTACCAAATTTTACCGCTTTAACTGTATGTAACACCATTACCGTACTTGTTTCGCCATCGTAGCATTAGTGAAGGCAAGAAACACCGCAGGTGACTGACTACCAAGTGGGCAGTGGAATGACGGACTATTTATCATCTAATAAAATATAGGTCATAAAGGTAACAGAAGTGGCCACAGCACAGCACTCTGGCCTAATATTCACACGATGTCTGCTAACTAGCAAATGTTATCAATATGTCTAAGACGTTTCCCAGTTTTCTTCACGTTCTTCGAGTAATGTTATCATCATCTGGCGAAAAGCTCATCCGTAATATCTAGGTCACCGAACAAACGTGATACAACCATAATCAAAACTAATGGTACGACTGAAAAGAATAAAATGCCTTGCAATCAAGTAGAGTAAGATAAAGTGCTAAAAATTTAAGTTTCCAACGAAGTCCTAGCATAAACTGGTCGGGGTTATTAAAAATAATTCAAGTATTCATAAATCCCTGGAAAACTAACAAGTTTCTAAAACGCAAATTGCTCCAAATATACACTTAATCTTTATAGGAACATCTTCATAAAACCATATTAAGAATTTTACTCAATATTTCAGTTCAACAGTATCTGGAAAACCACCCAAAACGTTCTGGTGGTTAATTGTCTCTATAAATACACTTTATTTCGAAACAGCCGGAACATACACAGACACGAACAGACCATATTCGTAGTAGGAGCAGGTGTTTCTCATCCGGGTCCCTTTTACATAACCATATATACGCTAAGATTACGCAAGATGTTATCATTATGCCATAGGAGGCTAGGAAATCATCACAATATGGCTATTTATACACTAACAGACAGACAAAAAACAGACTGACCACACACTAAGAAAAGTGGATTCTTACCATTTTCGTTATAGACGATAATCAGATTATTATTATTATTAAGCTCCTGTCAATTTGAAGTTTAAAAAATGTCTTCTGTTGCCTGTTAATAACGCAACAATGAAAACGAGACAATAGCCAATGAATTTGTCCTGACTCAGTGACAATTAGTAAAAATTAGTAAGACACGCTCACTCACTCTCACTCAACATTCTAGTAATAAATAATAGTAAATGTAATGGCTGTGATAACATCACCAGCAGCAGAAGGAATACTAATATTATAAACGCCCTATATTTTATGAGAGGGTTAGTTTATTTGTTTTCCATCTGACATTATTCATCTTATTCGTTAATAATTAATTTTATAAACACAACCACACATTCTAACTCCAGATCAACGAATCTTTCTAGCATATCCCCACATAAACAACATCACATGCTGCCTTACATGTATTATCAAAGACAGCTCCCTATAATCAGAACACAAACACATTTAAACCCATTCGTTGTCTGTCGTAAGATGGATTGATAACAAAGTACAGATCCTGACGCCTCTGCCAACCGAGTCTGGCTCCATCCCGATTTTAAATGTTCGTTGATTTAAAATGTCCGTCGGCTAAATGTTATCTCGAAGAAAACATCCGGCAAACATATCTAAAATTCGATGATATTCTGGGACCAGAAGCTAAAATACGGATAACTTCTCGACTAGCTAGCTCGGCAGATGTGCGTTTGTGGGCGCGCGCTAGTGTGTGTACGTGCGTGCATACTATTATTATACACTGTTATCTCCATACCCAGTGATCACCTCTGATAGTTTACACACACCAACAGCCACAGACATATGCGATGGGTGTCATAATCAGTTAGACTCTTAGAGTGTTCAGTACCGATCAGCAATTAGACTTGGATCAGTTAACATCAGACAATTCAAAGTCACTTACAGACTAGACTATGGCGTTAGCACAATATAAGCCAGGAAAGCATAAACCATAAACATAAAATTCGATCATCAGCCAACAGTTAACGGCTTTAATTAATAATGTAATTATTATTAATTTTAACCATTAAAATATTATGAACAAATTTACAACTGGATCTCACTTCCATCTCCAGATTAATAAACGAAACTATGCATTCTAATGACTGTCAGTCATTCATCAAAGTAAGTCATGTTGAGTATTAATATATTTAAATCAAAGCACGGTCTAACACAAATCATATTAGAACATTATTGCGTTATACAAGAGAATTTGCTCTCAGATATTGGGAGAACTATTGACCATGATAAAGACATCCCAGTTGTCAGATACCGAAACATAGCAAAGTATAACAAGGTATGACAGAAGTGAGAAGGTTATCACTAGCTACGGCACTGCTAGATTATCTTATCTCTAGTCTAACATCAAAGTAAAACACACAGTTAGACGGAAGCAGCATCAAAGTAAAACAAAGCATTAATGGGGTTAGTAATAAGTAAAGAAGTCATACACACACAGAGAGAGAGAGAGAGAGAGAGAGAGAGAGCGAGAGAGATTAATTAACATAAATAAAAGGGTGGCTATGATATATGAAAATGTAACGTGGTCACATCTCTTAGTATGACCGCACATTAAATGTGCAGCACACTACAAACAGTATACACCTGTTGCAATGGTTGGGGTACAGCCGTGCTTGGCGTACTATATTCAGATCATTGACCTTAATATTACCTAATGCAAACAACCAGTTAGTGATATTAGTTACCAACTGACAAATTACTAAGTTTTTTGATTAGCCAAGGCCACCTATTTCTAGGCGTTGAATGGTTGTCCTTTTCAGAGCAAAAGGACGATATTAGTAATCATTCTCCCAAAATATTGTGCCAAGTTAAATATTGTTCAAGTGTGCTGAAGTGTGTATGACATCAATAACGCAGTGCTTGATTTAAACTATTTATAAACAATGAGGTCAGAGCTGGAATTTTTCCAGGGCTTCACCTAGAGGAGCCACCTCTTTTAATTTGAATCTTCTCATAGTTTATAACAGATACAAGACGAAAAGGTAATTTATATAATTGCACTTATGACAAGAGAATATGATACCAATAGCCTGGAGTTATGACAAGAGAATATGATGCTCTTACTATTAGCCTGGACTTAATTAATCTGACAAACACATGGTGGAGCCTTACCGATTGAGAAGGCTACTAAAAGACTATGACACATCCATAGTTTTCGCATAGTTCTCAGCTGAATTCTCCTCGCAGTCGGGCCGGTGTCTCGCTAAACGTGTTTCTATTGATAACATTCTTATTTCATTCAGACTGTGTAGTATGATTTGGGAAAATCTCCGAAAATCAAATGTTTACTAGTTAAATGAATAGAAACAAAGGTCAGTTGGGAACAATCAAGCCAACGATTAGTTCAACTGGATCTCACTGTCTAAGCTCCCCAAATCAAGATATAAAATACTAGGCTGTTATAAAACACACATATACACGTTAAACATATACTATGCAGGGTTGGAAGACCACTTATCTAAAAGAAGAAACTTTTAGTTCTGACAGCGATGTCCGGCTACACTAACACCACAAACAGCTTCTTGACGAAGTACGTTCACAACATAAGAAACTCTCTCAAAGTGCCATCATATCAGGAAAATCAGGAATCATTCCGCCGCAACATAAACGCTGCTTTTGGTGAAATTTAAAAAAAAACGCGTTCAGCCCAATGACGGCAGCCTGATAACATTTCTTCATGAACTGATTTCAATTACAATGAAAATAGCCAGGATTCGTTCGTTTTTTAGTGGCACTTGTTAGAAATATAAGCATCTTTTTTTTTAACTGACATCGAACTCACCGAATACATAATTAAAATGGACAAAATCCCGATTACATCTTAATAATTACAAGTCCATTTAATGACGCCTCTCGTTAACTGATCGCAACTGGGAGTAATTCAAACTGGCTGACGTTTAACAGTTTATCAAAAAGGATTCCGCATCCAAGGCACACACTAGATCTAGAACTATGTTCAAAACTGACAGAGAGAGAAAAAATCTGAACCACAAGTGGCAGTTTAATAAGTTAAGCCAATACATCATGATTCTATCACAGCTTTCTTACCAGCTTCAATAAATCACTGAACGCTAATGTTAAATAATTACACAAACATTCTACTCTATTACCACACACACACACACACACACACTATCTATCTCCACACATACACACACCTTTCTCCACGCACACACACACACACACACACTGAGAATGTGATGTATCAAGGACGAGGTGATAAGAGAGTAATTCTAGATCACATCAACAATCCGAGATCTCTTCAACAATAAAACCATGACAAGAAATCCTTGCTCTTACAGGTGACAATTAAGAGGTGAAGGCCATCTTGTGTTTATGGTGTGAAAAAAAACCCACACACCCTGCCTCCAGCACACAGTGATGACTGGACATACTTCTACTAACTTTATACTTAGTATAATGACTCTTTGTTATCAGTATATCACAGGATTGACCATTTGGTCAGTTACGTGGTATTGTGTTTGCCTGGTGAGCTACACATGTTTATTTCACCTTCAACGAACTCATTTCAAGGACATCGCCGCTCGAATCTTTGGAAACAGATGGGATTGTCAGATCTGGAAGCAAGCAGATTATTTATTAATCTTCGTCCTGCTCCGAAACAGACAAGACTAACCCTAGCCATTTGATATATTAGATCTAAGTTTGTTAGAACTATAATTCTATTAAACACTAAAGACATTACACTAGGTAGATGTTTTAATTTTAATCCAGATCCCTAGCAGCAATCGGGTGACAGGGGAGGCATCCTTATGAATAATCGGTTCTGGTCGTCTTCAATCGTTATGTTTCACGGGACGGAGTTGTGTACTGACGTCATCAACATGTGCGCATCTTGGTATAGTTTTGCTCGATTGTGTCTGTAACTTTACCACTTACAAAAGTGGTTCGTGTAAACAGAAACTTATTACGACGTTTCTACCCGCAAAAACACATATTTTGTGTATAACTGTGTAGAGATGCCAGCCGTTGTAAGTTAACAATCTCTTAATCTCAACCTTTCCACTTCACACGCACACACATATGACATGGCCTAGCCAGGGTTAATATACGAAATTGCAGGAGCTGTAATGATAGAGGCTGCCACCACCTGTCTAACATCTGTGGCACCATTCTGATTATTGTCAATGACGACACACACACACACACACCTGCGAGTTAGTACAAGGACACAGTAAACAGAGCTTAAACAATGAACAAACGGCCCACTTATCAAGAACTGATACCACCAATTCAACCAGGGATTTAATACAACGTCCATTGAGAAAATGTTACTGAGAACTCTGTGAGCGCGTACGTGCTCTGCCATTCATACGTCACACCAGTACTATATTGAACGAATTACAGCGTCTCAAAGCTTCAGGTAGAAATAAGTAAAAAATCTGCAAAATATAACATCAAAAAGCTTCCACCAATATAACTAGAGCACTAAATCAAACCAATTCTGTATTAACTTATGTAGTATAAATCCCTGGAACAATATGGGTATAATAGTTAATAAATAAATATAACTCCTTTATCATATTATAGTACTGGAGGGAAAGGTTATTTGCATACCTGTACAGTGGAATAATTTCTAGGCAAAATATGTCCGTGTAGATTCTTCAGTTAAAGTAGCTAAATTTCAAGTTATATTGTGTCATAATTAAGTTGACATGACAACTTATTTTCCCAGGGCTCATCACCGGGAGTTTCCGGGGAAGAAGATAGGTGCCGTTTAAATTCACAACCCTTAATTGGTGTACTATAATATGCTGTATAAAAACCGACGTTCAAGGACATAGTATGGTACTGCAAACAGGTTTTCCATGAACATCCCAATAAAACAGCTATCACCCGCCCCAACACTCACCTTTCGTCTGTATGAACTTCACCGTCCTTTTACAGTCCTGACACTCGGATATAAAGGACACCACCTCCTCACTGGGAGGCCTCATCCCAAAGTTCTCCTCAATCGTAATAATGTCAGCCCGAGCTTCGGCCTCCTCCTTCTCCGGCTCCTCATCAATGCGCATCATCCTCATCGTGAATTCGCGAAACTATTGATAACAGTAATGCTCGCAACGCTCAAGCGAACAGTGTTCTCCGTCACCACTCCCATGGTAAACTATACACAGAGTCAGTGGCGTACGAGACCATAGTGTGTCTACCTCCGGAATGATCCGGTGTTGGACCGCTACAACTAATGAAACTAGTCCGGCTACGACCCGTACACTTCCTGGTCTTAGGTGTCATTCCTGGCAGGACGTTCAACATAATCCTTGGCAAGAAATGCTTATCCTCCGTAACTGGTATTCCTCTTGTTGATCGGATACAGGACATCAGCGACGAGTGGACGCCTATGTGACCAAAATTAAAACTTCCATGCACCAAATGCCGCCAGCACGGGGCTGAGATCTGGATCAAGCACACACAAACGCATATCAAAACTCCTCCCGTACGTACACACGGCAATATCGGAAACCTAACCAAACCAAGCTGGAACCAACGCCACGGCCGGCAAGATTAGGCCTGAACACCGGGCCAAGCTGAACACTAACAAGCCCGAATGGCGTCATGTTTACAGATAATAACTAACCGAACTGGAATTCCACGGAAGAGTCAAAGTTCAAAATTTAATCGGCCGCTGGCGCAAATAGATCTCACGCAATCGGCAGCCGACTGATGGTTTATATGATGGCGCTTTAATCTAATACTAAACGAGAACTTCACCCCGTCAACCACCATTACAAATTCTGATGGTTCGTCATCAATAACCAGCTTTGAAGAGGACACCTTTGTTCCGCCGTACATTTTCTGTACAACTCTGAATATATATTTCCAATCCTACTAATGTGTGAAATATTCTGCAGTTCAGGTCAATTATATATATATATATATATATATATATGATGACTAACGCAGCAAAACATTTTTATAATGTTGTCACTACAACAACAAAACAATCACACACACACACACACACACACACACACACACACACAGTCGAGAATTAGTGCCTTTTACCTGCTAACTGTTGCCCATAACAATTGACCTGCATATGTATGGAAACGCATTTCAATAACAGCACACCCCCACCCTCCACAAAACCACAATTATTTACAGATTAATTACTTTGAAAATATATTCATTTCATATCTGATAATTATTGTTACTCCAAATGATGGACGAATGGTATCTGTCTTATGCCTGTAACATGATGTAGATTATAAATTGCAGAACAAAGATGCTGAGAAAGGTAGGATCCATCCAATCTTCACGTTTGGTACAACAGATTACGACCAAGACATCTGCCCAAAAACCTCTCCACTGACGTCATGAAATCAATTTCCAGTTAATTTTGAAGCATTCCCATTTATTTCGCTGGTTTTAAGTTAACCTTAAGGCCCCACATTGTCGCATTTCTCAAAGGTTTCTGTTTATTCATTATATGAAAATCACCCCAAAATAAAACTGTTCGATAAGACGCTATGAAAGTTGCACATCATCATCATTATATAATCTCAGATATACTGTGTTAATTAAAGCAACAGATGAAAAGGCCAAATGTGTTTTACAAACATCATCCCCCTCCAAGAAGATAATGATGATGATGAAGGAGACTTTGGAATTAAGTACTGGCAATCTGTTGTCTGGCAAACAAATACTTAGCATTGGCTTGATGTTCTTAGTTGGATCACTTAACCCCACAGCAGGCGTAACACCCCATACTGACCGCTATCTAGATCTATACACACTGTCTGGGATCCATTTGTGTAACATCAGACTCCCAACAAAACATCTAAGCCAGCTATAAGTCTGCTAGCTCCTCAGAGGGGGCGGATCACAGTTGGTTGGTACATAATAAACATCTCTTGGTAATCCCTAAAGGACCCATAACACACCTGTGTCTTAATACCACAAGCTAGAACATCTCAAAGGCTCAGTCAGAGCAAAGGCTAACCTAGCACAGATCTGAGAAACAGGTGGTTAGTTATTTGACGCGCGCCCACTTCTCTCTCCCTCTTTGTGTTTGTTTTAAATGTATGTAAATAGGCACTAGCACAGAAAATCACGCACAGAATCACGAACTGGATGATCCATTGATTAGGGGACTGAACCTAAAGTATCAACTTTTCATGCTGGAAATGATATAATGTGTGTGTGTGTGTGTGTGTGTGTGTGTGTGTGTGTGTGTGTGTGTGCAGGCACTTGCACAGGACAAAGAGAAGAGTATCAAAAGATGCAGTCTAATTTCCAAAAACTTTGTTTTCCCTATAAACTACAACCAGGCTAAAGCCATTCCCCCCTCACATGTACAAACTCTAATATGTCTTTATATGACTACCAAAAATAGATGTTTGACGTCTACAAAAGCTACTAATTCAGTGTTGAGGTAAAGCCACAAATATTTAATATATTGTTAAAATAAAACCATCCCAAATACAGAAATATTTCTTTTGTGTCACAATAACACTCAGTTAAAATTAATTAACATTTTAAGTAATTGTACACAAATTTTAACAAAAACTAAATTCATGTTAAACTGGAAAAGTCTGGCACTGTAATTTTAGTTCAAGTAGCACATGTTCCACTTAAAAGGAATCCAGTTTCAACAGAAGAAAGGTTAAGTAAACGATTATCTCTTTTAGGCATCTGTTTATCAGGTTAGGTTTGTAGAAAGACCAGAACGTATGTATGTAGACACAGCTGAAAACCAGAACAGACCATGTAACACTAACAGTGTTTTGTTACAAGCGTATTACACAATGTCAGTGTGCATTGTATTCTGTAGAATTAAAATTTGAGAGTAGAAGAGTAGATTTGTATGAACTGCAGAAATGTTTACCGGGGAGTAAATGATTAAAATACGCACACATTTTCAGAAAGAGAGGGAGAGTAAACCTAGTCAAGTCGAAACGCTGAAGAGAAATTAAACATCTGGACATGAAGACTCCTCTGGAATACTGACCCTGATGAACAATCCATATTCCATATCCATCGTTCGTACACCACTAAACACACAGAAACACACAAACCTGATCAACTTAACTCTTAAGTCATGTCAGTTATCGCAAACCACAGAGTGCCCCGAGACAAACCATCAAAATCAGACCATAATCCTGCCTTCCTACACTGATATCCATCCTTCTGACGTCTGAATCACACACATCATCAGACAAAGGATCCAGATCGGGGGCAGTATTAATAATAAGGCATAGTGTAGCTCCAGGACACTGTTGCAAGCCTAGCACGCACATTGGCACATCGGCACACTCCAGACACTCGATACCAAGGCTCCGGCCTTATCTTACCAATGAGTTCATCCCTTTGTCACTTTCTGGAAGCGTAATGTCCGATAAACCAATCCGGGATCATTTAGGCTTTACCATACAAGCAAGTAGCCACCATGATCCAGACAATTCTCTGTAATGACCTGTTAATTACAGCCAATGACTGGCCGGCTAACAACAACAACACTATTCCACTGGCTTTGATTTTGTTTCCATCTCTTCACCTCCTGTTCCAGGCAGAAGTTGCCAACCGGATCCAGTACTAGTGCAAATGGTTTGTGGAAGTCGCTGCTCGACATCACACACACACACACACACACTGGCGTCAGTGCTAATGTATATAGCAGCTCAATCAGAATCCCAACATGTGTGCACCGTACATAGGTCAAAAGCGATCCGAAACAACGCTACACTTACCCGGAACCGGGACAGCGCCAAAACCAGCTGTACGGGCCAAACTGGAACCAGCGGTCACGTGATCTGATCGGCCATCTGGTCCTAGCCAGTAACGGCGAACGCGCACACCAACGAGATTTTACTACCGCAGTGAATCAGCCTCCAGAGTAATGGCCACCTTCTCTCTCCCATTATAACATGCTTGGCCGGAAGAGTGACAGTTGATTAAAAACTTTCCTAATGGCACAGGCCACAGGTTACCAAACACTAAACAGATCCCTCTCTCTCTCTCTTTCCAGAAGCCGGTGGGCTGGTTAGTGTGGCGTTGTCCGGATCTGTACCACGGCCCGGACCGAGCTGCGCCGACATAGTGCTTACGGTAGTGTACAATCGCCCTGGATAAAGATTGGTAACAGGTCACACCGCACCACCAGAGTTTCAGCCCTGGTTTGTGAAATCCAGGCTTGGGAGTCTTTGGTCGATTACTAATTTGAAGATTGCTCCAGTTGCGGAGACTTCATCCTACTCTTTACAGTTTTAAAACAATGCTCACAATGAACGTTGATGTGGAAACAATTACTGCACTGCTCGTATATTTAATGCATCTGCAAGAATTGGTTGTCTAATCAACCGGGTCGTGGAGATTAGGGCCAATGCATATTTATAGTCTTGTTTGAAGACTTTAAGAAAGCGAAGTGGAAAATATGCAGACCACAAAACGCAGGTATGAGCTGGAACCGAAGTCAGAACCTGAAGGGTTGCATTGCAGTGCTCTAACCACTGTGCCAATGGAACAATGTCTGATATATTTCCATCTACCATATCCACAAAACTTTAAGATAAGTCAGTATGACATACACATGCATTAGAACGAGTACCACCAATTAAAGAGTTTAATATTTTTTCCGGCATATGTCTTAATTTATATCAGTATCATATCGACGATGAAAATCCTGCAACTGGTAGGTTTTCAAGTAAAAGCAGCTAACAACAGTTCAAATAGATGTTTAAAAATAATGAATGACAGAGAGTTTCCAATAGTGCGGCAAAATCACGGTGAAACACTTGTGGATTGAAGTCACCAGGAATTATGATATTTATTGACTGGTCACAAATACCTCAGGAGATTATTACTCTCAACTGACAAATCGCAGAAACATTCCAACAAACCAGCAACAAATAAATTAATCATTTACGATGTCAGCAGCTGTAATGCACGATAGTGTCACATAAATGATTAACTAGCTGTCTGCCAAACTGCCCACCCTACGTGTATGATCCGCACGCGCACGCACACAGAGGGGGGGGGGAGAATGAGAGAGAGAGACTGGTCATCTGCTAATTAACTATAGAGGAATGTCCCAGAATTCCAAAAAATATAAATAAATTATTTTATCGACCACTTTCTGTCTCCCTATCTATCTACCTTAAGTAATATTTGACACATAAATTATGTTTAAAAATTGACATTTACATAAATATTGGCTACAGGATACAGCATGATGAACTATGTCCGAGCAAAAACAACATGCTGGTACTTTAACGAGGTGATGTTGAGGCCATGGAAATATAGGCTTTTATCATCAGGTCCAGTAGACTTTGGCTATGACGTTCAGGTCAGGGAGATCCAGGTTACGATGTTCTGGTGAGGAAGATCTAGTATGTGATGTTCAGGTCAGGGAAATTAAAACATTCATGCTTAGGGCACGGCCTTCAGGCTTGCTTATTTTGGCCATGGCCCTTTAGGTTAAGATGTTTCTACCACGCATGTTTAGACATACTTATTTTGGCTATGGATGTTCAGGCAACGAGTATTTAGGCCAGGATTTTCAGGGCGCAGCGCAAACGTTTCCGCAACGGACATTTAGGAGAGGATTTTTAGGTCTGGGATGTTTTGGCAACGGGCATTTATATTAGGATGTTTAAACCACAGGGATTGCTAGAACCAGGATTTAGGCAAGGATGTTTAGGCCACAGACATTTAGGCTAAGCTATATAAGGGGTGGACGTTTAGACTAATATGTTTAAACTATCATTAATTCTAGGCTAGGGTGCTTAAGCTAGGTACACCCAGTACCCAGATTACAGCCTAAAATTAAATATACTTATTACACATTCAAGAACAATGCATATTATCTTGCATAATAGTATCAACAGTACTTCTTGCCAATTATAAATTGATAATACTTAACATGGTAGCAATAATATTAATGATAATAGTAGTAATAATTATTCAGCTTCGACATAAACTATCTTAACATTAATTTGACTATGACACAATTCTATTAAATATTGAAGAACTATATTTATTACATTTTACTAGTTCTCAGATAATTTAGGAAGTCTTATTTGTATCTCAGACAATCACCAACCTGGATCTGTTCTATAATAGAAATACTGGACTTCTGCTTGTTATAATTAGTGTAAACAACTTATCCAAGTGTCTTTGACAGATTAGTATCATTGTTGTTGTATATTTATTTGTGACCTAAATAAAATATGTTTGGTGTAAACGTCCTATATTCCCAGAGGAACACATTATCATATTTATCTCCATCTTTATAGTCTCCATACGAACTTTCCTATGAACTTTCCATACTTGTAACAAGTCACCAAACTGAACGCCACACAACAGCCACACGTATTTACATCACGAAATCTCGACTTCCCGCAGCCAATAAAGGTCTAGTGCACAGAATGTCAACATATGTCGTTTTTTGACGTTTTACCAACGTTTCATTAACTACCAGCCATCCCTTAGTCTTTGTGACTACCAGAATCCAACAACGTTTGCTCTGTATAAACATCTACAAAAGATCATGACCTGAAAACCAATATCCCGCCTGCCCTAACTCTATTTAAACACAGCACCGAAACCTGACACAATATTGTAAACAGCTCAGGTAACCCAAATATAAACACCTTCTGGCATCACCGACTGACTGGTAAAAATAAATAACTCTAAAATACCAACGAGACAAATTGACAGACAACTACAGAGTATAAACAAGATCTGCTCTGACAGATGAATGAATGGCGAGGACGTTCATCTGGATAACAGCAGCCGGAAGATGGTATTACCGGATAAGCGTTAGATTAGTCACAGGATAGAATATCCAGAACGTAACCAACTCCTCTGGTGAATGTTACTATAACTAAACAAACCCTCACTTCACAACACATTGTATGTCGTCGGGGTAAGTCAGGAGTACGGCTGGCTTATTCAGGCTGGCTTATTGACGACTCAGAATTAAAGTGGGATTGTTTCAAAACATGAAACCTGCAGCAGGTCAAGAAAAAAAAACCATTACGGTCTTCAAATAATTAGAAACATGTCCAACATCACAGTAATATATCAAACAGGACTAACACTCTGAAGGAAGCCATCTTTGCTATTATAAAAAATTACATGCGAAATACGGCCACCTTCCAACGTGCAAGGATTGAATGCCAGGGTTGTCCGTGTTTGTGGGGAATCAATAAAAAACTTCAGCACAATTATCTCATTTCCCGAGGAAGCAGCCATTCAGAGCTATACCTCAGACCGAATGCGAAAGGCGAAACAAAACAATCATAAATTCCTTTCACAATACGAAAACACCAAGCTGGTAATAAGAATACACTCTTAATGTTGATGAAATTGACATTGTTTGTAGATGACGCAAGCAATTGATCATGATCATTGTGGGTGGAAATAAATAAGTTGGGTATTCGTCCATCATCGGCCTTTTTGTTATTTATTCCCTAATGTACCACTTAGCCATATAGGCGCATGATGAATGGCAAACGTGTACGTAGATAATTTGGCTATTTGTCTTCAATTCCCCATCTAATTTGCCAGAAAACACGCCACTGATGTTGAACATCCGATTGTAAAAAATCTCTACTCACCATCATCGTTGCAGTCTAAAGCATTCAGCTTCTGGTTGTGGGCCAGTCTCGGGTCCAGCCAGTGGGTAGTCTCCGTGCTGTGGCTGAAAATATCAAAGGTATCATCATCGTATTGTACTTCATCAGTTACTACAGCACATCTTTAATATGACATTTTACTGTATTAACATGGCTCACTCTTAGCTAATATATATATATATATATATATATATATATACATGCTATGATACCAGCCACCAATGTTGCAGTAGCCGCCACAGCCACATTCCTGTACCGATTGTATATGTCATCATAAACATCAGGCCATTTGACAGCTCCACATTAACTACACCTAACTCTTGGGTTCCACACTAATTACGCTTCCATGTCAGTGTCCATTAACCACTTCATTCTCATCAGTCCGACATTATCCATAATAGCCTTTTATTCTAACATTAAAGGTAATTATCTAGCAGTCATTTGAACTAATTACACTCACCTAACAGTCATGCCTTAACTCTGTTCCCTTATATAGAGTTGCGCACTGAATGAAATTTTACTTTGTCTACTGCTCCATATTACCTACACTTCCTTACCAACTCCACATTAACTGCATTTTCTAACCAGCTCCACCTCTGCCACGTTCTGTATTAATGATGCCTGCACACCTGCTCCACATAAACTACACCTCCTTACGGACAACGCATCAACTGCACCTTAAAGTTTAATACTGACTTCATAGTCAATACACCATCATGTGGGCTCCACATTAACCACGCCTTCATACTCGCTCCACGTTAGCTACATTTTCTACTGGCTTCACGTCAACTACAGATTCCTTATTATACCACCTTTACATTAACATTAACTACACCTTTATGCCAGCTACACACTAAGTACAGAAATATACCAGCTCCACACTACTGACGTTATCATACCATATTCACATTAATTACACCCTACTGACGCCATCTTCCAAGTTCCACATTAACTGTACATCAACAAGGTGACTTTCCACCGCCATTCTCGCATTATACCAACCGTCAGTCCTACATTAACATCACTCCACCAATAGTCCAACATTAACAACACTCTACTACCAATCACACATTAACCCCCACCCCATCACTATTCCAATACTAGCCAGGAAACCCTTCTTCTATTAGTTCTAACTCTAAATTGCCATTGGCGGTACATTTTTGTACCAAATAAACTCAATAATTCAGATGATGCCCACTTCCCAACAGACCGGTTACAGTAGAATGATCAATAGACAAATCACAGGAAAGGGGCAAAACACCAACCCGACACCAGGATCATCATCAACAACCGCTGAACATCCCCCCCCCCCCTCACAACTGGCACACAATTTAAACAGAAAATCAAATCCAAATCCAGTCAAGTCAGTCCACCCATACTCACTCTATGAAATACGGGACGCCGTCCTCGGTGAAGGCCATTTCCCAGTTTGGCGGCAGCGGCCCGAGATTTGATGAACTCTGCGCCCTTTCGAGCGACTTTTTCCTGGTCAACATTGGCGGTTGGATATCGCTCGGCGACCGCGAGATTGATGATCGATTGTTCGTCGACACCTCGATGTTTGAGCGATTCCGTCTCCTCTTGCCCTCGCTCGACGGGTGCTGGCCAGGCAGCAGAGTGCCAACCGAGTTCGTTCGCCGGAATGGATTGTCGGATGGGTCCTTCGATGGCTTCGGAGTTCCGTAATGATTGCCTACAATGGTGTAATCTGAACTTGTATGATAGTTAATTTGGTATTTAGCATAAATGAGTAAATTGATGATCATTAGATAAGGTGACGAAAAATTAACATCCTCATTAGTGATTTTAAAGTAGAATGGAAAAAATATATACGTAACAGTCAAGATCACATCTGAGAGACGGTGGGGGAAAAATAAGCAACTACCAACCGCTGCACACACACCCGCGCGCACACACACACACACACACTAATACTTTTTTAAAGATTAATTAGTCTTGTGATCCGCCCTGGAGATACCCCCACAAGGCAGCCTTGTGGCCACACTGCTGTACCCGAAAAGCACGCTGGCCACTCAAGTTTCTAAGTATGTAAACACACAGAACAAAATGTATTTTAAATATGCACTCTCAGCTACTTTGACATAAATGCCACTAATTCAGTATGTCTCTGTCTGCTGAATGACAACAATCGATTTCCCTGACTGACATCACTCTAAACCAAATGGCTGACAACAAAATTGGTGGTTTACTTCTTCAAACTAATATAATTTTTAATGATAACCCATCATTTGGTGTTACTAATTAATTTTAAAGTATCAGTATTGAGCCATTATAATTTGGTGAGTACAATACTACGTGTGCATCTAAATACTGAATTATGACATGAACCACTAACCATACCTAAAACCTCGCACTTGTAAATTGCACATCCAACGATAACTGTATGGTAGATTGTAAGTGTTCAACAAAATAATGGCAACGAGAGATCAGAACACAAGTAATAAGATGTGCCTTTCCACTAATTACATTTCATGCAGCTATGAGGTAAATTACCATCATATAGACCACTCTCTAGCAAGTTTCCACTCTTCTCCAGTGCCATAAACTCGTCCACGCTGAGGAACTTATAATCGACGCCATCCAACTCGCCGGGTCTCTGAGGTCTGGTCGTGCCTGAAAATATAGCCGACACATAATGAACAAAACAAACATTTAATGGACAAAAACTCAGAATTAAAAACACGAACGCCAACATCACATCACAGTGGCTTGTCTATAAATGACGAGCGCCGAAACAATGGAAGAGAACACATCACATTAAATGACTACGGTAAAGATCCATTCTATAACTTTATATAACATACCGTTGTTTCAGTTATAACACAGTTGGGTCATGAAGTGGAAATTAACATTGTGAATATTAAACAAAGTCAATTCTATGATGGCTGAAAATTACTTCTTTGATGCATTAGAAACACTGTCACCAAAAGATATGTTGGTCACGAGTGTATCGTGTCTATGTAATGGATAATACTTAATAACTCAATCATTGTTGATCATGTGACCCCATACACGCTGGACATTGGTAGTTTTATTATCTAACTTTTATTTATGAACCACAAATTACAATTAATAATCATAAACAATATTTCTGAGAAAAAACCTCCTACTTTAAACATATTTTGGGACAGTTAAACTATCTTACAACAGTATGTGTGCATGCACTTGAATGAGTAGTTTAGTAAACAAAACCAAATACTCACTCAGTGAACAGCCTGTAGTGTTTGTTTGAATGCTTTTTCGTATATTCATCGCAGATGTTGAACGTAATGGCATTATTCAAAACAAGTCTATAATACTAGACACTTCACTTTCACATGTTATACAAGGCCCACAGTATGTCATACACACATATAATGGTCATTTTATGGACAGTCGTATTCCTCCCCCCCCCAAGTGTTGACATGACAATGTCGACAAAACTGTTTTTAAACTGAATGGAAAAAATGGTGTACAGCTGCAGACTTGAATCTGGTGAGGCAGACAAAAATGTCAGTTTATCATTTTACCTTCACCAGGATTGAAAACAAAATGGCTCAAAGTATTAGTTTTTTTCATAGAAAAATAAATCTTAAAGGGACGTTTTATATAAAATTAGACTTAGGTAATGATTTAGCTGGTGAAAACTAAATACTACAACATTTTCGCCTGCGCGCACACACACACACACACACACACACCCTAAAAGGTTTTTACAGTTGGAACAAGTCATACTATTTGGCCCATACACGCGTGGGTGCTCCCCCCCACACACATACCACTGGATTCTCAGTAAGATAAACTGATTCAGAGACAACAACCCTAGATAATGCCCATCTCTCCCAGTCCCAAGCATTGGAGACATCTTCAGACGGATCACCTCCACAACACTCACGCTACAGAGAAATAATCCACCTTCCCTTGTTCAGCAATCTTGTATCATGTTGGCTTCATTTAACCTCAACAAACAAAACATTAAGTTGCAAGTAGAACCCTTAAATCCACAACAACGTCTTCTCTTGTCGTACGGAAATCTGCAAACATGAAGTGAACATCTCGGCAAGGCCGTTCCATGTTCCCCCCAAAGAGGCATTATATCGGTCAGTTAAGGAAGGCAATCATGTCATCACAGAGTGGATGTAATGCTGCAGTAATACACAAACAAAAATTGTACTAGTAGCTGGATATTCAGATATCTGTATACTGTGTGCACATTTGCTGACTGCGTTAAATGTCGTAAATGTCATAAACCTAGGCTTAAGTGCGTTATGGAAAGCACAGTTATAAATATTGCAGCTGTGTCATATAGTTACCTATATGGAGGTACCTTGACTATATATATATATATATATATATATATATATATATATATATATATATATGTGTGTGTGTGTGCATGCTAGATTATCCTGTAATTACCTACTTATAGAGGAAACTGGCCACTAAAATTACCACATAGACCACAAAGCACTTAAAGAAACTAATACCAGTAAAGTGATATGACAGGTGGTGTCAAAACCTCTTAAGTGAAAAAAATGTAGCCTGTCATTAAAGATAGCATATTCTAGGGTATGCTGTATAAATAACGCTTGACTAGCAACCAGAGAACAACTGAGAGGCAATTCGTTTCTCAGATTTAAAAAAGTAATGTGTAGACCCACTATACCACTGTCACAGTGGTCAACAACTTAATATTGCGTTTATAGGGAGACTGCATTATATTTCCCATTGAATCTTGGAAGTTGAAATAAGGTCGACTATATTTGTGGTTATTGGTGAACAAAACCATTTTGTTCAACATTTTTCATAACATTTCAAGGTTAACCCAGGTGGGCTTAAAATTCAGATATGGTATTTCTATTTGAAATAATTTAAAACATTAATGGTTTCCAAAATGAAGAAAGAAGTAACACAACAAACACGGTTTGTGACAAAGTCATTAGTAACAGATACAAAGACAGAATGTTTTGTTTGTTTTAACATGAACCTAACAAATTTGACCAAACCATGGTATACTTGAAACTGAAAGCTTACTATATGAAAGCACGTTATTCTGGGTCAGCAATGTTCTTGGTCTCCTAGACAACCTTAACGTACCGGTTTATGCAGCTACGTAGTGATCCTGACAAATTTGTAATATGAAGCAAATTTATGCCAACTGCTCTACGTAAATCTTGTTGACCAGGTGACCTTCGATTCTCAGCACGGAGGAGTCATTTTGAAATTAGATACCTCATTAATCACTGGCACACAGACCAGCTACTGTCCAATGTGACAAATCATCTTATTGCAATCATCATCTATCTGAGGACAACCTTGCCGTACCTAGGATTACAATCAGGTCGATCAGCATAAAATTGATTGGCTAAAGCTCTCTATACTGATGTCTTTATACAATGTCGACACGGCTCATGATCCTGATGAAGATTTCTATTCGTAGTATGTTTTTGTACTTAATGTACATTTCAGGATCCCAGTTAATTGCACAAATTTCATTTTCTCTGACAACATCAATCAGAACTGGCCAACGTTTAACCATGATAATTCGTTTATCTCATAACTTTAACTGGAGGAATGACCTACCTATTTATTTTTAATAAATTAGTTTAAATGAAAGTGGCCACGTTTTGCAAGTATTTCAACAATTGGAAGGTTCCATTAAAGGTATCACTGACAAAACTCTAAATCATGAACAGATCAATGACATCAAATTAAGCAATCAATAAGTCTTAGCACAAACTGGTAATATCATTTCATAATTCCTATAACTAAAGCAGCTTTCTGATTTAACTAAGACCATCATCTGATAGTATATATATATATATATATATATATATATATATATATATATATATATATATAGACATTGAAACATATTTTAAAGTTCCCATATCACAGTGAGGATGTTTCTGCTAAAATATAACGAGTTTTGATAATGCATTAAATGACGGAACGACAACAAATAAAATATTAGTGTAAATAAGCATTTTATGACTCCCTTCCCCAACTCACACACAAGCGTAAGTACATCACACCAACAATATAAACACATGTAACAATCGGAGTTAAACCAGAAAACATATCCAACACTTGAACACCAAACATTTAAATACAGAAATTTATTTCTTATTATTAAAGGAAGGGAAACTTTTATATTAACAAACAAAGTAGCATATCAAACTGGGATAACATTGCCAGATGAGCAGGATACCAAATATAACACTGACTGACAGAAAGGAAATGACAAAATCAATTAGACTGGTAGAACACAAATCTTGGTGTCCAGGACACGGAATGTGGCAAAGAGATAGCACTTTGTAGTAGCACACTGTTAGATCATTATGAAGAGGGTAAATTATTCAACTTGTAATGTCATCGATGTAGTAGCCACTGATTGAGATCAGTGCCAACGAAAAGCAGGAACTAAAAACTCGCAGAACACACAGGCATGATTAATGTGTAATCTTCATATCCAAATATTAAAATATTAAATATTAATTTAATAAACACAGTATAGTGCAGACCGGAGAAGATGCACAGCCGCTGTATTGATTTATCTTTCATCGATGACCTGGAAAGCAGCCAGGAAACTTCAAAGCAAATATACGTTTGTTACTACAAAAAATATGGCGAACAATAAAAAATATGTCTCCTTCATTTCCCATTTTACTAAATAATTAGCTATGTCAATATTTTGTGGAATCGTGGATTTCAAGGCATTATCTCCAATTATTACAATTAGCTTTGCTTCAGAAAATAATCCATTGTCACAATTTCCGTTATGTTGTCCACTTCAGTTCTGAATATTTCTATTTGGTTGACAGCCCTAAGTACTGAAGAACAAATATGAAAGCAGTCGTACTGACACGTCCCACACTCGCTCACCAAATCCTCTTCATCACTGATGTTTGCCACTAACATGGCTCGAGGGAGAACAGAATATAATTCCATCAGCCAGGACATTACCGTTACGTCAGCTGAACATGGCAGCTGAGTGAAAACAAAACCCCACAATGTCGCCCGAAAATAGGACATAAAAACACTGCTCCGGTCCAGCAACAATACATTATCTACCTACAGGCCAGCAAGTATTAATCAGCACGAAATGGATAGCTAATCTACTTACACACGCCATGTGGCTGCTTGGCTCACGTGTACAGGCCCTGATATCCTGATCAGTTGTGTCTGCCGAACAGCCTGAGCCATCACCGATTCGAAAAACGAGAGCCAGATTTCAACCAGATTATCATGGTAAAATTTCCCCCATCTCAGCCAACCTTCAGCGATACCTGCCTTGAGATTTACCTGAGTGGTTCTGCAGCCAGCACTGACTTCACCTATACAACGATGGTAACACCTGGTCAGGTAGGTATTTATCCCAGCAGAGGTATTTCTCCACAGACCATCATTGGCAGCAGCACGCATTAACAACATACGTCCCGTAACGTTTAACCACCGTCCCTAGCCCACCTCCGCCCATCTCATGACATCAGCCAGATTACTCACACCTACCTCTCGATTTAGTCACCCGTCTCGTCTCAATCAGTATGACGTGCCTCATAGTGACGTCGTTTTATGCCCGACGCAAGATGTCACCGAATCCTACGTCGCCCGACTCCTATGACACCCGGCGCAACAAGCCCCAGATAACCAGCCATAACAACTGCCGGCAGCTCCACCCCGTCCGTCCGTCCGCGGTACCGATATGTTCCCTCGTCAGGTGGTGTGACTAGTCGCCCGGATCATCGTACAAAATCAATACTCAGGTATTCAACAACGGCGACAACAAAAACAACCCCCACCCACAATTTAAAAACAGCCCGCGCTCAACACAAATCTCGCCACACGTCGCAGCCACGCAATAGTCCACATCATGATGACGCTGGCAATGTTCCATCTAAACTCGAAGACAGAGATGATGGGTCCAACCATCCGCGGCCTCCTTCGGCCAGCTATCTCTCTTGCTCAGACCCTGCAGTGGCTCGTTCTCGCCGTTCCCATGGCGCTGTCGGTATCAATATCGATGCCGTTACAATATCTAATCTCGGTCGGCGGCAGTCGGTGATGAAAATGCCTCCCGTCACACGCTGGTGGCACCCACCACCCAATCGAGGTGCTCTAATGGGTAGAATTCGCGCCATTAGCAAAACACCGCTCGCGCAGATTATCTCGATCTCGGGCCCGCTTACCTCATCGTCATTGATTTGACGACATCGAGCAGCGATGTTTCTCTCGGGAAATTAGTTAAAGGCTGCATTAGCACATTTATCGGCCATCCTACCACTCGGTGATGTGGTAAGCTAACATTGGCCTAATGAAGGCAATCAGGCTTCAGTTGGTAACAATTTCTCAAACTGATCCAAGAAGATGGCACGCTGGCTATCTCCTCATCTACGCGCAGCCACATCAAGGATATATTACATGTAAACATCTACACCGAAAACAGCTGCCAAACTGTCCAAAGCTGTGATGTTTTGGAGCAGTACATCTTAGATAAGTGACTCATGGCGTGTGAGACGAGCACTCATCATAGACCTTGTCAGAGCGGAGATGGTGGCTTCCACCGTTTCATTTCCATGTCATTAACATTAAGATGATGTAGTAATATTACTGTCTTTTGTTGTCAGTGACAGAACAAAGACTCTACTGTGTTTATTATGGCGATGATGACAAAATGTGTCACAGACCTCTACGGATCTGTTATCGGTCGCGACCTGCTCCAGGTGGAGACGGATGTCAGACAGACAGACAGACAAACATACAGACACTTAGTCAGTCGCACAGAGAGAGAGAGAGAGAGAAATAGAGAGGAGAGGGTGTATTCACAGTTATACACAGAGACAAACAAACACAAAGACAGACATATATATTCATATCGGATTTACACACACACACACACACACACACACACACACAGAGAGAGAAATAGAGAGAGGGGGTGTATTCAGTTATACAGAGACAAACAAACACAAAGACAGACATATATATTCATATAGGATTTACACACACACAAACACACACACACAAATCATTCTAACCAGCCCATCCTAGAGCACATTATTCACCAGAGTGGGCCTTTCCCCATTAAAGGCAGCACCTGATCTAGTGGCTGTTAATCATCCTGAACCGACAACTTCAATGGGTACATACAAGCTGAAGAGAACATCACTCAGCCAGCTCTAAAGGAAACATTAACATAAAGAAAAACTCCAGAGATGGGAACGGCCAGCCGGATAGGCGGTCAACAACAGTGGCCCTGATCCTGATAGACCTTGACGTAGCCCCAATAAACAATCAACCGAACGTCTAGCCAAATTATCAAAAGGTTATCAACATTTTCCGATCAAAATCAACATCAGTATATTCGCACACTGTCGTGCACAAACCAGGTCGACAGTCATGGCAGAGTACACCAGTCCAAAGAACTATAGGAAGGTTCAAAAATAAAACCCTCTGGGTTCAGCGTCCCGAGCAGGCCTTTACTTAGCTGCCCTAGTATGCCTAACTTTAATCAGCTATACTATCCTAGGTTTAAATTTATCCAACTGCCCAGACCTAACTTTGTTCAACTGTTCTAGACCTCTAAGCTTTCCTAAAATCCTCTAGGCTTAACTTACCTCTATCCTAGGATATAACATTACTCAGCTACCCTAGGCCATAACATTACTCAGCTATTCTAGGCCATAATTTTACTCAGCTATTCTAGGCCATAACTTTACTCAGCTATCCTAGGCCATAACTTAACTCAGCTATCCTAGGCCATATCTTTACTCAGCTATCCTACCCCTAACTTAACTCAGCTATCCTAGGCCAAAACTTTACTCAACTATCCTAGCCCATAACTTTACTCAGCTATCCTAGGCCATAACTTTATTCAGTTTTCATAGGCCATAAATTTACTCAGCTATTCTAGGCCATAACTTTACTCAGTTATCCTAGGCCATAACTTTACTCAGTTATCCTAGGCCATAACTTTACTGTTATCCTAGGCCATAACTTTACTGTTATCCTAGGCCATAACTTTACTGTTATCCTAGGACATAACTTTATTCAGCTATCATAGGCCATAACTTAACTAACCTTCCTAAAAGAAAAACTTTAATCAGCTGTCTTCGCCTAACTCAATTCAGCGACCGTAAACCTAACCATATCCAAGATATGCATATAGCCAACCTACATCCGTGATGATGATGGATCAGTTACATTTAATGGAATAGTTCTGTCCAAAATACATTGGATTAACAAAGTCCAATCATCAATAAATTATCATTACAATGATTCCTCTATATAATTATTGAGAAATAAATCAATATTAGTTTGAGTCTCAAGGCAAATAAAGAGCTTTAGATTATCATAGCAGTTTAAATTTCTAACACAAATACATCTATCAACTGCCTTAAAGCCAGTGTGTTACTGTTGTCAAATTTCAGTACTGAAATGACAAAGAGACTGCTAATTAAGATTGGCAATTTCGTATGGTCATATTTTAGGGTTCAAGTGTCAAAGAAATGGTTATTTCAAATATTAATAATAATATTATAATAATAATAATAACAACAACAACAGTATTTTATATATAGCACATTAATCAACTACACTGAGGCACTTTACACCGAAAATAGAATTAAGGCACGATCTGACTCACATAACGGACAAACATTTACAGATAAATACACTGTTTGATAATAGATATTATAAACAAGCTAATTTAAATATGTGGCTTTTAAGATTCTTGCAAAATACGTCTTTACTGACAGTAGCTTTAATATGATTAGGCAACTTATTCCGCAGTTTAGTACCAGAGACCACGTTCAGAAATATTTATTTGCCAACATTACTTTGTAAATTGTGTTCGTCTTACGGCCACTACTTTTGTGCACATTAGGTAGGGTAAATGGCCCTAGGGTAATGGGGTGAATTCAAAGATGAAACAACCTTCTGATATAGCCTGACCGAAGTTTTGAACCCAAGTGCTATAGATCAGTGCCAAACCGCTCTACCAATCGTCTTTGGGCCGAACATTCTAATAACAAAACAACGATTAGTCTACCTTAAAACGAATATCTGCGGGAATGAGTGGGCATTAAGTAAATTATAGACGATTTCTGAAATAAAGTGGACTAATAAACAATAAAATAAAGATGTAGACCATGGACAAATGGGAGGAGGGATCCTGAGTCTCGGTTAAGACTGGCCGACAGGGATAAAGCTTGTATTATCTTCCCTTCTACCTCATTCATCTCTCCCATCTAAAGATGCACATATTAACCTACACATCTAAAAGCAACCAGGGAACTGTTAAAACAAATTCCACCTAAGAGCAATTTTTTTGCATATTTATTTATTTTTGTATTTAATAATTAGTGCCTAATAAAATGGATTAACGTTGAGTCAACATTCGCCGATTATTATTTAAATTTAACAAAACGACATAAGTAAACAACTATTCAGTAACTGAACAACACGCCATCGGTGATATAATGATATTTTAATTGTGATAGAGATTAGATAAGTATTCTACCTTATGCCTAAATTACACGATATACACCTGATTATCACACAGACACGTGCCCGCGCACACACACACACACGACACCAACAGGTCTGATGCAAAATATTTCAACCTTTCTATTCTCAGCACACCCAAGTAAAATACCCACAGGAAAGCAATGACGCTTTAGGTTAAAGAACATTTACATTTAGCAACACCACAGTAGACACAATGGCCCTGCCCGGACAAACCCAACTCCTCTATGGCAGACGGCGTTCTAACAACAAAACAACGATTAATGTTTGTTACAAAAAATCTCTGCGGGTATCAGTGGCCACCTGACTAACGTCCAACAGACCTGTCCGGATGACCGATCGCCATTCAGACGTCAGTCTGTGTGGAACCACGGGGACACCGCCATATAACAGCAGGTTTGGCAGCCACAAGCTGCTCCTGACACCAGGATAGACACCAGCTGACACCAGGTATTAAGGTTTAATAATACTGTAACGAGAACAGTAAATCTGAATATGCCAGCACATAAACAATGACTTGAAGGATGTCTATAAAACTGAATACCGTGATCTAATCCAGGATCTTACCAGCTTCAGAGCTAACAAGATCCTTGATCTAATTCCCAGCTGCCGGTACCTATGCCACCCTAATCTGAGTTACCTCTTACCATAATCAAAAGACCATAGTAAGCCAATTCAATACACACTAACCAGCAGGGAGTGTTCTACCACACACACACACACACACACACACACACACACACAATACAAACACCCTGATGTTACAACACACATATAACACAGAGTATGAGGCTATGAATGAGGCTAAATTTACAAAAGACCAACAAAGTCCCGCAATTACAGGCCACCTAATGAGCCTACTACTGCCACTAAGTGGTGTAGCTGTTACCTTCCTACTTCATCGGGTCACCATTAAAAAGAAAGCCAATCATCACCTTCATACAGCTCCAGAAGCTCTACTGTCTCCCAGGATAGACTGGACGGCACCAACTCATAGCCAACGTCCTGGTCGGAATCGGTATCGCTGCTGTCTCGAAGAAAATCGCTCCCGGAGTCCGTCGATCTAACCTCTATGTTCACCGGTACTAGCCACTGGAAGTCATCCGCCACCACTCCTTTCTCATCATTACTACATTCATCATCATCATCATCGCCATCATTTGCCAACACACTACGACCCGTACAACGAAACTGTTCCCATTTTTCCATGATACATCCAATATCATCACGCCGCGCTATTCCACCATCCTTGGATGTATTCTCGACCGTCTTAGGAGGAAACCTACCCACATCTACAACTCCCACGATCCGATGGATCTCTGGAATGGCACTACTATCAGCGTCCCTGATGAAAAGACTCTTCTTCTCGTGACACAACGAACCATCTCCATTCACTGAACTGATACCTGCTTCATCCCGAAATAGGCCAACATTCACATCGTCCTGAAGAGGAACATTACCATTGAACAAATCATCAGTCCTACGTTCTTTTGCACAATCCTCACTTTGCCTTGAGACGGGTGAACGTTTCCTGTTTACGAATGCCGAAGCTGGAATGTGACATTCCACAATATCATCGTACATAACTACCTTGTATCCGTCCTCTTCTGATGCCATTTCTGATCAAGAAACGCGAATACCAGTTAAATAGCACAAAACGTTCTTTTGTTGTTTTTCGAGACTAGACCAATAACACATCCACAGGTAAGCTATTTACCATCATAATGACCACACTAAGTAACAAATCATATAATTCGTGCCGTCGACGAACAGCTGATAAACACTTGACTCAGATGACTACGTCTACAAGTTTAAATATCAATATCAATTTGAGCCACTGCCTGAAACGACGATATCTTCGAAAAATTAATCAGCTGGAGCTGCGTGCGGACGGCTCACTGGAACAACGAAAGTGGCTCGACTTGGAGCCAATTCCGGTGGAGACAATTGTATCATCCGCCAAGTCTCCGGTTCCTGCTCTCGTCCAATCAATACTGGTTTATGAAGTGGAAGGATAAGGCTCGGTTTATCCAATCCGTCCCGACAGCGAACGACCGCGAGGACTGCCATTCCATCGAATGCCATATTTCAGCATTTAATATTAAATTGTCTGTTGTGTATAAATATATACATATATGCACACACGGGATCGCCGATAGACCAGCCCATGAGCAGCATGGGACTCGGTTGGTTCTCACCAGTTTCCATTTTAATTAGAGTCTAAACGAAGATCGTTCCCAACTCTGGGCTCCCCGACATTCCGCCGAGTCAGTGGTGAACTCTACAAAGATCGGGACGTCAACAAAGCTGACAACAAATAACTTCCTCCCTGTGTCTCACTCTACCTAATGACAGCTAACATTAGAATGAATGGACCGATCACTGAATTGTGGGTCCCCCCCCCCACACACACACACAGAGAGAGAGAGAGAGAGAGAGAGAGAGAGAGACAGAACGTCAAATGTGATCTAAACGGCCAGGGGATTACGATCTAAGACATTGTCAAACCAATACTGAGCCCGTCAAGTAAAGACTAATTAATGCCTGAAGGCTGATGGAATACACTCCCCAATCTCTGTATATAGATCACAACGACTGACTGAGAATGATGATAGATTACGGCGAGCGTACTGATGATCTGATAGTCACCAGTGTCTAAGTGATGTTACTCTCTATCTTTCCACACACACACACATACACACACACACTTGGCAACCATGAATTGAGATAACACGGCTGATTAGTTCGTAACACGAAAAGATGGCTTACAATGGCTAATATTGTGTACTATAGGAACCTTAACATTTCAATACACGGGACTGCTGGTTTAGCAAAACTCAACGATCTATTATCAGTAAAATCAGAGCGGACATATTATTCAAACAAAACAATCCACTTTACCGTATATTGTAATACACGCGCGCGCACACACAATAACGTATTTACATGACAAGGAGATGTTGGGAGAAATACATTATATCACTGAAGCAACATTTAGATCATCATTCAGTCTTACTTCATTCAAATTATTTATTTCAATAATTACTGAGCAACATCTGAAATTGCACAAAAACAATCAGTTGATAATAAGCTCATGTTTCAACAAAGAAACTACGGCTCACAATCCAGATGCGCCGCCATATAAAGTAATTGATTAAATTATTAATCACCATATTGTATGATACTACGATACACGGTAGTGTTTTATGAAGAAAAAAATATTGAAGCTCCTGTACATAAAATACTGTAACAAAATTTGGTGGTCACCAGTCTACCTGGGGGACACACGCACACACAGAGAGAGAGAGAGAGAGAGAGAGCGAGCGAGAGAGAGCATCCCATTCAATTAGAGAACTATTTACTGCGCACAAGGATAATTTAAACCATCCTTATTAATCTATCACAGTGAGCTGTGAGCCACGAACAATTGTCATCACGTTATTCATTTGATATCTATACCATTACAGCAAGGATTAGCTACAGGACTATTTCGATCAGCTGTTAACATCTGTTATCATCTCTCGGGGTAAGTGCTAGGTTGAGCAATTTATTCACCAAAGTATTGGTCTCCATTGGGTGAGTAGGGCTTACAAGACATCAACCAAAAAGGTTATTTGGGGACTGCACCTCTTAGGACAGACAGTGGGCGAGTTCTAACCCAAAACAGTAGCGAGAGGGGGGGATCCTCTACACGTTACCGAAGTGTAACGTTTAACATATAAATAAATGTATTCCATTATTTCCCAATTCACGTGGTTCATAACAACAAACATTATAATATGATTTCAGCCTTTTCAAGAGCAGCCGACATCCGACGCTACTTTACAGTCCCTCGCCGCCTCTTATCGGCAGAACATCGGGCGGCTACTTTGGTAGAATACACCAAATACTCAATTTCCCAACTTTTTCAGGGGAGAGCCCCTAACCCCTACTACCACTGACCAACGACTAGTCCACAAATCAAATAAAACACAGGAATCTGGTTATCTTTTGTCTGGGAATCAAAATCAGGAAATTGTTTTTTAAACTGAATGTCTCAGATTACATTCTGGACTGATACATGTACATCCAAATGAATGAGTTAGTGATTGATGTGTTACGGCCGCGTGTGTGCATATGATAAGCTGAATGGCCCGAGCGACCTCCAACGGTAATGAAGCGAAGTCAAAGATGAAACACCCTTCAGATATGCCCACGCCGAGATTCGAACACGGGTGGTAGTGAGTGATCTGTGGTCCAACACGCTACCGCTAGACGACGGAGGCGCCCCTCCAAATGAATGAGTTGGCGAGAGCGTAAGTTACTAAGTGAGTGAGTGAGTGAGTGAGTGAGTGAGTGAGGCCTTAACAACACTTCAGCATAAAAAAGGTTATCTAGTATAATTCCCATTTCAGTTGATTCTTACCGCATACAGACAGACACATACACACCAATTCTAAATTCTAAACCCGAAGTGAGTTGTTAGCTCAATCGAGTTTGATTGATGTCATAAAATACACATTGCATCCAATATAGATAAAGTTCTCCACTAACACATCCCAGATCCATCCTCATCAGCTTTTTGTCGCGAACACATCCAGTCTGATTGCTAAATGGCTAACTGGCTAAGAGCCTGACATCCACCTCAACTAATACAAGGGGAACATTGGTGTTGAATGGAAAGAGTAGATTCTGAAAACTGATGATACACATGTTCTCCAAACTTTGACATTGTAAAGTATTGAATGGCTCTAACATCTTCCAAGGCTAATCGTGGCAACAATAATTTTCACCAAATGGGTCAATTCCATTCCCACAGCCTGACTCTGTGTAAATACAGTGCAGAACAGAAGAAGAATTACCGAACCAAATCCCAATATGAAAAGGAGATTTTTTTTCTTCAAAAAGTAAACCCTCAGCAAGATATGTTCCATGTATGACAATCAACGAGGCTAAAGAACTGACTCACTGACTTACCCAATCCTGACAAGAAATTGCCCAATGTTTTCGCCAAAGTAGCTCTCCACTACTGTGCTCTACATATACCAGACAGCACCACCAATCACAAAGACATCTAGTAATCCTGGACCCTTTGATGTTTACATCAAAACGGCAGTCAAGCGCCCTTGAGACCATTGTTCTTAAAAAGCTAACTGCATTCATACTATTATAGAAACGCGGATTTATAAATACTACAATAAAATGGTTCTGGGAATTATTGCTAACACACGCCATCCAGAAGCATGATCTGAGATTACTTGGAATTACTCTACAAAAGCCTTAACACACAAATAGGCGCGCACACACTCATACACACGCACACACACACAAATACGTGAGCGCACACAGAGAGAGACAAAATAATCAACGGGTATGATTATTTATCTAAGAAGTAAGATCCTATCATTGTTTGACATGTCTGTTATCTTCATGCAATTAAACAAATCTGAATCGCAATCGTGAAACAATAAAAATGACTACTACCACTATGTCAAAGGACGTGGAGCCATGATGATCTGGATACAAGACATGTTTTACCATTAAGAACGACAACAAGCCCCCATAGAGTTGTAATGATTACATCTATGGAGAAATCTCTATAAATCTTATTTTATCAAACAGACATAGTAATAATAAGGGGCATTTTAATTTTCAGCAGAATTTTTGCAAACTAAATATTTACAGCACGCCAAATAACACGAATTATTGCATCACTGAAAGTGAAATCAGATCTTTAGCATACTATACTATGAGAAATGCATACAACTCCTCTGATAAAATATAACTATATTGAGTACAGCTGTAAAATAGTATAACTATATTTTCTGTATTCAGAACATAGAGTGCCATCAACAAGTACATACAAATACAAAAAAGTATATCAATACTGTGCTAATTTTTATTGAATACAATTAATAAATAGGCCAATAATCCCATAATTTTGTTCATGGTATGCCGTGGACAAAAAAAATCAAAGGCGGGAGGGGGGTCGATGTTCTGTTTAACCTCGCTGCTCAGAGTGTCACACCTGGGCCGGACATAGAGGTCTGGAGCACAGTTTTCTAACCTCTGCACAATCAGAGCGGCCTAAACATATCACAAGTGCAATAAGTAATAGGTTTGTTTAGACTGGACACTGGTCTTATTTTAGATAATATAGTGAAGGTGCAATGCCCTGATGAAATGTGATGATCACATGAAACATTGGACAGACATACACAACAATAAGATTCAACCCCCTGATCTGAAGATATGTAGCACAGGGCATTACCAACTGTCAAACAGGTCGTTGTGTCTTAAATGGGGAATGGCAGCATGGCTAAAATTGTTGCTAAACAACAAAATCACATTATTCCTTTCATTTATGTTTGGTGAATCAACATCCTTTTCTAAAATAAATAAGTTCATTGTTTATAAATATATGACAATGAAAGAAGTGATATACTATAATTTTTCATGTTTACATGTGCCCATATGTACATTAAAACTATTAACCCTCCCCCCCCCCCAACAAAGATATGTTCAGTCAACAGAGAGTATCCCCCCACACACACACACACACACACAACACACACAGTGACAGACTTATAAATCTAGATGCACCAAATGTGCCTTAAACATCAATCATGTTAATAAGGCAGTAAATCTCTTAAAACTTTTTAAAGTTATCAACAAGTGTACAGAAATTCTTTGACATGATTTTATTATTAAAATATGTATTTTCTTCTATGCTAATGCGCAGACTGATCTTGGCATAGTGAACCATCAATATAAGTACCCATACAATCATAGTATGTGTTAATTAATATTATTGATAGTTTTACTAACATCCATGGCATAACTATACCTACACATCGTAGACCTATTATTATTACTACTTACATGGTACTGTTCTTCTATAGACATTATCACGGATTGTTTGTTGTAGATCGTGATCCACAGAGTTTTTCTGGAAGCGGGTGTTCAGATACTCTCTTAAATCTTTGGTCAGTAATCCTGAAAGATATAACAAATGAAATACAGTAACTCAAACATAGCATAATATTTAAAATAGGGAAAAAATATTGTAATTAGTCTCTGGACAGCTTAAGAAACAAAATAATATTATCAGGTACAAAACCTTTTCTAAGAGTTAATACACACATATATATATATATATATATATATATATATATAAAATCAAAGGTTGGGGGCATATATGTTCTGTTTAACCTCGTTGCTCAGAGTGTCATACCCTCTATATATATATATATATATATATAAACTAAAATATACAGGCCCTTAAATCAGAAATGGTGAGTTTAGTCATAATGCAACCAATGAATGTTTCAACGTGGCGGCCAACATGTGACGTTATGACTAAATCGGTGGACCAAGTATTATAGCTTAAAAACAGACCTTTATGATGTGAACTCTAAACAAACCCAAAGCATAATGTTTAATATGTCATAATGCACTGCAGTACGTCCCAGAAAGTAATAATATTTCCCACCAACCGGTCGCGACCATTTTCCACACAACTATCGTTTATGATGTTTATATGTTCACTTCTTTACTTTCACTGCTATTTAACATTGTACACGTGTGTTTTTTGGGTATTATGAATTCAAGCCATTGACAAAGCTAATACCCAGACAAGTGATCTACCAGTCTTAATGAAGCCTGCGCTTAAATTGGTAGAAATTCTGCCACAAGGCAGCCTCCCGGTAGAATCCTATGCTGATTACTTAATTATAAAGTACAGGACCACTGACGTATAGACGTTAAGCAGGATGAAAATACCGACATCATGTTAGAAAGGCATCTTGTAACAACCAGCGGTAAGCTAAACCCCACACCGGTAACTCAGTTTTGGCACTTGACTAACATTCAGCTGGTATTACACTACCACACAGACGCGCGCGCGCGCGTACACACACACAGAGTTAGCTCCAGGCCAATCACCTCCTTCACTATTTTTACTCCGTTGCCAAATGAACCAAACAGAAAGGCTATTATTTTCGCCTATAATTGGTTCCGCGACAAACACACAGGTACTACTATAGTAGATATCAACGTGCAGTGGAGGTCTAACATTTGTGGACCATATACTGAGACATAGGCACATGTGTGGTCGCTGTTGTGTGTGTGTGTGTGTGTGTGTGTGTGGAGGGGGTCGTCACTCACAGAATAAGATTCAGGACAAGCAATTTTTCCAATTTACGCACTTGATTCAATATATTAAAGAAGCTTTACAAAAGTACGCCAGCTATCACGCATATCCTTTCCACATACCATACTTATTAGAGCAAAGAATTGTTTAATGGTAAATTATAAGTAAATGTGTCATGACGAAAAGAAACAAAAGGATAAAGCTAATAACTTAACCAGAACAAATAACTATAAGTTCTGGTCATATCTAAACTAAGTAATTATTGGCCATAATCTGTAAAGTTTGGGACTTGGAGACTGGTAGCTATCATAATATCAGTAGCTGAACTGGAAGAATATTCTGAGTGATGTCCATTCAAAAGTTGTATTATATTTATAATATTTACAATCCTATACATCAACTTAAACCATAGTACAAAAGATATCCTCCAGACTTCCCAGTTGCATTCCTCACACATTTCTCAAATATTCCCAATTATTATATCCAATACAGTTTTCCTATAAGACCAATAAAAATGTCATGGCTTCTCTTCTGTACTGCTGGAAAAGGCCACAAACATATCACTTGATGTACAATCAATCAATTTTTTCATTTAACGGCCTAAAGCCTAGTAAACACCAGGAATTAGCATTAATAGCAGAGGATATTCTTTATTGGTGACAAAGCAAAAATTGTATCAATTCAATTTATAGATATTATACCTTATAGTTCTCATTTCAATCACAATAATACGTATGACTTTAAAAGCAACCAGCGTTAAAACCTGCAAACTATCTAAAATTATGTGAATAAATCTCTCAAACTCAGACACCATACATTCATACCCTTGGTACAAGGTGTTTATCAAGGTTTCTGTGGCTTTGTGTGTGTGTGTGTGTGTGTGTTTGTCTGTGAATGAGGGAATTTGATTAAGTGTAGGCGTGACTGTCCAGAATTGTCTGTTCGGGTGAGCCCATCCTCCATAACAAATTTCCAGTAATCAACATTAACCTTCAATGATCTTTTCCAACAGTCACCCATTTATCAGTATGACAAAGATCATGATCAATAAGGCGTTTATCTCTAACGCCATCCCTATGTCATTCCACAACAAATACTGTATATAATTATAAATATTTGGCCTTATCTGTCATATAAATATAAATATGATTGGGGAATATTGCAAACATGTCACATGGGCAATATAGATAATTAACATGGATATCAGAATGGACAAGAGATTTATACACACCACCGACGTGGATAATATAAAACTGACCGACAAACAGACAGACAGAAAGACTGAATACAAACATTGTCATATACTCTGTGCCAGGTGTGACACACACACACACACTTCTGACATGTTTAAGTTAGATAAAAGTGGAAGATTTTGTAGTACGGTTTAGAACATTGGTAACACACACACACATACAGACATGCGCGCGTATGCACGCACGCACACACTGGCAAAGCTAAATGACAAGATATTGAGATATAAAAAACATGGTGACATAAATATGAAATAACACAAATATGACCTCAAAATAAAAACGATCCATCACACTGAACCCAACTAATTACCATTACTTGGTGTCATATCACTGATGATACACACCCACGTAGTGTGGCTTGTTAAGATAAATACAAACAAACTATATTGATCTACTAACATAAACGATTTTGTGTAAACAATAATTGTCTTAATGAATGGCATGATTATACACACACAGACACACACACAATATATATATATATATATATATATATATATATATATATATCCAATTCACTGATTATTTGAAATAAAGTCTTTACCACCCACTTCATTCAGGTGAACCATTTCACCTGTAGTAGTATTAGTATGGCCATTAACATGCCACCTAACAATGAAGGACAAGAGCCCACTATCTTAATTCGAGGACATTTTCTGTGACACACACACACGCACACACACTCAAATAACGTCCCCCTCTCAACCATCTGACAAAAAATACCAACGGATCATACCACTTCCGTAACAATGATTGGGCATTTCTGGATGGATTTCAAACAACAACAAGAACAACTTCCCGAAGCACACTAAATCTATACATGACTGAAAGCAGGTTAAAGCCAGGAAATAAACAAATACACAATGACGTACATTTGTATCAGGAAATGATATTATGATTGGTGCATATTTCCAAAGATATCCATTCATGTATGACAAACATACAGTATATCACACCGATGTCAGTGACACCCAGGAAGTGAAATATCAGTAATAAAAATAAATTATGTAAACTCTTTATTGAGGAACACAAAACATTATTTATTAATAATATTTTTATTTATTTAATTTTTACCGCGAATTCTGGCTTCACAGTTCTACGAACTTCTGTAACATTACAGTTAAGGATAAAGGTCTTTTTTTCCACGAACATACATATTCTAGCTGCCAATTAATAGAACCTAATTCTTAACTGACTATGACCAACCAACCAACAAATCATTTATAGCCTATCAACCAAACACCACAGACTAACAGCTTAGTTGGTAGTTTTCAAACCTAGAAGCTCACAACTTCTAGTCTATCGCTTTATCACACAGCCACCAGTTACTCAAAACAATTATTTACGCTTCTCCGTGTTTACAGAATCAACATTTCTGCGTTGTAATTAGTTGAGATTAAGTTTTCCTTGCCTCTGAAATGTTCTGGTTACAGGTAATAGCTGACTTTAAAACTATATCTTTACAGCCTCAAACCTACCATCCATACAACATTGGAAATTCAAGTAAACAAGACAACTGGCCACATTTGCACAAAACCTGCTCCCAAATAAAACAACTTCTCATTGGAAAACTTGTTTTAACTGAAAACAACCCTCCCCCCCAAAAAAAAAATTGAAGAAACCATTATGCCATAAGAAAAGGGGACGGCATATAAACAGCCTCAATCAACTGCTTTTAAGTGTATCGTCTGCAGCCGACGTCCCAAAACAAACTCCGGAGCAGTCTGGCGGCTTTGTACAAACAGAGTATATCACATAGTGTGGATAAGACCCAATAACCGTACAAATGTTAACAGCCTTATAGTTTGCAGTTAAGGAATTGCGGGACTGTTCCATCTTCATGCACAGATAGAGAGGAGGAGGAGGCTGTTATTTACCGTGGTCAGCCTCTGAAGCATTCGTTTGCTGGCACATCTGAGCGTTCAACAACCGAACAGCGAAACAATAAAACACATCCGAGTATGAATCCTTCGAAATTTGCACCCGTAAGCTGCGAAGAAGCCAGCTGACAACAAAGCGGAAAATAATCTGTGTAAAATTTACATCCGTATCCAGACAAAATGATCTACTCTATTTTTCAAGATGATTCTTAAAACTCGTCACACGCAGATTTACCACACAGTGTATAATAGGTAGCAGCCTCCACTTTGTGTAACAGATTACGGGAGGATATTGGAAAAGTTTAATCTGTTCAAGGCTACTTACTTGTTGGCTAAAAGGGATGCATGCGCATCCTTCAAAGATTTCTTTCCAAGTCTTACATACCCAGTCATTAAAATGGGATTTCACTATATAGTATCCTTCAAATGGATACTGCTGATAAGGATGATCTGTTAAATCTACAGCGTTATTACCATTACTACCATTATCACAACAATCACCATCATTATTATCATCATCATTACTTGTTCATCAACAAAACCTTATATTCAAACATGCAATAAAACTGTCTGTTTTGATAGTGTAGATATACTAAATATTTTATTAAATAGTTTTTCTTCCTTATTTACCACCTTTTATAGCAGACTGATATAATAGTACATACAGACTCGCATACAAAATATTGCTACAGATTACCTACATAAGTACATTGCAAGCACACACACACACACACACACACATTCTAAGCTATCTCTTTAAACAACGGTTGCAAAAAGATGAACATTTCAGTGATTTATCCATGAGACACTCCACAATAAATTGTCACCAACAACAAAACAAAGGTCTATTACATCACCAGTTGAGTGACTCATCACGCCACAGATTCTGCTCTAAAATAAACAATATATGGTTCAGATATCTCACCGATTCCGACTGATATTTATTAATGTTTCATATCAGGTTCTTGGATTCCATCTCTCCGGTCTGATCAAATAGCTAGAAATAGGCTGAGTGTTAATAAACGACGATGTGTGGAACAACATTTCCAAACAACAGAGAACCAAATCTGAAATATTAACTGAACTCTCTCTGTCTGTTGCTGTCACCAAGTAAATTAAACGACACAAAAACGGCCACTCTGACTGTCTAAAATAAAATTGACAATAGAACTGCTGATGATTTTTCTATATATAATGTGTACGATAACTGTATATATCCTGGCAGTATATATATATATATATATATATATTCAGACTTCTATCCAGCAAGTATTCATGGGACAGAATATATTATGTGTCTGCGACCCACCAATCCGTGTATGCATGCCTGCCTTAATGTAATTGTATGTGTGTGCGCACGCGCATGTGTGCGCGCCCGTCATGATTACAGTAATATAATCTAACAATTCCTCATGGGATTAAATCCAGAGAAAAAAACAGGTTTCTTTCTAAGATACTGAACTACTATTTTATTAAACACAATATCCCCCTGTTGGCATATTTATTTATAGCTACAACTATCAATGAAGTAATGCCATTTAATCTCTACGGGGGGGGGACCTTTTGTTGATAGGAAAATGATAAGGATCCCTCTCCCTGTTGTAATACCTATCCAATATCTCACTGGGTAAATAACAGAAGACAATATATTTTCTCAGATAGTGAACCGTGTTGACAAAATCTGTGTGTGCGCGTGCGCGCGCAAGTCATGATTACAGAAACATGGGACTGAATCTAGAGAAAAAGACAGGTTTCTTTCTAAGATACTGAACTACGATTTTATCACACACACACACTACATATCATACATGATATACTCATAATACTAGATGTGTAATATCCTCCTGCTGGTATATCTATTTATAGCTACACCTATGAGTGAAGTGTCTAAGTAACACTACATAACCTATAGGGGGAGGGGGGTGATGGTAAAATTATAACTCTCTCTCCCTCTGTCTGTGTGTGTGTGTGTGTGTGTGTGTGTGATACCAATCTAATATGTCATTCTAGAGCAAATAACAATATATTTTCTCAGACAGTGAACTGTGTTGACGAAATGAGACTCACAGGTCAAGGTCACGATATTAACGACGTTTCTGAATATAATACGGAGAAGGAGGGGACGAATGTGAGCTGACAACAACAACAACAACAATTAGATCGCTATCCTAAACCTAGCACTTCATCTCCATGTCAATTACTCCAAACAAAGCACAAATATAGAAATATATTAAGTAATGTTTCAACAGGAAATGCTATCTATCTATCTATCTATCTATCTATAGTTAAACCTGTTTATATATGTAGCTCTATATATCTATCTATTTATAATCATCATTGATATCACTATGGATATTTCTGTTTGGGTATCATTTTACCTATCAGCCCACTTCTCCATCCATCAGTTTAATTTCTTTAAATATCTTAACCTCTCTCTCTCTCTCTCTCTCTCTATATATATATATATATATATATATATATATAGGGATACAATAATATTAATCTATAAATGAATAAATACAATTGAAATAAAACACATCCCATAAATGACAGCATAAATTAAACAGGACAACATCATAACAAACGGGAAAACTGCAGCTTGAAGAATAAAAACCACATCACCAACAGCCACTTGTTCACTGCCCACGTCCAAACCTATTAGCTCCGGCTGCTAACTACGACAAGTACCACTTGTAAAATATTAGCAAAATATGCGCAACAGTGTCTGTCCAACAAATATGCTCCCTACTACCTACTGGCCCTAACATCTGGGTGACGTCACTCATAAGTTGGGAGGGGGATACGGTGAGTGCTGATGAAAACTCAACAGCTGGCAAAAGATCAGTGATGCCATGCCGTACTGTGATCTTTGAGCAACAGGGCCGCATATTGTCTCGGAGAGGAGAATCTTCGTTGTCAAAAGATACTGGGTTATCTGATGAAAGCCAGCAATCGTTGGGTTTAAGTGTGGCCTACAGGCTGGGCTGGTTGGAAATACCTGGCCAACTGAGGTATTGTTACATTTAACACTGGTAATTAGCTTTGCTAGTTAGAAATTTTTATATTACGACCACCTGGAGCATATTACCGTAGGTTAACTCAGGTTATACTAATCGTTGGCTCAAATATCATTAGAGATTAGGACAACATTAAAGTGACACGGAAATGCTATAATTATTGGTCAGTGACAATAATTATTTTATTGTTTATCTCTATAAATCTCTACTTCACCACCCGCTGGTGTATATCATTATGTGTTAGAATACTTTATTTACAGGAGTATTTCATCGTGAGTACATCATCATATGCTAATCACGGCTTTTGGATATTAAGACACCTGTACGATCAACATATATATATAGACGTAACTGATATGACATTTAAAGACAACTTTATGCTGGTAGCTTTTAGATGAAGTAATGACAATCTTTATCACACACACACACACACACACACACACAGAGAGAGAGAGAGAGAGAGACCATTTAAAGAGAAACACATTACTATATTGTCCAGCAATAGTTACTTCTTTGTTTCTTGCTATCTGAGGGATGAGCAAAAAGGAAACGAAAATGGCCAATTGGAAATAAGCATTACTCCACACTGAACAGAATTTACAGATCTTACTAACTGAAGAACCTAATACATTTATCAGTCTATACAAACTTATATGATATCCTTAATTTGTACACATACAGCTAGACCATAAAAACAAATAAAACCCGGTTACAAACAAGTTGCTTCGACAACAATAAAGCATTATAGATGTAATAATGCAGCAGCTGTACACCGAAGATGTCAAGAAAGTCTTCCCCAGATATACCCATAACCACACACACACCAAATACTCCAATAAGAACACTGCACTGCAAAACTCTAGGATCTGAGTTCGAATCTGACTCATATTGGTGTTTGTGCGATGTTTCCCTACTAGGGAGTTCAGACCATGGGCCATATATTCCAGGTATGACCAGCACTGAGGCTAATTAACTCAAATACCCCCCCCCCCCAATACCCAAACAAATCCTCCCATGGTATACCAAGACCCCTGAATGCTATGATGTTTATTATTATTTGTGATAATTTCAACATAAAAAAAACTTCGGAGCTTTTTACCAAAGTTAAAAATAATACTAAACAAATTACTTGGCAAATAATTTTTTTTTCAAGAAACCTTTCTAGACTTTAAATAGCTCAACTATTACTAAAACCAAGTAATACACTGACTAGAACTATATCCAGATATTACTGACGCTGTTCGATGAACACTTGGTGGATGTGGGATACGGTTGTCGACACTCAGTGACTCACTGATATATTTGAATCTTTTACCCCTTAACTGCTTTATCAATTGATCTGACAGATCAGTAATTCAAACAATATGTCACTGTACATTACTGTAGTTGTATCAATTGTTACACTGTATATAAAAAAATTCAATATAATATTACAAACATAATATGGTCAACAAAGTGACAAAAGGCCAGTAAGACAAAACTTTGGGCCCAATGTCATATGTCCCGAAGGGTAACAATTACACCAACCCCTGTGTTACGGGTTCCCGTTAACTTTTTAATATATTAATATAATGTCTAATCTCTGCCATTTATTTGAATTTGTTTGAGTTTTGTGTGTTTCATTGAGTGAGTGAGTGAATGAATAAGGAAGCTTTATACAGTCTCAATGTGTGTCTCACCTCGGATAATGGCCATGCAACCTGGGAAATCAGATAGAATGCTATTTCCCAGGGAAACCTTTTATTAACGAATAAAATATCCCGCAAATTGTCTCTTTAGTGGAGACCTTAAACACAACAAATACATACTAAATTATCCGCTGGGACCAATCTGTTGTTAAGTAACCGCTCTAAGACAATGAATTTCGGATCAAATCTAAGCCAACAAAATGTGTATTCTGTCACATAACCAGCCATTCACCGACACCTGCACAAACCGACATCAAAGCGTGGAATTGTGAAACAAAATGCTGTAGCCAACACAAGCATTGCTTATGAGAGGAAACCAGTATAAACATAGTGTTCGTGACAAAAGCTGATATATATTAACAGCGAGGCCAAGCCTAAAGCTAAACATGGCAAGTGCCACTTGGAGCTTTCTGTTATAATACAAAGGCATTATAGTAGAGCGTAGACTACTATAACACAACACCTGTAGTCAGTATGATGTTTGGCCAGTACAGAATCAATCACACGGTCAACAAGGCCTACAACGGACTGTAAGAATACCTGGAGACACACACACATGGCCACAATGTTTTGCGTGTATCAGCTATTATAACCACTGCTTAAATATTGTAAGTAATAAACCCCCCCAAAAAACACCCCCCAAAAAAAATGTTATTGGTTTTCGGCGATATTAAATTGATTTATGGATTTGGCTATCTAGGATTAAAAACACCACTACGTCATTGGCCTCTTTATGACGCATACGCGCCTTTCTTGCGCCCACACACACAAACGTTAAGAGAGAGAGATCAACCAGCAATACAAAGGTAAAGGTGTTAGCAAACAGAACAAGTTAGCTCCGGATAAACGAAAATACACGCAAACTACTGATGTGAGACCCCCCCCCAACAGCAACAACAGGGCATACAGATATCAAACATAAAAAACGGCTTTGTCAGCCAAGTACACCAAAAACGACCGGATTTATTTATATACAACCACGGCCTTTATAGTAAGCGCTAAGTGGCCAAATGGAATCTTTAGCTCAGAGAGAGAGTACAGTATCGCTCCCTTAGAGATAAACACCATCATCATTAGTTTGAGAAGCTGCTCTTGTCTTTTACAGCCTCCCAAAACAAACAAAAATAACAATTGCTGCACTCTCCCACTTGGATCTCTAGTGATCATTCCATGGGATTTAAAGGGTCGAAAAGACTATTCTAGGCTTCCAGGTGCACTAAAATGTGTCGATTTTAGTGTATTAGTCAATAGGTTAATCGCAATAAACTGTGCATTAATGGCCCATTTGATGTCAACCTTAAAGTATCAGTGCTATAACGTTCGGTGGGCGCTTCCTTGGTCTAACTGGTAGTGCGCTGGATCGCAGATCACAACCACCTAAGTTCGAATCTCGGCATGGGCATATCTGAAGGGTGTTTCATCTCTGACTTCTTCATTATCTCTGAAGGTCGCTCATGCCATTTAGCCTACAATGTGCACAAAAGTGACCGTAAAACACCAATCATCATCATCAATGACTTTTAGTATGAACTGAAACTGACTTAATCCAGTTAACGAGGAAGTTTCCAAAATAAAACAACACTTCACCGTGAATTCACCACCATTCATCACCACCATACGCTAAACTTACACAGAATACGCCACCCTGTCATCGCCAAAGTTAACATTGATGGAAATATTTCGATTTAATCATAATAACTGACATCTCGCACAAAAGACTCAATAGGTCGATCGAACAATCAATTACTAACACGAACAATGCCGATGAAAGGACACACGTTTTATACCAGCATCTGAATTCTGAGCCGATTTATTTAGCCTCGTCACAACTCACAACTGGGACATGTGACCGAGAAGAGATTCCCTGTGTGAAACATCCAATAGAGACAGGTGTGAGTCAGATTCGAACCGACAATCTTGAGCGTATCAAGGCAGTACTCTAACCACTGTGTCCGAAAGAGCCAAAATGAGCCATGCAGGTCGGTGGGCGAGTTCTGGCATAACAACAGTCTCCACGTCGCGTTGACTCGCGCCTTCCATAACACATACTATCCCATATCGGTAACATACCATCTCAGCGTAAATGAACTACAAGCTACGTGACGGTAATTTAAATCCAGAAAATGGGTTCTGTTAGATACAACAGGCTCTCATACTGGAACAGCTGTGTTCTGTTTGATGTATTTAGATGTAACTTTATCACTGCTGAACAGAATTGTGTGTGGGGGGTGCGTGCGTGCGTGCAGTATATCTACGAATCTGGCTGGCTGTCAGTCTTTACTGATTTAAAACCACACGCAGTCACCCACCTCACCCTACCCGACAGCATGCGTACCATATTGTTCTCATGACGAACTCACTATAATGAATATGTCAATCATCACCTGTCTATCAACAGCCACTATCAGACATCCCGACTAGATCACTCCTCATTTGGTAAAGAAATAAACTCCAAACAATAACATCACTTAAGTATTACTGCTCCAAGACTGTGGAATGTCTTACCAGGTACTAAGTTAATACCTGTATTAGTACTACTAACACAGATGGTGTGTGAGTGATGTGAGTGATATATATATATATATATATATATATAGAGAGAGAGAGAGAGAGAGAGACGCTTTTAAGAAAACTATTACAATAATTTTAGTTAAATCTGCTATTTTAATTTTTATTAAGATATTGCAGGAGAACACATAGTAAGTAACTCAGGAATGTCAGGTGACCACATTTTCTCACAAATTTGAGACCATCACAGTTGTCCTATTTTGTCATACCCAGATGATAGACCTGCAGATAGGGATTGTTCTCACTTTATACCACTAGATGGCAGCAATCTGGTTCATGAGCAGTGCCTGAGAACAGCCTGCTATATATATATATATATATATAACCATGGGAAACTGATAACGTCATTTCCAAATCTCCAAAAACACAGGTAATCTTAACAAGGCGCAAACATATGAAAACTGCTACAAAAAGCATATGGCCTTATAAATGCCTTATTTCACTTCCGTTTCTACTGGCCAGGTGTTTCTCACATTCTGACATATGGCAAGTGACCTGGTGGCCATATTATCAGACAACAGGAGAGCCGCGGCAAACAGCTGAAGCGCGACCACTATGATAAATGTCGCGGCGTGTGAGTGCAACAGTGACATAACACGCCATGTGACAGGATGATCAACTGTATAAATTATCACTAGATAAGAGCAGATAGCTATATCAAGGTATATATGTTTTGATCTTGTGTGCTGGCATGTCCAGAGTAAATGTTCCTCCATGTAATGGAATGTCCGGGTATACACACCACCATTCACCGACCTGCTGCTAATACCCAAGACCCCCCCCCCCCCATATGCTGTACCATAACATCCATTAAAATCACCATTCTATTTCTACACGCGTGCACGCACACACACACACAACACATACGTGTACGAATCACCCCACACGTTGTTATATATATATATATATATATATATATATAGAAACCATTCCCCAGTCTAGGATTTTTTATCACACCATCACCAGTAATATTCCACAATCCATAGACTTGTGGCCTACCATACTACCAATTCTTATCACATATTCTTCAGATATATTTGTAGAACTGCTGTTTATCTATCAGCTGCTGTACTAAATGCCATCAGACCGTTTATAATAACTCTTTGAACAAATCACCTGTAAGCGTTCATTACCTGGAGATGGCATCTGATCAGAATGTTATGCCGCATGCAACAATATTGGATTTTATTATTACTTTTATTATTAAAATATATTTAATTCTTTGATATATAAAAAGAAACCAAATAATATCCCAGTCACTAGTGTGTGTGTGTGTGTCGCTCTCTCTCTCTCTCTCTCTCTCTCTGTGTGTGTGACAAGGCAGTAAACAAGTGTAGACCTATTCTAACCATGAAACTTAAGTGTCAATATTCTTGTGCTAAGAAAAGTAAAGGTCAAAGAAGAGATATGCCTGGAATCTGACAATTTTACAATAAACCTTCTGTCATTGGCTGGATCATGCCATCAGGATAACTAATTATCCAATAGGCTTATAGTAGTCACACACACACACACACACACACACACACACTGATATGATATTACAGGCTGATAGAAAGACCACACCCACATAATAATAAGATTATATTTGACGTAGCAGCCAGGTCAGAGAATGTCACCGAGTCCAGATATCGTCACCATTAAGCAGGTATAACAAACAAGAGCCAAAACAAAGATATTGATGAGCTAGTTAATTGAACATGACAAACATGGCATCTTTTAGTAAACAATAATAAAACTGTACAAACCTATAACTTAATGAAATATTTAGCTAATATTCTACACCAGTAAAGAAAAATCATATTTATATTAGTCACAAAAATTGCTTAGTAACACTAAAACATTAATGACAGAACAAGTTAAGCGGCATAATTTTTATTTATATTGACAACACACACTATGTCCAAGTTGTAATAGGTATAGGTTTGTATATGTAGAGATGTTTAGGTGTTGGTGTTCTGAGCCAGTGTCACCATATATTTATCTGTGTGTGTGTGCGCGTCATAAAACACACACAAGCTGGCGTGCAGACAAATACATTAATATTATATTTTTTTATAATTTAATAATAGTCGTTGTAATTTTAGAATATAGCTGTTAATGGTTCAAGATGGTCACCTTAGTTCATAGTCCCCAGTGGGAAGTCACTGATATATGCTTAACCACTGGCCTCATAATTCAATATTTAGACTACTCATACATTAACACACACACACACACCACAAAGCAAAAATGAAGGATGAATGATGACAAAGGATGATCTAAGACAGGCGGAACAAGTGTGAAGTATTACCAAAACCAGCAAACTGCCTCCACCATCCATTATCCACAATTAGTATAGACAACACCATCTCTAATGGCTAGTATTACTAGATAGCAGGGTGGAGTGGCTGGTAGATGTATACAGGGGAAGCCAGAGTACTGAATTAATAGCTGGTAACAGGTAACGCTGTGGACAGTAATTACTACACCTTGAATAGAGTAGTGATTCAGATTGAGTAGCCAGCTACCTACTACCACCAAACGCATTGTCAACAGATACTCAAATATCGGCTGTACTCAACAACGTTTTAGGACACCAACTAACTCTTAATCTGGGCCTATGTGGCCTTTATCTCCATACATCCATCTATACAAAAGGAGAGGTTAATATATTAACTGGCCAGGGAGGGGGGGGGTGATGTCAGGCCTCCCACAGTATTAGGACAGGATGGAGATTTCTGGTTTGTTATCAGCTCTGGTTAGACACTATTGAGTGGCTCCGGAAACTCCCCCCCCGAATCACCCCCCAGAGCCTTATCTCCAACACTCAATCATCAACACAACTTCTCTCAATAGGCACTCGGATTCAACTGTTATCATTTCTGTATTATCATAACACATACAATGCAAAATCATCATTTACCATCACAGTTTCTTCTTCTTAAGTCACCTGCACTACGACATGATATTATGGGTAAAGCCGGCCAAGTCTAAACCCAAATACATGCTGAGGTTCAACTGGGGAGATAAAAGTCGGGTACCAATACATTAACGTTTGCTGATTCATCTAAATCCGATATCAGCTGAGTGCGAAATTACCAACAACATGATATCGTTATAAACAAAACCAACAATAAAAATGGCTGATGGATAAGAATGGCACAATCAACATATTACTGAATACCATTTACTCAGCAGCACTGGTATCGTATTAACGGCTGAATTAGCTAGTCCCTGTCTTACATAAGTTGGGAATCTCAGTCCATATTAACAGTAGATGTTCACTGTGTCCTCGCCATAATCGGTCAGGTGTGTTAGTACTATATAAATTTATATAGGCTCAGCTAATGGCCATCATTGATCGGGATCATTCTGGATTTTGATCAATCTGATCTTGAGATTTCTATGATTTCCAGGGGTAGTTATGATGATACCTCAACTTGCTAGCTATTTCGCTGGGGACAAACAACACACAAACACACATACACAGAGAGAACTGGTAGAACTAGTTGACTGGTTTCAGTAATATTTCAAAGTTCTAGCTCTCATAAAACAAACATAAGTGATAAAAAAATTATAAAAACCAAGTTTAACTTGATGACCTTGGTACCCTACCCTCCTCCCGTCCCACATATGGACCTAAAAAGAGTACTAAAAATAGTCTGTGACAAATGAGTCTAACAACAAACTGGATCCATTACAAACTTCATCAGATCTTGGATCAACAAGCAATTAATTCAACTCACCAAGGTAACAAAACATGCATTATTCATTAAAATTGACAGCTGAGGTAAGTCAGTTCACATTGAAGTATATATTACCATTATACCTGTACTGCAAACGGTTTTCTAACGAGTTCCTCCCCCCCCCCCCCCACACACACACAAGTGTTCATCTGTCAGATGAGAATCAAGTCCATAGCCATTACAATACAGTGCCTTTCCCCCTAGCTTTATACTCATTAGACACACACACTTCCATGAAGTGTCATATCATATGGGAAACTCTGGGCATCCAGGAGCCCACCATCCACGGACTGATCACTGTATTAGCTCAGCCAGTACACGCGCACGGGCTCGCGCGCGTGTGGGATACTATTTTCACCGGAGTCTCTCACTGTCAGAGAAGCAAATAGGACGTTCCGACAGTCGAGTGGTGAGAGCACTGTGCTGTAAACTTCTCAAATCAAAATCACTGAGAACCATTAACGCCATTGAACATTTATTCCAATGGGCAAACAGAGCAATAACCATCCATTACTGTGGTTCTCAGATCATTTACAGGGTCAAGGTCGGGATAAATAATGAAAATAACTGGTCATTTATCAACAGCGAAATAACTTTGTTCCAAACATTATATAATTTGTTCTGAAACAATCGCATTCCTATCGGTAGTCAATACTAAAGGAGCATAAAGTTATACTTGACAGGTTGGGTTGTTCCATTCATGGTATTATGTTTACGGGCCAATGGGTAAACATTACATTACTTGGTCTAGTCCAGTCGCAGGCAAATATTTACATTACCACGCTTCGATAAAAACAAACAGAGAATATAAAATAATCTCGCAAACAGTGACCTAATTATGGCACTATACACATGCAAACAAAAAGTGAGCGCTACTCAGGTTCTGCAAATAAAAGTGGTCTCTGGATAGTTTACCTGGATAAGAAGCCCAAACTGGGTTGGATCGGTTCTGATCTGAGCTTGAACGTACCCATGAAAGCCTGAAACAACTGAACCCTGGCCCATTAACCTCAATATTGCTATGACAGCTGACTAAAACAAATACAACTGTGTCAGATTAGCCTAGGAGAGTGATAATAATAGAACACTGATGTACTTGTGATGTCAGTGAGGTAATTGTTAGATAGGATTCGTCCACTTTGGGTATACAGAGCTAACAAACACCACATTATGCACCACGTGTGCATCCTCAATATTTATAAGTGTATGATATACTTTATATTAATTTCACTGAGATTAATTGACAATAAATTGATTTATATTGGTTAAGCCCCTACTTTTGATCTCTATGTTCTTTAAATAATCGAAATACACACCCTATATGTTATTACATCATTTCGTTAGACGGTGCCTGCCTTTAAATGGGGTCTTGCTTATAAGTAGGCTTTATTAAATTTATATTTTCGGCTAAACTGGCTTAAACTAATTTTCAGACATTTCATCACCTGATCATATAATACAGTATATATAAAAAATCATGTGCCATATGCAGGCCTGGAAATTAACCTTAGAAAATGGCAGCAAACTGTTGCTGCCAGTCTTATTATTGTCAGGCAGCAAATACAATTTCCTGGGGCTGTTTAATTGTAATAATTTACCTATTCAGCCAAGATGTGGTATTTATTTTGCAAACTTTATATAAATTATGATGAAAAAAGATTTGTGAATAAATTGTAATAAACATTGTATTAATTGTTTAAAATATGTGTATGTGTGTGGCATCTAGGAATAAAAGTACCTTTCATCATACATAATATCATGCGTAGAATAATGGAATATCAAAATAAATAATTTTTTATTATAATGGCATCTAGCAAGAGATACTAACTGTTCTTATCTATCTGAGTGAGTAAAATAAGTACATATTTGTGGACCAACATAGTCGGCCGACAAAAATTTCATTTGGCCCAGGCTTAAATAATAAAACACCGGTTTAACTTGGGCTGGTAGAAAACAGTTTTAGCTGCAAAACAGAGAATGGTGTATTGAATTGCCTGCATACTGGTAAGAACTCGGTGACTATATGACACACGGTACCATCTAGAAATTCTTAACTGAATTGTTTACCACAAAACACCACAATCTGACATAGCATATGATGAGCTCCAGTTATCTAACAACTTCCACATCTTGACACTCCCACAGCTATCTAACAACTTGATACAAATCACCTCACACCAAAATGGAATTTTACCTACAAACTAGCATGACAGGATCCTTTTTTCAAGGAGGAATGTATATGGAAAAACGTGCTCTGGATGGAGTGGGGCGGGGAAATGACTTTACACACCCTCCTAAATGAACACAGATGTAGCAAGAAAATCATTCTTTAAATAAACCGATGATTACTCATTTACAAACATAATGTACATATTTTGCTGATGACGTCATGATGTACGGAATATGTCATCTTAGAATTGAAATTCCCAATATAATAAAGGGGGCGCCTCCGTGGTCTAACGGTAGCGTGTTGGATCACAGATCACTACCACCCGTGTTTGAATCTCGGCGTAGGCATATTTGAAGGGTGTTTCATCTTTGACTTCACTTCATTACATTCGGAGGTCAATCGGTCCATTTAGCCTATACTGTGCACAAAAAAACACCAATCATCACCACAATATAATAAAACCTTCAATCACGTCTCGGCTTGGGAAGAGACAACTGGCCACAGAGAGAAAGAACCAAGAAGATTCTTCACATTTCGATACAGACTCAACCAAACACGACCCATACATAGTTATTAAGAAGCCGAGAGCAGTCTTAACGCCGCCAATGTTAATGCCACCATTACATCAGTCTGTGGTGATGTTTCTTCTCGGTGCTGAGACTCAGATGGCCGAACTTGGGCTATAAACATGTCCACAGACAAATCTAAACCCTCCATTAACCATCCCTGATACCTAGAACCACATCATCAGTTCCCTGCAGCTTTCTTTTGAAGCTAACTACCAGCGGCATCCACCTGGAACGGACGTAACCTGTCCTGTCAATCACTGGCTTCAGAGGATGAGGTACCTAGTTAATAATGTTTCCTGTTACACCACACTGTATAGGTCCAGTACCTTTCTCACTATGTTGTCAATAAGCTATAAAGCTAATGTTCTATGACCGGAGTCCCTCCTAGCCTGGCTTAGACCTAAACCAACCTATCACCACCTCAACTCTGTTATTATCATATATATATATATATATATATATATATATATATGATTATATTGTATATTAAAATGACATTTAAAACACATCTAAACTATCACGTATGGTCAGCTGTGTGGTGGCGCTTTATTAAATATACAATATTATTATTAATGATTACAAGAAACTCCGCGTGAAAAACATCAGCAGTGGTCTAAAGAGTACTACACACACAGTAGTACCGCAAAGCACTTTTCACATAATGGCAACATTTTAGACACATTTTAATAATGCTACCAGGAACCGATGTGTACTCAAGTGTGTCCACAGACCTGAAAAATGAAAGCATGTGAGGTACTTAGCGCAAATGTGTATTGTATTCTGGTGGTAAGAATTTCTGTTTTAAATGTCACTTGTTTTTTCTTGGAACAGACGACTGAATTATTAATAAAAGTCCGCCGTAGTAATGACGAATATTTACCCAAATATAATTTGAAGATGCACCATTACTTCTGAGGTATGTTTCCAATAACTGGCCGAAATATTCCTAATCGCAAAATACCTTCTAAATAATGTCCAACGGATGTTTTCAAGGAAGCAGATTCCCACCAAATACAGGTGGGAAAGGGGAAATTTGGTGCAGCTGTGAAACCAACACAATTCTATAAAATCACGCCGATGTGAACAAACTGTCCTTATTAAGGACACACCAGGCAATCCGATTAATAACATCTCAGTTTGGACAAATCAACAGAATAAAGCTGCTTTAATAAACCAGACAGACAGTCAACACAATGAAGTAATAACTCCTCACATAATCCTACACACACGAAACTCCAACAAGGGAGGGCGGAAGGGGTGGGGGATTGATGACGTCACAGGAGGTATTTCTCAGTTCGTCTGTAATACATCATTCCAACTGGAGTTAATCTTCAACTTGGCTTAAGGGAGTCCGGGAATGTCATCGCTCTTTTCTACGCTCACGCCAACATCACACGCAGCCAGACGATCTTCAGCGGATGAGGCAACGTGAGTTCAAGTCTTAACGGCCAATCAAGATGGTTTGATGAATATCAGTCGCCACCGAAGCCCGAAATTCTCGCCCAGCCATCAGCAACAGAGATAAACGCCTCAGCTTCTGAATTGGCAACATTAATCACCTCCGAAAAAACTTTCAGTATTGCTTCGACATTTACTCTGAACACTAAAACAATGACTACAGATATATCATGCTGATACACCCGGATCAAAACACCAAAATATGTTTCTGGACAACACAACCACTCCAGGAGAGACTAACATTTACTAGCACCTCGAAGATTTTACTATATCATAAAACATAGAAATTTGACAGAATTACACAATTACTTATTAAATAAATAACCACATGCACCGTACAAATTCTCCAGACACAGAAACTAGCTAGGTTGAGTTATTTAGACTCACCAAAGAAACAAATGAGCCAGATTCGAACTCACAACCTTTATGTTGGCAGTGCAGTGTTCTAATCACTGTACTAATGGAGCACGCAACAGACTAGTCCGGTGGTGGATAATTAATCTGTATAGATTTTAGTTTATCGTTTTCGTCCTTTTGATAGTTTACGCACCTGTTAAGATACACACTACACTGCCTTAGGAATAAACAACAAAGAAGACAATAAAATTCCACACAATTCCATAAAAACATTTGTCAGTTCCAGAATTGATCATCAATTACTTAAAGATGGGAAAAATGTAATAATGGGGAAAGTCTATCTGGAGTAAAATCTTAGCAACGAATAATGTTATTAGCCTTTTTAGTAAAAGTTAAACTGTTATTTCTTTTTGTGAACATGATCCATTCCAATTACAAATTCTAAAATAAATTCCAATTCCAAACTTGGTCATCAATTCTAATTCCAAAATAGAAATCTGATTCTTTTCTCTTCTACTTGTTCTAGCAAAAGCTGACTTTTAAAGAACGAAAGCAAAAACACACTGTGTGTTGTTTATGAAAGCACCATTCTTCCAAATTAAATGTATTCTGTAAAAAATGTAACTGTTAACACGTCAGGCGACAGCTTCTGTGTCACCAATTGCTGGCCCCTGCTAACGCTACTAACCTGCATGTAATTTACTCCTACGATTTTATAAATACATACTTATTGGTATATATTTATATATGTATGTGAGAAAGAGTGGCTAACTTCTGAAATGAAGTACTGTAACTCCATTCAGATGGTAATGCTAGTCATTACTGGTAGCCTAGCATTCAGGTCACTTGCTGTTAAATAAATTGATGCCTTGTGTACTTTTATAAGGGTACTGCATATACTCATTATAAGCAAATGGAAATAAGTTCATCCAGTATATATATATATATATATAAGCGCACAAACAGACGTTGTTATTTTTAACAAGACAGATTACACCTACATGTATGACTACTTATTAACTGCAGAAGGGAGGAGTGAACCTCTGAAAAATAATACATTGTATCTTATAATGTACACCAATAAAAAGAACAACACCCATCTCTACATAGAATCTTCACTAAGTGTCCTTATCCTCAGGCTTTAACTGAGATCGTATCAACCAAGACTATACACACACACACAAATATAAACACATACGTATCTATCCTAAACAATATAACTAACATTAACAGGTAGCACAGGTAATATATGGTTACCGATGTAACAATGTAAAACCATCAATTTCAGTCTATCATATCTTATAATAATGGTTAAAAATTTAATCTGCCCCGATCACACATCACTAGACAAAATATCACACACCAGTTAGAGACGGAGACATGTTCTACTTCTAGACTCGTTAATACTAAATGTTTTAATACCTAAGCCAAAAAGCCACACAGTAACAGGTCAAAATACAGACTGGCGAATGAAGACCTAGTTAAACTTTATCCACACTAGGCCCTACACTGCAAAGTCCCAAATGAACTCAGCACAGTTGTACTTAACTTAAAATGCCAAGAGTTCCTAATTTTCAAACATCTCTCCAGACAGACGACGTAACAGACCAGCCCTAAAATGTCTGCATATAATATTATTATACTTCTATAAAGGTGTTTGGGCCTTAAGGTCCAACACACGTTTAGGAACAGATCTAACAGTAGAATACTCTTGTTCCGTCCACTCCGAATTTAGAGAGATATGTGTCTAGTTACTAGACTGTTAATATCAGTAGAAAGAACACCATTATCTGTCGGATTACCATGATATATTTGTCACAGGATGGATACACCATAACACACACACACACATGTAGCAGTCATAACCAACCACAGACTACATCACTTCATCTTGTTATTTGTCACTGTTTAAAAACCTTAATTTAATACTGGACATGATGTTTGTAAATGCAGCATGAATCAGACAATCTATCAGTACTTAGTAATTGTTAGCATTTTTACTACATAGATGTTGATAAGTTATCAACATCTATGTAGTAAAAATGTTGATAACACAATTACTTTACCTGTGATATACATCAACATAGCTACCTGTATGTCCTAAATTATCTCAGATATTCCAGTGTGCTACATATTTAAAAATATACACATTAACCAGTATCACAGAAATAGTTATAACTCTCATTGTTTCAGTTGAAAAATGCTGGTAAATCTCTAATAATACTCTCTTAAAAAACTAGATTCTGGGAACAAAGTGCAAGTGTATACACCCCAAATACTAGTGCTTGGACGAAATCATGGCGATGCAATCATTTTCAGACAACATGATATTAACAAGACAGATATAAGGAACAAGTTAGGGTGTGTTTAATTTAACCGATGGTATTATGATGACTCGACTTGGACTGTTTTCAATCCTCTAATCTTTATTTAATATGCAATATGTTTTACACAGTTAAATACAGTTATCAATAGTCCTTAAAATAACATCATAAGTCACAATGATATTTTCATATGAAGGCTTTTAGTTTTACTACCAATCCTGTACCATCAATGGACCCATATGACAATCGACAGCGAATCTGAGCCTATTTTCCACTGATTGGTTTAACATAATTGCCATCTAAATATCGTTTGATTTTACTGGCATTTGATAACATCATTCGGTGTAATGACATTATGGGAGTTTATGTTCATTGCCAATAATAATACTAAAACAAAACTGGATTCGAACAAATACTTAATATAGTTATTTGTATTCAGCAAAAGTCAGTTTGAATAAGGAGGGGACCATGATTTAGGAAGGAGACATTAGAGTTTAGTTGCACTCATTTTTAAGACTTTAAAATTCTCTCAGAAAATTAATACATTTGTTGAAACAGACATCTTGGCTAACTGCGAATTTAGTCTTTATGAGCTAAGTAAATGGATTTGTACATGCACATGCCTCAAGTAGCAAATGTTTCCAATTTAAGTGCGTCTGTAAGTTGTCTACAAATAATGCCATATATGCGCAGTATATCAATCCTTGAAGACTTCCAGCAGTAAAAAGGCCTAACTATATTATATGTGGCAAGAATTCACATTCTCAAAATAGAGTAAGACCGATGAATTGTCCAAATATGGAACCAAAAATAAATGGAGGATTGCTTAATTTGCTCACATCCAGCTGAGGTGTTCCTTAGATGCAATGAGAGACCTGTGTTATCTGTATTAAATATCTTTTCACTATTTGATACGGCACCAATATCTGCCCAGAATGTCACTCAAGTGTCATCTAACAATTGCATTGTTTACAGATTCTTGGCAAAGTGATTTAACCAACCAGTCAAAATATGATTAACTCTGTCACATCAAAAACACGTTTTCGATAGTTTTCTTGTTAAAAATATGTTTAAACAAAACCACCATAAAAAGCTTAAAGATTACTTTGGAACAAAGTCCATTTACATATTTCCAAGTATGAATCACATGTTGTACACAAACCTTTTATAAAATATAATATCACCAATAAAACTATGTACAGAAACTACTGTTTTGTTTCACTGCCAACAATATTATAAAAAGACAAACTCCTAACAACAATATAAATAAATGCAAGCTTATCTGAAAGGTAGCTTGCATTTACTGACAAAAGGACGTTTTGATGCTTCAAATCAGGTTTTTGATAGCATCTTGTCAAAATGCTGCCCCAGGTAAGGATTTGCTGGATGTATTCGCTTTCCAAGGAAGAACTGACACTCACTTGAATTTTTCCTTTAAGCTGAACTGCTACAATTTCATATATTATATATGAAATTTTAGCAGTTCAACTTCATTAATATATATATTATAGTTGCTATTAGTCCAGACTGGCTCAGCAGCAGCTAAAACTCAGTAACATACACAATACTAGTAAAACTGACTTTTTCAACTTAAACACAAAACGAGAAAAGATATTGATGTTCCAACACTGACTGCCAGATGTGGTCATAATTAAATTATAACTATCAAGTGACTATATCTCTGGCACTAATATTTTACAAATGTTGGAACTGAATAGAGAATACAATTAGACAAACATATAGCCATATATCTGCATGTTCCCTCAACACTTTATTTTCTGTCTAACTGATCAATCTTGATTGACATTTGTGATGACATTATAAAATATAATTGTTCAGCAACACCTCAGATTGTCTGGTTTCTATGATTGTCTAAAACAGGGGGGAGTTAATGAAATTGTACTAGTACAATTAATACGGTATTGAATTTTGTACAAAATAAATCTCCCCCAATTGTTATTCAGAAGAGAGGATATATTTACCTTTATTGCTACAGTAGTCTAGATTTAGGCATTTGTCAAATGCCTAAATCTAGACTACTTTAGTAAAATACAGATCAATACGTTTGTTTGATATGATAATAATCGTAAAAGGTTACTTGGAAATTCTCTGCCACTACTACATGCTGAAGGTAACCTAAATAAATGTTGAATTAGCCAAAAGATGTGGATTAATACAGCCATGGATTAAAGCTTCCAATGTTGTCTTATTTCATTGCCCTACAGTGAACATAAATAGTTGAAGTAGTGCCTGAGTATCAGCTGCATACTGTATTCCCATTTGTATGAATGCATAAACAACATGAAGCATAAGGAACCGATAACTACATCCCAAATAAAAGACATGGCTTCGTATGTAACTTTCAAACAGACTGAAAAATGCCGGTCTGAGGTACTTATATACCTGGGATGTATGCACACATGTTTACTGTGCAAAGAAACTGGAAGTCTCAAATTAACAAATGGAGTGAGTTTATGGGTCCAGAGCTACACCAATTTCTCTCTCTCATAGTCATATATAGCCATGATAGCGCAGGACACGTAGCCAAGGGTTGCGGGTTTGAATCTCTGGGAGTTGCATTGTAGCAACTGGTTCACCCATCAATAAAAATGAGTACCTGACAGGACGCGATGGCTATGTGTTTGAGTAACGCTTTGCGCCTATAATGGCGGCAGGCGTTGTATGCTCCCCTGGGAGTTGAGATGTGTGCTGGGTGGAAACAGGTCTGAGTCAGGGATAATAATATCGTACAGGGCCTCAGAACAGGGTTATAAATTTATATACAGATATTATTTTAATAGCATTTACTGACTCCTAAATACTACACAGGTCACAGCATGGTTGGAGTTTACCCCGGGTTAAAGCCAGATTTACTAATTAAACCTGGTATTTTATCAGAAAAGATTACATTAACAGGCACATTTTTAACTTGGATACAGATGAAAAGTAGTTGTTAGAATGGTGTGAATTTGTAAAATGTTGTTATTGATATACTGACAGAAATGTCAATTTGTTGAGTCCTAGGTACAAAAGACCCTTGACTATTACATCATAATAAGAGGAATGCCGCCCCACTCAGTCAGTACATGTGTCATAATCCCATAGCATTCACTCATGACAAATTATATCACAAGGCTGTGAAATGGGCACTGTTCTCTGTAATAAATCATTTGAGGTACTCTGCTATTCATTAAATCTTTGTTTCATGACAGTTGCTTTGAGAAGCTGAAACCAAGTGTGTGGTAGACTTGTGTTAAAAAAACATGGAAAGGTGTGAACACTGGTCTAGCCATTATATTGCTCCATCATCTGTCCAGTTCATCCTCAACTGAGAGGATTTTCCCCAAAATTGGTACCATTCAGACTAAACTATGTACCAGGTTGGGTCTATAGAAAGCAGCCACGCTTTCTCTTGCTATCGTGAACTTCGTGGTGGTGCAGCGTTAGACCGATAAACATTTTAATACTTTTGTTATGGTTATGTATATTATAATGATGTACAATTATTGGCATATATGTATACACTGTTATTGTGTGTTTTATGTATATACTAAATGTTTATTACAGATTTGGTCTGTTTCATTTAATTAATGGTGAATTATGCCTGTAAATTAGTTTAACCCAGTTTAGCGAAGGGGGGGGGGTATTAACCTGACAGCTCTGGGTTGTAGAGATTATTACTTTATTGTACACATTGAATCAACAGGCTCTACTAGCCTATAGGGTCTAATAGATCCCTGACAGTATACTACAGTGACAGTCTACACCTGTCACGTCAAGTCTGTCAAGCACCACCAAATGACACAAACACATAGTGACATACTCTACCTGTTTTCACTGTTTTGAACATCACAGGCTGGCTGTTCTTGCTGACATGCTTAAGCCAATCGAGCAGGTCTCTGAGGGTGAATCCGGCCACTTTCTGGCCCTGGATCTCGAGAATGATCTCGTTGTGATGTAGCTTGCCGTTGTGGTAGTTGATCTTATCCTGACAGATGTCGCCGACGTAGCAAAACTGGCCATTCTCCGCCCCACCGTGAACCATCAGGTTCAGCAAGCCCTCGGGGCCAGCCGAAAGAATCGTCTCGTGCACACGCTCGTTCCAATGTTTCGACTCCCTCTTGCCTTTGACGGGGCTGGGAGACTTGCCGTGCTTCGACCGTATCATGGTCGGCCCGGTCTACGACACGCGACGGCGATGTCAAACAAGTATGCTCACTTACGATTTATAACAAACAAACAAACGCGGAAAGCGAACCCTCTCAGTTCATCTCTCCGAATACATAACGACCGCGGCAAGAGACGATTTTTCGAAGCGAACACACGACTCCATGACTTCGCGTCCTCAAATGGTCTTCATTTTCGACGTAATCCGCCACAGGATGAGAACCATTTTTGCGGCCGAACCTCGACGAACGATATCCGATCGATGGAGCGCGCTTTTGGCGCCATTAAATCGAAGAAATCGACATAAATAATTGTCCAAACCGCCCCCAAACACATATCCAGGATGTTTTCCTACGATGCTATGGTCGGCGCATGCGCCGTGCGTCGGGCTGCCGTAAAGCGTGAGAAAGTCGTAAATACCGATGACAGGTAAGAGTTGGTAATGAGCATCACGTTCAACAGGTGGCAGCACCATCAAGCCGACTCTAATTTATTTACTTTCGCAAACAGTGTTCATGAAATCGGGATACGACACGAAACCAGCACTTATTTCTGTTGTGTCCATGATTATGTAATGAGTGACTGAAACCCCCACCCTTTTCATTCAAAATAAAAGAAGCAGAAATTTGAGAGTGCACCCATTTTTGTTTTCGGAAGAAATATATTCCACTTTTAAAAAAGGTTAAAAAAGTTTCCCCCGCGTTTTCATTCAAAATAAAAGAAGACACGCTATTTAAAGCCACCCATGATGTTAGCGGCAGAGAAATATATCTCCACATTTTGAACCTGGACAACGGAAATATAACCCGTATACTCCACGATTAAAGGGTTGCGCTTTACCTCTACAGCCGGGACTTACTTCTTACTAAACCGTCCGCGATAATGGTGGTAAAGATGAACTTATATATATATATATATATATATATATATATATATATGTGTGTGTGTGTGTGTGTGTGATGTGTGTACATATGACTTTATATAATCGTGGCCTTCTTTTGCTAAAACACTTCAGTCCCGTGTAGTATATATATATAATTATTAGCTTTCAAAACAAACATGATTCGCTTTTGTTTCAGTTATTTAATTGTCAGTATAGGATCGACACAAATAAGTTATTGTTACGACATTATTTCGACTGTCACGTTGGTTTATCAGAGTGACGCTATATAGGCTCTATCTGGATGATGTGACGAGCCTACATCTTTATGGCGAGAAGTTTGTCACCAAACACAGGACAATGATCACAAACGCAATTTTGGAAGAGGGATATTTTTACAACGATTCCCTTACCTTAGATATCGACATATTTAAATATTACTACAAGGTTAATAGTGTTCTTTGAACTAGCTGCTATACAACAATTCACGACGCTCTATCTGATAATAGTAAATTAATTTTGTTGTGTTCCATATTACAAGGGAATATATAAGCTAGCTGTTCTTAGTGTATCTAATATATGCAGGGAACAATGTCTTTAGGGCAATGTATACTAATCCCTTTCTGTTATATTCTCTAGTTGCCAGTACAAGTAAACGTTTGTTACTCGAATCCAAAATTCAAGGCATTAAATAGGTTGCCGCACCACCACCCCTGTCGCTGGATCTGCCCACCTTTGGAAATAATTTAATTTCCCACGAAGTGCAACGTTTTTGTTCGATTTACAATTCTTATACTTTAGTTATTTAGTTTTAACATCTCTCGCACACAATGTTTTATATATTCCACAATTATTCATCGTGCCGAAGCAGATATTCACCCGATAGCTGAAACCACACCGCCAATATTTGTAGGCAAATAGAATAGACCTTTGCCGGGCAAGGGTTTCTAGGCTAATAACGCCGACATTGTGGATGTTATTGTATACAAAACCTTCTTTTCATTTCCCAAATCGTATATTTCTCCTGATATCTTTGGGAAGCACATACAGCAAAGGGAAAGAATCGCTGCTATCCAAACAATGGATTCGTGACATATATAAATCATTTAGCTTACATTTCAGCTCATGTCACGTGGTTCACACGCACACAAACACACACACGCACGCACAAGCGTTTGTCGTGTCCTTAACTAGTTGATGAAGCAGTCAGTGCGCTCAGGGGGAGGGGAGGGAATTTTTCACAGCGTAAAAGGCAAAGGGTTTCTATGTTATCTGGTTGGGAATGCTAAGGATGCTAATAAATATCTGGTAATAACCATTTCTATTAGTTGGTCCATACTGATGATGATGATGATTGATGTTTTACGGCCACTTTTGTGTACTTGGTAGGCTAAATGTCCCGAGCGACATCCGAAGGTAATGAAGCGAAGTCAACGATGAAACACCCTTCAGATATGCTCATGCCGAGATTCGAACTCAGGTGGTAGTGATCTGTGGTCCAATGCGCTACCAACTAGACGCCCTGGTCCATACTGATTATTATATATTAATATGCAGTATATTAATATAATCAAACCATCGACGCATTGAATTTGTACATAATAAAAGAAACATAATTAGATAAATTACTGTCAACCCAAAAAATTAATATTAAATAGGTCAATATATCTGTTCTCTTTATTTTGGAATGCATATATATATATTATTTACGTGAGTTTGTATAATTAGTGCGCATGCTGCCGTGTGCGTGCGTGTGTGTGTGTGTGTGTGTGTTATTGTTGTATAAATTATTTATTTATGTCAATTATTATTATTTGTTAGGGGAACGTCTTCAACATATACTTTACGCGTCTAAGTTATAGCTATGTGATGTTGAATAAATACAAATCTATTATCCTATATCGATCAGCAAGTGATGTTCGTCTAAAACATTCAGCACATTTACTTATATAAGGTTCCCTTTGTACGCAGAGATTATACCATCTTAATAAGCCACAGTTGGGACTGGCGTATCATAAAAATAAGGGTATTCATGAGTTATTACAGAGTATATAGCGCCGAAACGTCTAATTGGTCACTTGATTAAAACTATGATGTTTAGATTATGCAAAATATAATCGTGAGAGAAAAATAGGAAATGCTCACAAAAATCTATCAGATTTCTTACATGTCTTTATCAGACTTGAAACTATGACATTCAAACAAGGAGAAAAGTTCACTGATATCGCTATTACCCAAAACCTGGTCTGAACAGCGAAACATCCATCATTAGATCTCACTGATTAATTCATACACACACGCGCGCACAAAACGCGCATGGCACGTATATTATATATATATAATATATATATATATATATATATAATATATATATATATATATATATATATATTCTTGTACATATTCACGCACAGACATGTAAATAAATATATTAAGCATCGCGTAGAGGCCGGGATGTCACATCTACGGCCAGCCGATATAAGATAAAGATTTAATTATTGTGAAAATCTATTACATTAAATCCGAAGACAAAGTGTGCAAAATGTACACTTTCTGGCAAAAGGACTCGCGAAGAAAAGTTAAATAGTCCATAATACTAAGTAATAGTAACCAACTAATGTAATGAATAAATTATGTAATGTATGTATATGTGTATATATAACTGACACCCAAATGTACAACAATAATAATAACCATTGATAATCCCTGTTCATTGTCCTCATCAAAGACATTCATCATAGAGGTCCAACAGACCTGGTTCTTCCTAGTCGTATTTGAGGGCGCCTCCGTGGTCTAGCGGTAGCGTGTTGGATCACAGATCACTATCACCCGTGTTCGAATCTCGACGTGGATAGATCTGAAGTGAAGATCGTTTCATCCATGACTTCGCTTTATTACCTTTGGAGGTCGCTCGGCCCATTTAGCCTACCAAGTGCACCAACGTGGCCGTAAAAGACCAATCATCAATCGATTATAGTTGTATTTGAGGACAATATATCATTTCAAACGAAGCCTGTTTTTCGAAAATGTCTGGAAAACATCGGGTCAGAAAATGTTATTCTGATTTCCGCGTACTATAGGAACCAGTGGGATTCAGGAATTCCCCCGACAAGGATCTCCACAAATACGGCAGTTTCTCTTAACATCAGCAATATTACCAATAATCATAAGCGTCAAACTTATTGTTCTATTTGTGAGTTCAATTCCGGTTCAGATAAAGTGAAATACTAATTTCATTATTGTACAAATCGACACCTTTTAACACCATTATATCAAATCTATGTACGTGATCCCACAATATAGCGCCCACCAGGACCCATCGCAATACATGTTCACCATTTTCATTCGATAAGCTCTCAGTTTCATATTTGTTAAAAATAAATCCCAAACTTTCATATAATATTATAGTGTATGCATACTTTACAAAGTACTGCTTCAAATACGATGACATTCCTTATTTTCCATGAGAATTAGGTTGAAATATACAACTATGTATACACGTTTTCCTTGACACCAATAAACCATGTGCTTTGTGTTATAAATAGTGGCTATGGTTTGTGGCAAATCAGCTTACAAAAAATAGTCAGTGGCTGACTGGGGAGCATTGCCTTCTCCTAGAGTATACAATGAACCCTTTCTGCAAGCAGAGCTACATATGTCGGCGATGTGTACTTCGCCATGATCACGATGATTTTATCTGTCTACACATCATCAAATTTTAATAAAAATTGCTAGGCGCATGTCTATACACCATTTCATGCCCCAGATGGGGATTCTTCCTATTTCGTTTGGAGATTGACTTGTAGAATTGTGCTCCTTTCATATATTTATTTTTCTTCTACCCCCGGTTCCCTCATATACACCACTCTCCTCTTATGTCATCTACTTTTTATGCTCAACTTAAATTTTTGGCACACATTTAAAAGTAAATTATGTTAGTATATATTTTGTGTCCCACAAATTGTATACGGTATCACTTATTATCTGCAATGATCTCCATATATAAACGTGTGTATACACATTCACATGTACAATTTAAAAATAAATATCATATCATATTATGTTTGGCAAATAAGGAACCAAAGAATCTGACAAATGAGCAATAATCATTTTGGCTAAAATGTGGTGTTGCGAAGTGTGGGAGTTCCTGTTTCGTGCACTTGTTTGAAATTAATAACATGACTTTCTCATTAATAATCACTTCTTTATTCCGATATGTACGGTTTCAGTGTTATACTGCTGGCAAAGGACGGCTCCTAGACCACCCGAACAGGCAACAGTGTGCACTATGAAGGGTTGACTGTAATCTGGGTATGACAATATCGGTGGTGACGTCAAAATCTGCTTCAGGGTGTCAAAAGCAGTCTACTGAGCTTCATCCCACATCCCCTTACTAGATGTCTCAACTTTTAGTTTGGCTTTCCTAAAGTATTTCTTCTTGTTCTTGATACCTACTAGCAACAAGTTCGGTGGCTTGGCGATGCTAGAATACCCTTGAACAAAACGACGATAATAACCAGTAAACCCCAAAAACCTTTCGGACCTCATCCACATTCTGTGATACTGGCCAACAGGATATTGTTTTTTCTTTTCTGTATTAGTCTCAATGCCATCTGTCGAAATCACACGTCCGACATATTTAGCTTTGGACTGAAACAACTTACATTTCTCTGGTGAATGCTTGAGTCCTGGTCCTTGAAATTTACAACAACAAAAAAACTTCTTTAGAACACTGTAAATGCTCCTCAAATGTTTTTGAGGCTATTATACCATCATCCAAGTAAATCTGGCACACACCATTTTCACCAAAGATTAATTCCGATAGACATGATTCCATCAATCTCTGGTATGTCACTTGCTCGTTCGACAGTCCAAATGGAAAACGATTATACTCGTAGAAGCCGAGAGGGCCAGCAGTGAAGGCTGTATATACCTTCTGATCTTCCTCTAACTCTACCTGATGATACCCGCTCTTCATATCAAGAACAGTGTAAAACTGGTTACCACCTAAACCTTCAAGGAGTTCGTCAATGCGTGGTAACGCATATGCGTCCTTGACCGTTGTACGATTTAGCTGGCAAAAGTCCACATATAGACGTAGTGTTTGTTCCAGTTTCCTTACGAGGACAATGTTGGAAGGCCAGGGACTTTGACTCTTCCGTATTATCCCAGCGTCAGAGAACTGTCTCAGGTGGCTTTAAACTTCATTAAATAGCGCAGGTGGGATTTTGCGATGGCGCTGCTTGAACGAAGTCTCATTTGTGAGTTGTATTCTGTCTTTGACTAGACTAGTCAAACCGACATCTAAGTCATTCTTCGAAAATACACTATGCCACTGTGCCACAACATTCTGAACTTCAACTTGTTGAGGTTCGGTGAGAGTCAACTCCGATAAACTTTGACGAATACAGTCTATCCAAGAAGTAGAGTGTTCAGGATCAGTGTGTGGATCATCTTCAGTTATATTGCAAGCCCGGACCTGACACAACACACAGTATAGAGATAAAACAAGAGGGTTATTGGTCAAGTTGGATAACTGAACACAGACAGCTTTACGAGATCCAATATCTACAAGTGCTGGAATGACACTCAGTTCCACTTGGGAGCATAGATCCACTCCACCCTTGAGTCATTCCAACACTTGAATCAGTTAAAATTTGTTGATCCTCCTTTCCTTCTATCAGTATGGTGGTGTTACTAGGTAGAATCAATTTGTGAGCACTAGTAAACTTGATGACTCCAAGGCGACCTTAAGTCCGGTGGACCTCCTTGATCTGGATCCGCATACACTGGAATGTGAAGTACCATGAGTCAGGCATGGCTGTAGTTTGCTGAAGCCTGCAGCCATATTTACATTCCACATTATTCACAATAGGTTTAAGGATGTTAGTACCTAGAACAATGGGAACGGATTCAGCATACTTAGTATCTGGAACAACCCGAATCAAACATCCAACGCTATCTATGCCTAGCTTTGGCACAGACACATCAATTGGAGATGGACATCTGAAATATACTTCAAATATGCACTATGAGAAATAGTTGACATATTAGCACGTGTCTAGCAAAGCTTGAAACAATTGTCTATTCAATTGAATATCACTGACATTAGAATATCCTACAATATTATTAAAATTATCTGCGCGCTTCTGCTTGGGGTCTGCTGCGCTGGTTAGGCAGACTCGTGGTCGTTTAAAGATCTTGTTGGTGGAGTATCCAGTACAGCACGACACCCAATGGCAATATGTCCAAACTGTCCACACCTGTAGCACTGAATATCACTTTGTTGACTTAGCTGTTGTGGTATTGGGATTGCTCGATTCCACCAGTTGTTATTTCCGGAGTTCCGGAAGCCGTAACGTTGGTGCTGTCTGTTACCACATAAATTACTATGATAATTGCCACGTCCTCGGGTTTAACCTTGACTCTGACCTCTGTAGTTCTGATTTATTTGATTATTGGAGTTACCAACGGAATTCTCAGCTTTCGACATTTTTCCATCAGGTTCTGACTTTGTCTTTAAACTTTCTGGATGTCGTCTAAACGTGTGTTCATCTTGCATATCAATCCTTTTAATGGTGATATCTCTGATTCCTCACGTCGGGGGTCCTCATCAACAACATTGATTGCTTTGAGATGCGATATCTTGCCATGAAGCTTTGAGAAAGTGCCGGAAACAGTACTGGAAGTCTTGCTAGGAGCTATTTCAGGCTCACATTCAATCCTTCGGACTTCTATGAGCAAAGTGTTGTAGTCATGAATGCTGCCTTTCATATACCTAGACCTCTCCTTCAAGTTACTAAGCAATCCCCTCCAAAACTTGGTGCAAAGTATGTCACTAAATGAACGTGCTTGGAGTGGACATTGCTTATTGTCACGAACCAGAAGATCTCCCAAGCGACATCCCCAGGAGGTTACCTTCTCACCCGGAACCTGCTTGGCATTGTAGAACAGGCTAAGAAGACTTTCGTAATCTTCGACTACACCATATATGCCATCAAGCTTATTTATCACAGTATTGATATCGGCATAGATTCCTAGCCTACGTACCACATTCGCCGCTTCACCACGTAATGTTTTCTTAGTTGCTGACTCAATGTCAGATTTAGAGTAATTGTGATCTTTCAGCAATGTACTTATCCCAAATTTCCATGCTTCATATGACACTTCATTTGAATCTCCGCTGCCAGAAAATGGTACAATCCTCAGCTGTGGTTGCACAACAGGTTTGTATATACCTCACATTGTCAGTCCCTGATGCAGCTTCTAGATGATCCGACATCGATGATCGGTCCTGGCCTCGAACATAATCATGCATCCAGGCTTCAAGAGATGCCAGGTCGTCGACTAGTGTCTTTACTGCCGTGGCCTCAAACATTTCTGTGAGTGAATCCTTTTTCCTCATTTGTGTATTTTGTCGCCATCGGAAACATACAAAGTAGCCACAACAAATACATAGAATGCAGAAAATATAATCGGTTATATATGTCTGACAGAGTAACATACTAATAATCCGCGATGAATCCTAACGATCTCCAAAACTGTATGTGTTGACCAAGAGAACGACGCTGTATACGTAGGATCTTGATCACGGACGACCATAGCGTAGTGTACGGAGTGAGATGAAAATCTGCAGGTGACATCAGATGTATCCAGTGTTTTGATGGGCAAAGGCTGATACTGAAAACTGCTCATATCTCAGGGTCTGCCCGCCAAATGTGGGAGTTCATGTTTCGTGCACTTATTTGAAATTAATAACATGACTTTCTCATTAATAATCACTTCTTTATTCCGATATGTGCGGTTTCAGTGTTATACGGCTATACAAAAGACCCTGAAAACAATTTAAATAATACGTACTTAACTGTCCAATATAACATAACATACACTTTTCAGCAATTAAAATCAAATACTCTATTAAACAATTTATCCAACTCAAACAATACATGTATATTTAATGCTGGACTGGATATATACAAGATAATAATATAGTTACAACGAATATCCAGAACTATGTACCTTTTAGTAATAATACATGTATCTAGAATAACATCAATGGATGAAAACATATATTTACACATGGTTACCATATATATATATAAATACAATACAATAGCTCACCCAGTGGGGAAATACATGGGGTGTTGAAATAAAACCGCATTTACCTCAATTTGCCACGATACAATTCTCATTAAAATAAGAATTAACCAAACTTAACCAATAATTTACACATCTTTCTTGATGTTGACTGCTCAAAACCTTATTTCATACTGAGGATTTTTTCCTAAGCATGTGACTGCCTGGGTCACCACAATAACGCTGCCACCTGGTGAATGAATACTAACTAACAAATATATGCACCCATTATGATCGACATGACCATAATGCTACTGAATGAAATAAACATACTAAACAATATCAGAGTTATAAAAGCTGACCCTGCTACATGAAGTACTCAAGATATAAAACTAAATATGAATGGATGAAGAAGTAAGAAAATTATGCTTAATGTAACGTTATTGTCATATAGAGGCCGCTAGCAGTAACAGTAAATACTTTTATTAAATATTCTATATGGATGTTAACGAACGACACCAAGCGATAATTGGGAAGAAATGACATAAATATACATTGGTTTATCGCAGTTATAAATTTAATACCAATGTAATGTGGCAATAAACATGTTTATAACAATATTTCAGGGTTATGGACATGATGACCACCAGCAAATGGACAATCGTTGTTCCGGCCAGAGACGGGCTCTATATTACACATAAACGTAAACTGGCCACAGAAACAACATAAAAAATGCACAAGGATGATCACAGAATCTCAAGGACCTCAAGAATTTTGAAACAATGTTAATAAAGAACAAACTGTCACTATCTGATTGATAGAACCGTTCATCCTTAATGTTATCGGAGTATCAAAGATGTGGAAGAATTTCAGTTTGTTAATGGCCCTCTCGGTGTGAATCCGTCCACTAGCCACTTGTTGTGTGCGGTATACCTGATCTGTAGACATTTGGGACCTTTGTCCGACAAAGGCTGACATATTAACATATAAACCCAATTGGCTCTGTCAAGTAAGCAATTTGGAAACCTTAATTCACAACCTACATTGGACCATCATTGTAAACTATTTTCATAGATCGTCAGTTCTCTATCTGATACACTACCATGGTAAACCTGTGAAATAAATCCGATCCCCCCTGATGATGTGGATGTTAAAAGGCCTTTCCATGTGTCTCTCTATTTATAGTTAGAATATGACGGTGATTGTGAGATTAACGATAATGGTCGATCTGTTTAAATTTGAAAATGCATCTATATTCCATTCAAGTTTGGGTAATTTTCTTTCATAGATGCTTGTATGACTTGCTTTGTTAACCAAATATACACTTTACCCAAATGTAAGTACTTGCAAGTTTTCAATGATGTGCAGTTGCAGTTGTTACTTCTGGGCTAAGTCGTCTTCATGAAGTCCTTGGCGAATCCGCATTAATGCCATGAGAAATTCGGCCTCAACTTAAATATTTGCCTGTTTTCTTCACCATTTCTTATTGTCACTGTAAATAATATTTTTACCATTAACTCATGGTTCAATGACTTTCAGACACTTCTGGAATGTATCATAGGTTGGGAAATGCGTATGAAAGATTAATCATTATCTTTTCAATACTCGTATTAAGCTTATCCTGTATTGTGGGTTTCAATACATCCCTCTATTTTTATAGTTTTGCATCTTCTTTCTGAACTTTTAATTCTTCCCGGGGTTCCTCATTTTCACATTGAAGGTCCTCATTTTCAACTTTATTGTAACCTATTTTCTTTAGTTGACTTTAGTCGGGTAATTTCCTCTCCTGTTTGTTTTTCTTCCAGTGGAAATACAGTTGAAAATGGCACTATTTCTGTTGAGACACTTATTGCCGCTTTTTGAAAAGTGGCAATAATTGTCTAGAGCGTATCTTTGTATGCCGTGAATTTGTAAATTCGTCACTTGGATATCGTTTCGTATTCAAAATCCATTTATCCAATATGCATTTCGGTTTATGAAGGAAACGGCAGCAGAGTTAGCGCCAGCCCTATCCTTGATATTTCAAGGCTCGCTTCAACAAAGCGCACTGCCAGATAATTGCAAGGCAGCTTTTGTCTCGCCAATCTGCAAGAAAGGTGACAGAAGCAATCCAGCTAATCATAGACCTGTGTCTCTTATTAGTTTTTGTTGTAAGCCCATTGAACACATTATCACCAGCTCAGTCACGAAACACCTCGAACGTCACCACATAGCGACAGATGCACAACACCGATTTCCCAAACTACGATCGTGCGGAAGTCAACTCATCCTTACAGTGAGGGACCCTTCTCATGGTATCGAGATTAAATCCCAGCTGGACGTCATCGTTCTTGTTTCGCGAAGGCAATCGACAAAGTCCCACATGCTAGTCACTACAACATGAAAGGTCTGAAGTTTGGATGGATTGAACAGTTCTTGACAGGAAGACAACAAAAGGTTATCCTGAACATGATCACTCAAACGCCACAAACGTCACGTCCAGAGTTCTTCAAGGAACGGTACTAGGGCCAGATCTACTTTTACTGTTCATCAATGACCTACCCCAAGGCATCATTTCAAACACTAATCTGCTCGCAGATGGTTGTATCTCTATCGAAAGATAGAGAGCTCCACTAACAGTGGATATGGAATTTCACCCCGAATAGTGCCAGTTTCCGAGTTATCAACAAACGTGATGTCATTCAAGAAGATTACTCAATCCATGGTCACACCCTGAACATCGCCGATAACTTAGCTAGCAGAAACAGATCCATAGAACAAGCCGTAAAGCAAATCCCGCACGCGTTTCCCCCCAGAGAAATATGTGAGAATGCCCAAGAGTTGACTAGGTGAGGCTCCACTCCACAGTGATAAATCCTTGTAATATGCCAGTTAACCTCCCAAAAATTATCCAAAAAACGCTGATTGCTAGATTTGTTATCCCCCCCCCCCGACCGGGGTCCATCCTGGAACATCGCCAAAACCTTACAGCAAAATACAGCCATAGAACAAGCCGTAAAGCAAATCCCGTACGCGTTTCCCCCTAGAGAAATATGTGAGTATGCCCATGTGATTTGACAGGTGATGGATCAACCACACTGAAAACGCTTTGTAATAATCCGCCAGTTACTCCCAATTATAAAAAATAATTGCGATTGACTATTGTTTTTGAATGGAATACCATTTAAGTTAATAGAAAATGTATTTCCTTTTCGTTTTAAGAGCACGTCATTGATGTTAACAGGTTATTAATAATTGTAAACAAACACGGTTGTCCGCCGTCTCCAGGATCTCCCGTATATACTTTCCATTATAAACAGGGCCGTGGGAATATTCTTAGTAAAACACGGGCTTACAGACTGATGTTTTTACCTATATGTGGAGCTAGTCTGAAGAGAAAACGGTAGATACCTGTCTATATATTCCGTACTAGATCTAAATTGTAGGATGTGTATGTTGTTTTCAAAGTCACTCGTTAGCCAACCTCACCGGATATTGCGAAAACGGTGCTGTACTAAGCGAACAGTTTGGAAAACTACTTGAACTGGCAACTGGTCAATTCACGCGTAAGAAACACAGCCAACGACACAACTTACACACGATTAGATTTATTGATCACAACATTAATTACACACCACCGTAGCCCCCACCAACGCTCCCCCCAACAAACCCAGTCCAACCACAACCCTCATTTATTGTGTGACTCCATCCACCAAATAAGTTTGATTTTGTTTGTTAATTCACAGCTATTGCACATGTTTTTTATTGCAATTAGGAATCATAGTTTGTGTATAAAAGACCTCAGTTTTGATCATAGTATATCAGTTGCTACCTTCATCTGAAAACATGCACTATTTCTGGCGGATGAATATCACCAATCTAACATGGTTGTTACTTTTTGCGCAATTTTGAAGAAGCATTATATTTTTCACACAATACTCACCTCTAATCATAAAAAGTCATTTATTTGCATACGATATATAACTCTCATCATTGAGCAGGTTAAAATAATATTTACTATATTAGTGTATTATAATCAGTAATGGTAATAATAAAACACGCATATGGATGTGTAAACGTAATCCAAATGTGCGTGTGAATGCACATACACATTTTATTATATATTATGCGCGTATAAGTTAAACAAAAATTAAAATCTTGACATAATTACGGATATTTGATCATCTAGTTCTTAATTACGCAGTAATAAAGGTAATAAGTAATACGATCGATTGACGGATCATATTCAACATCGGCGAACGTAATCCAAGGAATTCCCAAATACCAATTGTCGTTTCAATAAGGTAACCTTTAGTATTTAACAGTGAATTAAAACATTTTCGATGGCGTCTGGATAATTGTTTTAGTGTTTCCTGTTTGATTTTAATATTAATTAAATGTCGATAATAAATAGGTATCCAGTATTCTATCTGGTATTGTGCATAGATGAATAAATGAAAATAGATCTAACCAAACATTCCGCCTAGTCCGATGTTAATCACGAATCTTCTGCCCACGAGTGATCCATAAGACCGATCCAACGCCGTATAGTGGGATTATTCCACGATGACGCGTTTTGAGATGTACATAGTTCCCACAGCCAAGGGAATGTTATTTTCCAGGACATTTTCCGGACTTTTCCAGAACAAAATCGCTATTTTCAAAGAGAAAGTATACAAAATTTAAGGTAATAAATCAAGAGAAGTGCGAAAAGACTATGTACAGATACTCTTTTTCTTCTACGATCGAAGTTTTCTTCGACAGGCATTAATTGTATTCATGGGCTTTTTTGTCTTAAGTGGATTTGTTCACAAGCAGTATTTATTCCAGGACATTTCCAGGACATTTCCTGATTTTGTAAAATTCGAGGACATTTCCAGGACGCGGAAAATTAATCTGCCCCCCCCCAAAAAAAATCAACATTTCTGAACAATTAAAATTCGCCAAATGTCCTGATGCGTCGAGTTATCAATGGTAATAGTATCCGTTAAAGACAGTAACCACGCTCTGTGGCTTTGGCGCCAATTGTTGCCGAGTCCTGCTCCGTGTACAGGCCTCAGCCATGGCCAACCGTGCGCGGTATAAACCGTATATAAACAGCCACAGGACAGCGATGGAGAGGATCGCACCAATTAGGATGGACATCGCCAGAGTCTCTGGATCATCCATGTTGATGCCCGGATAAGCCGTTATGTTGGCCGTATACTTCAATATCACAGACACGGTGATGTAGAGCAGACAGAATGCCATCGGATGGATGGCGTGGTACACTCGAATAGGCGTCGCAGAGATGAACAGATTGAAGAACAAGTAGATGGTGTTGACCAGGTGCGACGATACATCCACGTAGTGCAACGGAAAGCTGACTGAAAGAATTAAGGTGTAGGTTAATCGATCTCCCGGTGACAGTTTGAAATGGTAACATTCTTTTAAAAACGTAAACACATAGTTAATCATTTACGCCCTCGTCGTTCCTATTTACGATACCTGAATAAAATAATATTCCAGAAGCGATGGTGATCAAAAATCCGACGGATAAAGAAATATTTGAGATTATCCACTGAATTTTTAGATACCATACCATCTTCAATCCTGAATCTGCAGTCAAAGCAAAATAATTTATAGTAAGGAATTCTATCTCAAACGATCTATGCAGTTCGTATTATTATTATTATTATTATTATTATTAATTTATAATCTTATTATTATTATTATAGTAGTAGTCGTATTGGTAGTAGTAGTATCTTTATCATCAGCAGGAGCAGCAACATTTACCATCATCATTTAAAAGGCAGTTTCTCTTCCAGTTCCACATCCCTAATTTGAACACCCCTCTCTCTCAAAAACACTCCACACTCACACCACCACAACTACCATCATCACCACAAACAACAACAACAACAACAACCCCCACATTGGGGTCGAACTTTGCGACCAACGGAATATGAATCACCATTGAGTCAGTTGAGAATGCCCCTAAGCTACATAAAATTTGTTTCTAATACTTATATACATACGGAACTGATATAAAGACGTTTCGACGTTTGAGTGAGCAGACTACTCCTTACACACGTATAACACACGTTCTCTATCTCCCTCTCTCGACGCGCGCGCACACGCACACACACCAGAGCCAGAAAGTGTGTTTGTGTTTTGTGTGTGTGTGTGTGTGTGTAGGAGTTGTTTCTGGTATTATATATATATATATATATATATATAGAGAGAGAGAGAGAGAGAGAGAGTGAGAGGATGTGTGTGTCTGTGTGTGTGTGTGTGTGTGTGTGGAGTTGTTTCTGGCATTATATATATATATATATATATATATATAGAGAGAGAGAGAGGGGGTATGTATACACACATATATATATATATATATATATATATATGTGTGTGTGTGTGTGTGTACTAACCAAATCGATGCCACCGTTTGTTTTTAACAATTCTGTACATACAAGTGAAGGCCTGAAGATTTGCGTCGATTGTGAGTATAAATAGACCCCAGTTAGTTAGATAGACAAACCAAAGTAGTCCGTCAACATTAGGTGTATACCAGCCGAGGTCTAATACTCCTGATAATATAAGAATGACGAACCAAAACATGGCTACTAATATCCTATAGATAAGATAAACTATCCTCCATCCTAGCGAGTTGGACTGCCACTGAAATATAACAAAAAACAAACATAATATAGATGAATATGTACTGATTATCGCTGCTACTTCTACTATTACTACAATTACTACTACAAATACTAATACTAGTATTACCTCTAGGACTATTTCCACTGCTATCTCTACTACTATTACTACTTCTATTACTACTACTACTACTACTACTATTATTATTAGTAGTAGTATTACCTCTACTACTACTACTACTACTTCTAATACTACTACTACTATTATTATTAGTAGTAGTATTACCTCTGCTACTACTACTACTATTACTACCACCACTACCACCCCTACTACTACTATTACTACTACTCTTGTTATTACTACTACTATCACTACTGTTACCTCTACTACTACTACTACTACTATTACCTCTACTATTACTACTACTTCGACATCTACTACTACTATTAATACTACTACTATTCATTGAACTAAACGTTGTAATTTTAACTGTACATCATTTGTGAATGGTTCCTTTATTAAGTCTACCTTATTATTATTATTATTATTATTATTATATGTGCAACAACAACGACAAAAACAACAACAATAATCGCCACCACTATTTCTACTGCTATTACCATTAATATTACCATTTAATACTGATATCACATATAGTTAGTTATACTTATGGTAGACTATTATATCGTAATTGTAATTAATTACACAAATATAAAATACAATTACAATTGATCCAATCCTGACAGTAGTAATAGAAACAATATTAATACCTACTCTCACTACTGTTACTAGAGCTATAAACCTACAGGTCAAGGGTCGAATCGAATCCGACTATCCGTTCCTGGGAGATGTTTCATCAGGTAGAGTCAACCGCCCCCTCGCCCATACGTCTCAGGTGAGGTGGGACTGGCGCCTTAGCTAAACAAAACACTTGTTAATGCTACTACTTCTACTACTGTTAGTACTACTGCTATTTCTACTACTACTACTACTATTTTATAGCATCAACTATTATAAGCCTAGGAATAAAACAGTCTACGCTGACACCTGAAAACCAACACCGAGGGCCGTACTCCGTCGGCGGTGCCTACCTGCGAGGTGACGAATAATTCGGGATTGTCGTGATCCAGACCGAAGTTCGACTGGTTAAAAGCCTCCCAACAACCTTGTCGACAGCTGGTCGAAGCCATCTTGCTCAGACGAGACAGACAAATTGGATAATATCAACATTAAAACGTGTACCGAAAGTTGGTTACAACATGTCTTCGGCCATTACTGCTATGACGTCATCTGGGCGGTGCTTAAATGTCAAACTAAAAGTTAAGGCTGTTCCGTTAGTATACTGTCACGGTCCACTGATTAAGAGAAATACGGTGAGAGGCTGGGCCTGATCTTCTAAAGGTTTAACTGTGGATTATATTATCAGCAGATTTGTCGAAGCTAATTTCGTACCGTGATATATCCCCCCCCCCCCACAAAAAGCAAGGCCAGAACGAAGAATAACAAGGCTAGGACGAATGACAAAAAGGGTTGGACGATTGACAACACAGCTAGAACGAATGCTATCAAAGCTAGGACGAATGACAGCAATGTGGTCCCTGACACGAATGACTGTAAGGGGGATTAACAGTCATACGTGTGGTAAACATTTATTTATAGGGAAACTGCCGAAATTTGGTGGACGTGTTTATATATTGAAGAAAACTTATGGACTACGATTGGGGGCGCTACTGAAGTGGCGCGGGATATACTTGTAATCTGGGAGATACTTGTAGACTGGAAGAAGGGGGGGGGGTATCTTCTGGTATTTGTACTCTCGGTGTACACTGTTGTGGACTGATGGAACATTCAGAAATAAAAACGATCAAAATGACAATGACGACTATTGGCGAGCTCAGAGGTTGTATCTAGAATGAAGGGAGAGAGAAGACGATATTGGGAGGGGAACGCTTTTAACCCTAAGCTGGTGGTGGATATTTGGGCCGGGGATCCCCAAAACCAAGAAGAAATTGTTGACACCAACAAATCTTAATACATGGTTCCCACAGCCAAGGAAATATTACTATTTTTCAGGACAAAATATACAAGATTTCGATGTAATAAATCAAGATACGTGAGAATAAGGATGTCATATTTATTCAATATATGATCAATTATTATTTTGTTTATGATACAGCCTACTCCTCCTGACTCCTACTAGCTGTCTGATCCACCGACTTTTATTTAAGTTTTAACTAGCATGGGATACTAAGACTATGTACAGGCAGTCTTTTTCTGCTACAGGCATAATATTTATTCACGGGCTTTTTAGATAAGTGGATGTTTTACAGGCAATACTTTTTCCAGGACATTTCCTAATTTTGTCAAATTCAAGGACATTTGTTATTTTCCAGGTTCTTTCCAGGGGTTGTGGGAACCCTGAAATAAAAGAAAACACGACACGTCTCAACATGAAACGTCACTTTGGTAATGTATGATTTCACTTCCTGATGAATCATCCAGATATTGTGTTTAGGATTCGCGATTTTTCACATACTACGAAAGCATGACTAAACTCTACTCTTTTGATCTTCGGCGTATTAATAATAGGGGAATGAGTGAGTGAGTGAGTGAGTGTGTTTTTAGCCTCCCATGTGATATATTCGGCAAACACTTGCCAATACCAAGATTCGAAACTTAACTAGGAATTTTGCACCGCGACACTCCCGACGCGTCCACCCCAATCTGACAGTAGAACTGTCTACCATCCGATGTGATTGGGCAATAATCCAATAAATTTAATTAATTAATTAATCGGATATTTTGTTTAATTTTATAAATTGATGCCAACGGCCGAACTTGTGCGATGTTATATGGATCCTAAAAATGTCTCTTCCGAATAAAGATTCCAGGGTCGACTCGGACTCATCGTTGAACGGTTGAGCGACGTCGCTTCTTTGGCAGCCGATGTTCTCTAATATTTATGAATTACATTTATGACCTCTCATATTAGCCTTTAAAATTTATAATACACAGATGCTTATATAAAGGATAGAGGTAGGACTCATATTGCAAACTGGTAAAAGTAATCCATAGAAGTATCATTATCATACTGAGGAGAGAATTCTGGAGACTCCACCTGTATATATCTATGTCTGGATATTTGATGTTAGTATACAATATTATAATATAGCCAGCATTTAAATGACTAGCAGACACAGTACGCTCTTAAAGCATGTACTGCTGACTCAGGAATAGAAACACTGCATCGCATCTCGAGTGGTGGCATTGGACACAGCTCGTGTGGTTGGTGTGTTTTATATAACAAGTTTAGTTGTATATATAATTCACCTTGGTTGTTTGTGGGAATAGAATTATCTTTCCTAGGTCCAGTTATGTCCAGTCTGTACTATGACATTCAAGGCTAACTTTAGTCTCCTTGTCATTAATAAAACCCTATATTATAATTATAGTTTGAATAGCAGACATTAGCTCTGATTTGAAAATGTTAATATATAGAACGGCAATTCCGCCATAACGGTCTGCTAAAGCGCCGATGTAAATTGTTATAATAGTGACGAGTAGGTCATAGTGTTTATTGGATTTGTATGTTTATGAGGTATTTGACCCACCAGCAAATATCACAAGGCATATTATGCTGCGGTTGAGAAGGTTCTGTTTTCTATGCATGGAGACCATATTTCCCGGTCCCTGCATTCAAGAAAAGTTGATCTAGAGTTGTATAATCCATGTACTATTTTCGTCTTTGGATGGACGCCGTTTAGATGTTTGGCCTGGTTATCCAGCATTTAAATGCCTGTAGCAGGCAGAGTACACTCTTAAAGCATTATAGGTACTCCTGACTCAGGAATAGAAACACTGCATCGCATCTCGAGTGGTGGCATTGGACACGGCTCGCGCGGTTGGTGTGTTTTATATAACAACTTTAGTAGTTGGATATAAAATTCACCTTGGTTGTATGTGGGAACAGAATTATCTTTCCTATGTCCAGTTATGTCCAGTTTGTACTATGACATTCAAGATTAGCTGTAATCTGCTTGGCATAAATAACATTTAAGAACTACAATAGCTAGAATAGCAGACGTTAGGTCAGGCTTGAAAATGATAATATGATTAATTTCTCAGCTCACTACATCGTGGGTGGCTGACCACGTTAAATGGCGCTGCTGTCTCCACTGAATTATTTAAAATAAAGGGGGACGTAAAACACTCTGGCAGTGACCACCCTCAGGGTATTCCGGCTCCATCTTTCCGTACTGCTCCCCTGTGAGTGGTGGGGGAGGAGGTTTCTCAACCACTCTAACATAGAGGCTGTGCTGATTAAGCGACAGCCTGGGGATTCTCCCCGAACAACAAAACAAACATAATGAATCTAAACATTTTCACTGACTTGGGTGTTCTACTCCCAAACTCCACGGCTGTAAAAGATTCGCATTTTGATTTTGCTTGGCGGCTTAGGGACTGGTGAGACATTACACATGCCTCAGCAAGAAAAGTCGCCACTCTGGATTCAGTCCCCTGAAGAAACGTCCAGAGTTTGAATTCACGGTTCGAGATTCTCAGTGCCTGTGCCTTTTTATACACAGCTAAAACACACACACCACTGATGTTTATGTTTATGAAATGGGAACCGATAAAAAATACCAGAATATCGTCCATAAAGCAATTTATAAAACTAGATTTGATTAGTCGAGGTTATTGATGAATGATAATTAAAAATAAGGATTACATTTGATTTATGACAGAACAAACGGTAGATGTGTAGGTGTCGATTTTTGGTATAAAACATAAAAACTAAAAGTTAAGATCAAAAAGACATAAACCTTGACTAGATCCGTCTACAAACTAAATTAACAACACATTTGAGCAATTCCTTAGAGATATTTTCCGGATACTTTTTTAGAGAGAAACATCAGTCGTCGACCGAATCGTCGAAGTCTTTAAGTTCCTGAAGTTGTCCAAACCTTCTCACATCGGCCTGACCATTGTATCCGGATCCTGCTTCCGACAGCTCGACGATGTCTGTATCGGTGAAGCTTTGTTGAGGTGGTTGATACAGACGTTTGTCGTGTAGTACGAGGAACGAACGTCCCAACATGTCGCCATATTGAAACTGTGTGGTTACCTACAAAATAGTAACCGGTAGATGGCGTTAGTTTCGAAAGTCCGGTTGTACAACGCCTCATCATTAATTCATGTATTATGCAATAAATAATCGTCAGCCATGATATACTATATTCTACAATGAACAATATAATATCAACATACTATTACAGCGATTTATCGACGCTGATATATTGCTTTGATAATTAGGAAGCTGTACTAATTCATTGTTGGTTGGGATTATCCCGAAAACTGAATCCACAATCCCTGGCTTATTAGCTTTTGTTGTATAAAGTGGTTTATGCCACTTCTGATAGGTGTTATGTCTACAATAACAACGAAGCCAGGGTGTTGTATAAAGTGGTTTATACCACTTCTGACAGGTCTTTATATCTACAAGTACCACGAAACGAGTTAAGGTTAGGAGACTATATTATTTATATACTCAGCGCTGATCAGATTGTTCCACATTATAACAGTATCAGAGGCCATGGAGTCATAACGAACATTATGACAAATAGTAAATACGAACGTTATGACGGAAGTTCACGGCTTACCTCATTACGGGAGGGGGGGTATATCCCTAGGCTAACCACCTATCTATATCGTGCCCATATACCTGTATATCTGGACTGACCAACCTTGTAATATATATTATAATCGGCAAGAAATTATACGGAAATATATGTTAACTTAGTAATATAATTAAAGTAGCACCAGACATGTTCATATGATCTTTTTTTTCTTTAATTGCGCGAACACGATACACCGCGGAGACGTGAGTGTGTTGCCATTTGGTAATATCTAGCGTAAAGTATTTATTATTACTTAGTTAAGGCTTAATGTATTGAACTGTAATAGTTACAATTATTTGTTTTGTAGCCATTTTCAAACAAATCCCGAAAAGCTTCAGGAATAAAATTATGTTGACTTCCATCGTCAAAATTCTCTTCGGCAATCCTGGGATAAATAACGCTATAAATTGGTTGCTCAAACGCTCTACAGGTAACCGACCTTAAGTCAGCGGATGGCGTCACTCACCTTTCTATAGCTGTCTATAAACCTGTCACAATAGACGAAGACGATCACAGTCTCTCCAGTATCCTCCACACTGTATTTATAAGCGTTATACTTTAACACCTCGATGTGTGATGAGGCCGTTGATTTGTAATGTAACCAATTAATGTCGTACAGGCCCAGTGGCGACACCTGCCGGATCCATTTACCAAGTAAGTCGGCCATCTGTGAGGGGAAAAACGTCCATTAATGTGAACTGTTTAAGTTGTTAGTCATCATTTAAGTTTTGTCGGATTAAAGAGTTATTTATAATGGAGCTAAATCGGTCACAGAAAATAATGTGTCGGTAGGTAAATTTGCTGGATAAACGATGTCCGGATTAACGGATTCTTACTATATATATATATATATATATATATATATATATATATATCAATTCTGTGCACATCATATGCTAACAGAGCCGAGCAACATCCATTCCCCAAAAGCTAAATGAAATATGAAACACTCTTCCGACATAGCCAGGTCGGGTATGTTGCCAACCGCGTTATCGCTTACGTTTCGGGGATGTTGTGTATGAATGTATACATTTATGTGTATGTGTGTATATGGTGGATAATGGTTTGATGACAGAGGAACGCATCGCCATAATAAATAATATATCTGAGGCAATTGATTATATTGTCAATAACGAGCATCATTGGCCGATGGTACATTAAATGTTTTATCTCGACTCCCTGCCAGGTATGACAGCTCTTATGGCGACGACATACAACAGCTCTCTCTCTCTCTCTCTCTCTCTCTTATATATATATATATATATATATATATATATATATATATGCGTGTGCGTGTGTATGCGCGCGTGTGCGTGTGCGTGAACACGCGCGCCTGCCTACACAAAAAAGTCATTCATGTCATATCGTCCTATATTGTCCGATGTCTATATCCTACCTGTTTTCTTTTACGCACCTAATTCTATAGGTAAACGTCATCTCATAATCGAGGCATCTCTCCTCCCCCCGAAATAACAACAACCACAAAGAGTGTCATATCACAACATCACAACAACAAAACATAACCTCGTTTTTGTCTTACCTGACAGAAGTCATATTTTAAAACGATCTTATACTTTACCTTAGTATCCGATCGACAGGTAAAGCTTAGCTCTTAATGGTCAGCAATAGACTAACTAACCGTATTAGCCATTAATGCTTTTTGTGAACGGTTAACACCTAATGTGATTGGTAACACCTACCATGATTGGTAATACTCACTATGATTGGTAATACCCACTATGATTGGTAATACTCACTATGATTGGTAATACTCACTATGATTGGTAATACCCACCAGGATTGGTAATATTCGTTAGTTCTAATCGATAACTCTTGTTACAAACGATAACCCTTATTGGAAACGATGATACATATTCTGACTGCAATCTCTAAACCATACCTACTGCTGCCTGTATCTGCGCGATGTTTCATTCTTTACTGAATGGCTTCAACATTACATTCTAGGTGAGACTGGAGCCGAAAACAGACAAAATACTTACTGACTTACTCAACAACGCCATTGTTGACGATTAAGGTATGCTTTAACACTTCCCACTAACATTTACTATGACGTTGTTATTAATCCCCCCCACACACACACAGAGAGAGAGAGAGAGAGAGAGAGAAAGAGAGAGAGAGAAAGAGAGAGAGAGAGAGAGAAAGCAGAAATGCCCACTGACCTCTACCACCTTCACTTTCAGCGGATGTCCAGAGAAACAACGACCATTCCACTATCCAGACGATCGCTTCCACGATGGTTTTCTTGGTCGGGATACCGTTCACCCCCCCCCCGTCACAGTTCAGTGAACTCGTTCCGGATCGACTAACCAGAAGAGCTCTTTAAAAAAAACACGAGCTGCTTTATACGAGCCGACAGTTGTGTACGAAGCACAGTTAATTATTTATCTATTGCTAGTAGGAAGCGCTCGGTAGCAATGTAAAAATTACGTACGCCACAATATCGTATCCCTTTACTGGTTGTTCGTACCAATAGTAGCTAGCAGTTCCTGCCAGAAGTACCTCGCAGTTCTTACCGGTAGTACGTCGCAGTTAGTACTATTAGTACCTCGCAGTTCATACCAGTAGTACCTCGCAGTTCGTACCAGTAGTATCTCACAGTTCGTACCAGTAGTAGCTCGCAGTTCGTACCAATAGTATATCGCAGTTCATACCAGTAGTAGCTCGCAGTCCGTACCAGTAGTAGCTCGCAGTTCATACCATTAGTATCTCGCAGTTCATACCAGTAGTAGCTCACAGTTCATACCAGTAGTAGCTCGCAGTTCATACCAGTAGTATCTCGCAGTTCGTACCAGTAGTATCTCGCAGTTCATATCAGTAGTAGCTCACAGTTCATACCAGTAGTATCTCGCAGTTCGTACCAGTAGTAGCTCGCAGTCCGTACCAGTAGTAGCTCGCAGTTCATACCAGTAGTATCTCGCAGTTCATACCAGTAGTAGCTCGCAGTTCATACCAGTAGTAGCTCACAGTTCACACCAGTAGTAGCTCACAGTTCATACCAGTAGTAGCTTGCAGTTCATACCAGTAGTAGCTCGCAGTTCATACCATTAGTATCTCGCAGTTCGTACCAGTAGTAGCTCGCAGTCCGTACCAGTAGTAGCTCGCAGTTCGTACCAGTAGTAGATCGCAGTTCGTACCACCTGTTTTTCTAGTTAATTAGTTCAATCGCAATGGAAATAAGTGCCATTACTTTCTTGTGCTATTCTAATTTTTCAATGCGTCTTGTAATTTGTAGGCTGTCCCCATTTTATAAATAGAATGTATTAAGATTCTGACAGTTACGTTCTAAAATGGATTAAAATGTTAGAAATGGAGATAATTGGCTCGAAGCGTTTTATTGCCGCATGGGAGACCCTGGAGACAACAGATGGCATCAGACCGGGAACCGAAAAGCTTTTTGGGGATGAGGAACAGAATTCGCTTCAGTCACCGGTGCCATCACGAAATGACACAATAGGGCGCCATTTTGTTGTTCTCTCGCACGCTTTAGCTGGATTCGGTTCCTGTTGTGTGTTGTTTACAATACGAACGGCTATCAGATGAGAGAGAAAACCCCGTGCCACTCCATCTGTTCAAGATGACTGGTATAGCTCTCGTTGTGCGACTGCTAGAGCACTTCGCTCAAGAGATCATAGATAGTAGGATCGAATCTCGGTGTTGGCTGGAGCTGCGACAATTTGCGTAATCTTTCAGTAGAATGATAGAATCTGATCACTGATGATTACTTGTCGCCAAAGTGTAGCCCCCATCAACTTATGTCTAAAAGCGGAATTGCACCGAAGGAATCACCGATCCATGCACTTTCCGAACGTTCCAACGCGTGAACACACACACACACACGCGGGCGCGGGCACACACATGGGGGGGAGGTCTCACATGTCATTGCCCTAATTTTTTCTTCCATCCACCACCAGCTTGTTGTATTCATCATGTATCGTGACCAAGTAAAATATGTCAATATTATAACAGTTTACGTTACTGCACTGACGAAGGGTGTGGTACCTTTTAGACTATTTAGAGCAATGATGACGTTGATGGTTGAACCTATTCATGATGTACTAAAAATTGTCTTTGGTTGTAATGACCGATGAGTCACCTATACAACATAACAACGTGTTTATTGATGGGTGTATAGGTTTATGGAGCTATATATTTTAGAAATCTAACTTGGTACAATAATATATATATATATATATATATATATATATATATATATGTCTGTGTGTGTGTGTGTGTGCGTTTTAGGGTACATAGTAAGAGGCAACAGGCACAGAGCATCAACATATCTAAACATCCTTCGAAACCTACCTCCATAAATCTAAATACAACTATACATACATTAAGCTAAAAATAAAATGTTCCATACTTCCACATATTGATAAATGTGTGCGTATACCTAAGCATGTGTCTGGTCTACTCATCAGCCTGTGGGAACCAGCTAATTCGCTTTTCGTACGCGACAAATAGGTCACGCCCACAGGAAAGCGGCTACATGCATGCTACGTACAAAAAGCGGAAGCACGTAAAAAACATACCATTTGATGCCACAGCTCGTAGCAAACAACACGTGCGTGTGGTTCAGTGGTGACTTGCTACATACACATCATAACTATTTTGCGTGTGTTATTAAACATCATGTCTGGCGAGACAATACACGTCTCAGATAAAAGTACCCCGGATTATTCATCCATAACAGATATTGGTGATTTATGTAATTATTAATCAGGCTCACAGCTAGATATTAACAGAGCTTCTCCCGCCTGAGTTTATCCGCTCACATATCACATCTTCGTAGACTGAACAAAACAAAAAAGAAACCGATATGATTGTGATTTTCGAGAGAGTTTTCAGTAGACAAGACCAATTTTCCTAGCTGTCTTTAATGCTCCGTCAAATCGTAAAATTTCATGCACCGGAAACAAAAACCCCGCGTGACATTGTTTACCTGGTTATAATAGAGACACGAACAAGACAGAAACAGTGCAACAAAATCAAAATTGATCAGGTGGCGAACGTTTGTTTCTCTCCCAAAATCTCTTAAAACACTCTAACTCCCACACCCCGAAATCGAGAAATTTGACGCAAGAAAAACTGTCGCATAGATCAGCCTGAAAACTGGTTGCGTTTATTATAGCTAAAACAGCAATGACCTTGGTGGTGTAGATGGACCGATGCTTATCAGGCGTCCTTTCTATACAGGTAACCAGCCTCCTCCGATAACGACTGAATGACGTGTTGGGATTATCTGTGCCAGTGTCAATTCCGATTCCTAAATTGGAGTTGGAATTGATTATTAAAACAAGAAATGGAATTGGAACTGACAAAAAAAAAATTCACAAATTAGTTTACTATTTAAATTTTTAATTCAGAAATATTTCCTCCGTGACAATTCTACTTGGAATATAAACTACTCGAAGTAGGCATTCCATGTAGGTACTCGGAGTAGATACTCAGAGTACCTACTCGTGGTAAAAAGTAGTAGCTAAAAAGAGTCGATAAAAAAGGAATGGGAATTAAAACATTTGGAATTGGAATCGAATCGGAATTGATGAATTTGATGTCGGAATTGACGAAATGGAATTGATCCCATGTCTGATCTACACGCATATCATGCGAATAACACAAAAGACGCATTCGTATGTTCCTGACACAACAAATGTGGCTTTAAAACAATAATATTAATGACAATGATGATGTTAAAGATAACGAATATAAACAGATATCATAAGATAAACTTGGAGGACATCTAAATTGGAGACGTTCCCGTGTCGTGCACCGTACCTGCAGAATTTAATTTAAATGAATTTTCTTTTACATATAGAAGATAAGATTAGTAGCAAACGATGAGACATTTTAATAACATTTGTTCCTAGCTTAAAGCGTTAAAGCGTTGATTACGCTAATAGAAAATTATATGAAATGTTCTACAATGTGACGTCGGTTTAAATTCGGTTAGAAGTATCACTTAATCCAATTAGTCCATGGAATGGTCAGGTGCATATTTATATCCGTTGTTCGGAACTGTGAAGACTGTTCGGTTCGTGGGCTAACTTCAGCCAAACAGTAGATGGGTAGACAGCTGGATCGGACTGGCGTTGAGCGGGTTTCAGGATTACCGGGGACTTCACTGTTATAAATAGCATTTAGTTTCGACAAAGCAGCTCACCAATTTCCTATTAAGTTCCGAGATAGCGCCATAAATACAAGCTACGGGAGTGTCATCCACGACAAACAAACAATCTCCGGATCACAGAGATTATTTGAACGGATCATATGGCTTTTCCTCGTCGTTGTCCTTGTTGTTCTCAGTGGTGCCGGAGCAGAGAAGACGGGTACGATAAAGGCCATAGACCATTAGCCAGATAACGAACAGGCCAAGGCCGAAGCCGAATCCGGTGTAGAGGCCGACGAAGAGCGGATTGGACCAGTCGAGGAGCGGATGGGCGGTCATCTCTGTCGTATACTGGATCAACATGGCCATGCCGGTGTAGAGAAACGCGTACGCCATGGGGTGAAAGAAGTGGAACAGTCTTATTGGCCTAGCGGTGATGTATAGATCGACGATCACGTACAGCGGGAGGATGATCAATGGAAAGACGTCCAGGGGCTGTTCCGTCAATGAGCCTGTAAAGCAAGAGATAAATGGGTTTGAGTTAGTAGTTTGTTTAACTGCGGCTCTGATTGTATGTGAGACGGCCGGCCGAGGAGCGAATTCCTCGGGGAAAGATCCCTCGGGGTATGTAGGTTAATGTCTATAGACTCTGGGCTACCTGAGCACCCAAACAAATCGGTGGAGAAAAGCGCGCATCGTTGTTTCCGGTTTCCGGTAGACTGTCACGTATAGCCCCATTATTCCGTCGATTCATTTATTTTCTCTGGCTAACACGTTCCGGCAATATAAAACAAATCTCAGTTCTTCGCTCGAAATAGTGAGCTCCGGTGGCCTAGCGGTTAAGCACTCGGCACTTGGTGCCAACGGTCGCAGGTTCGAAGCCCGTGAACCCCGTAAGAGGTCGAAACTTGTCCAGGGATTAATTTCTCGGCTCACTACATCGTGGGTGGCTAACCACGTTAAATGGCGCTGCCGTCTCCACTGAATTATTTAAAATAAAGGGGGACGTTAAAAACCCCCTGAGGACGTAAAACACTCTGGCAGTGACCACCCTCAGGTTATTTCGGCTCCATCTTTCCGTACTGCTCCCCTGTGAGTGGTGGGGGAGGAGGTTTCTCAACCACTCCAACATAGAGGCTGTGCTGATTAAGCGACAGCCTGGGGATTCTCCCCGAACAATAAAACCGAAACCGAATCGCTCGAAATATTTCAACTTCCTGAGCAAAATTAGGATTTCAAGTCGCGAAACGAGTTCAAGTTCGGGAGCCAAAACGTAGTGTATAATTGGGAAACGTGTTCATCATCGATCCCATCGATGTTGGAAACCGCGGTGTAGCATACCACCTACCGTTGGATCTCTTATACCAAAAATGAATGGAATGCTCTATTTATATCAACACACAGCTGTCATCGAGTAGGGTAGATAGATGGCCCACAAGGTGACAACTTCGTTGTGTCAGAGTACCGTATTGGCTGATAACGATTTCATATCCAAAAATGAAGTGTATCTCTTATAAGCATTTTCAACATGGCGCTATTTAAGTATTTGTTACCAGGGATATTTGGATTATTGCGCTGTCGGAACAATGGGTTGACGGATTATACAGCATACCACCGAAGGAGAAGTTAAGCACGTGCTCATTTACGTCTTTGCTAAATGTTTATATCGAGGTTTGCTCTTTGCTTGCGACTATGTGTTTGACATCAGTGATTTTTTTACCGAGCCATTGTCTTCGCAACGACTACAAATTTCGTTTGATACCATCAGAAAGCAGACAATTCATGTGTGCGTGTGCGTGCGTGTATGTGTGCGCGCGTGCGCACCAACCTTAAAGGGATTAGTAGTACTGTACATATGTTATTACGAATTAACAAAATAATATAACGAACACATACGTAATAGGTTCGTTAACATTATTTGAAGGAACTGGATAACGCGAATTTATTGCCTCGAACTGGTTCCTCGATCGTCGAATGGATTGCGACTGGGATAACAAATCATCGCTAAATACGAGAAATTCGTTCGGCGGGAGTGTGCATAAATAGTACCCGGTTTAAGGATAACCGAACTTGCCATTTCACCACGTTCAAAAATAAATAAATCACTTATGCATGATTAATAGATTTGTGTCTGTTAAAAGTACACATCGTATTCCTGCACCGGCACTGCGGGCTTTATTTTGTACTTATTTCCGTTTTACTTGGACCGACTATTCAAACCATACCAGCGAAGTCGGTTAAGCGAAACGATAACAAGAATAAGAATTCACGCGTAAGTGTCGGGGAAAGGAAAGTCCCTGCATCCATCAACAGGTTTCATATTGCTAAAAAGGCACAGCTAATTGATAACTCACTAAATTAACATCTGGAAAGTAGATCAAGTCTGGGAAAATCGGTGAAGTTTGCCGAGTCTATTCCGGAAATGCCCGAGTCACAGGATAACGTCAGACATGGAACCAAACTGCTAAAAGCATTCGAGCTTATCTGGTTAGACAGACTTTATTTGATAATTATGAGTGACAGCGGGTGATAGGTCTTCCATTGCGAGTAGCTTAGAGGAAGAGTTTGAATTTGAAATATGCGTTGGTATCCTCAATTCTTATCAAACTGAACCACCACAAATGGGATGACTTAACTTTGGATTTGCCTTAAATCAATGTCTTTTGTATGTTAAGGTATTTATTTTTGCTAGCCAACCCTATGAATATGCACGCCGCATCATAAGTGTTAGCAGAAAGAAAGTGATGAACACACACACACACATTCACAAACACACACACACACACATAGAGAGAGAGAGAGAGAGAGAGAGAGATTCGTGCAATGGCAATACCAAAACATGGACCTCTTGATGACGTCAGTACACAACGCTGCCTAGCCATAACCTGGCGGACATTGCCGACTGAAAATGGCGAGAACCGAATATTCATGAGACATAGGAACGTGCCGGCTATAATATGTGATGACCTGAGTTTTCTTGATGATATTCTGATGGAGAAGCAGTGGCGGAGGAAGGGGAACTGCCGCTCCGGGGTCAAATATATATGGGGTCCCCTTTGGTATAGTAGAAATACACTTGAGAGCGAAGCGAGCCACCTCCGGCGTGAGGTCAGGGGCCCGCTGAAGGGCCCCAGAAGCCAATATGGTCATACATTATACAATATAGTCATACATATTAACAAATTGTGAAAGCAAATTATTTGTATGAATTTTTTTTTTCAGCTCCAAATTGCAGCCGCTGTAAAAGTCTCGCCAGGGACCGCCTCTCCACAAGCCTCCCCCCCCGCGCTCCGCCACTGTGGAGAATGGTTCACACAGATACTCCTGTAAACAGAGGTATGTCGATAATTAGTGAAGTCGTAAAATGGTTACGATCTCTCACTCCCAGTTTTACCAGACAGCTTAAATATAGAGAGGCGTTACTCTTGTCGCACCATGTGGAATTTTGAACCAGTAGCGCCTCCAGCGACCGGAGGTATTTCTCAGATAAACAAAAGCTCTCTGGTTGTCCACTTGTGATCGTGTACATGTGTGCGCATGGTTGAAATGAATTGCCAATACTAGTACAATGTGTTATTTGATCACATACTCTTTTATTAATTAACACTTTAATTGTGCACACATGATATCGAAGGAAACGAAGGTCTGAAACTGTAAATAAATAATTAAGTGATTTCACAGCTCAGTCTTATTTATTCTTAATTTGCAACCACTTGACAGCTGATCAGAAAATAATTGAACGTGTTTTTTTTAATGAAAACAATTAGGTATATATGAGGTAAATGCATACAAACATACTTTCATCATGTCAGTTTATCATAGTCCATAACTTGCACATATACATATAATGATATATACAGCTATTATAACGCAACCATAACACAGTTCACCATATAGTCATCATGTACGTTTATCATATATTAACTAAAAAAATTATAAGTTCATTTAAAGTCTACACCTCAATAATACAGACCATGCAATATAGGCCTGCCCAGTTGAGAACAAAGAATATACATGGAATATTAACAATGTTTATGTTTGCGTTAACATGTTAGAGATAGAGAAATTAGTACTTTCATACAATAGGTGGCATCAAATCTTTTGTGCCACAGGTTCATCTACAGTTACAATCAGTTATTTGTTATCAAATGGACAGAATAACCCAAATCGCTTCCAGCTCTAAACAACCACTACTATAAAAACATGACATTTATTCCAGATCAGTGAACTCTTTAAAGTTAGTCAGAATATACCCAGAGATGTAATAGACACATGCATTGACTACTGTAACAGATAACACCAATAAATCTGTAACCAAGAGATTGGTATGTTTACATGGTATCTCATCATCATAGAACTTTAAGGACTGAAACAGAACAATACCTGGTAAAATAATGAATTTGATTTGATATGTATTTAAGTTATGAATTAAGAGAAGTATACCAATTAAAGCACATGAGCTGAACATTCAAGTACTAATTCAGGTGCTGGTAATCCTTTTTTTGTATTAAGATATGAAATGGGCCGACAAAATTTCATGGGTTTGATGCCTTGTTTCTTATTTAATTCATTTTATAATACCAATTTTCACCATTAATATTTATAAATTTTAATTACCATCATAGCTGGCCCTGTCTCCTGTATAGGTCTCCTATCTGTTAATACCTTCCTCTTTGATTTCAGTGGATGCATGCGGTGGATACTTTTTCTGTTACTGCAGCCGAAAGCGGCGCAGAATGAATCAGTGCCATTAGGCGCCATGCTAACGAAGGGAGCTGTCCGTGACAATCTACCCCCGGTCGCTAGGGCCCTGGCGCTCCATGAATTCAAAATGGCGTCCCATGTTAAAACGCGAAGTAGTAACACGTCTTGTTATAAATAGTCTGGTTTTACCCTTCAATATTTTACGACATTCACTATCACCGGGTAATGCAAGATCTTAATGTGCCCCAACTCCAAAATTGGAAGCTGTCCCAAACTTCACCATACATCGCTTAATAAAAATAGAAGTAATAACGAGATTGTAAACTTTCGAGACCAAATATAAGAATGCGCCATGTCCCCTATAATTACCACCAAAGAAATTCACCGCGTGTTTCATGAGAGTATATATATACGTGCCTGAGGTAAGTCACTGGCTGAATTTGTAAACACGCCAAACCGGGGGATACACTCGCGTCGGAGGTTCTTAGACCCGCAATGGCTGGGGTGCTTTGGGGCTAACGCCCTACAAGGTCAATGTCTAAACTAACCTCGTAAGTGAACAACATCGACTCGTTTTGAGAAATACGACCATTGACCTAAAATATAACTAGACCGAACACGGCCGCCGATTTGATGGCAAACACTCCCAACTTCCGGTCGAGGAAAAAGGGAACACAGACTGCAAAATCAGGTTTATAAACATGGTGAATTATTATTGTGTCGATGGTTGCATAAGCCGTGGGCGTGGGAGTAATAGAAACGGGATATATTTTCATTGGTAAGTATAAAGAACACATTTAAAATAGCTGTTAAGGCGGGGTTTTTTTTGGCGGGAAATTAAGCATAACTGTTATTATAATTAGCCTGTACGACAACCCTCGCCCTATCTCTGGCGTTTGATGCCAACTAAGCTAGATCTACGGACTTACATAAAACGACATTACATATTTCATGGCATGTATTAGGACAGGAATAATACAGATTGTCTGCACACACAAAATTATAATGCACGCATTACAATAAATGTCCATATTCGTAGGTTCAAAACTCGAAGCGCAGCCACTTCAACGTTACTTTTTGCCTCTACCAGAAGTGAGCGCTGTTTGGTCATGGCGGCCCATTCAAACACCACTGACTGCTCGGTCTAGATTTCTTTTAGGTCAATGAATTTGACCAAGAGGGAGCTCATAAACGTATTATCTCACAAAGGGGATCATCCGTTTACTTTGGCGCCGTGTTTTGCGCTTTAATGGCAGCCTTAAAGCCGCCAACAGCGAACCCATTCAAGACCCGACTCTTCGGGAACACCGGTCTCCTGATTCCGGTTACTAACCTGAATAGAAGACGGTGCCTTCCACAATGCTGGCAAACAATCCTATGCCCAGGGCGATGTTGGAGATTACCCACTGGGCCTTCAGATGGATTGGCATGTGAGCGGACGGATCTGCGTGGAAAAAAAGAAGATTATTAAGAGACATAGACAACAGTCACAACGATAATCGAAAAAACAAAAAAAAACAAAAACAATAGAGATATATTTTATATTTATGGGTCAAAACGAAGAGATAAATCACCAGAGTGAGTGAGTGAGTGAGTGAGAGCTTTACTTAGCCTCGGCGCCGTTAGCCCCGAGATGTAGGGCGAGGCGAAAATCCTTAGTTAAACATCCGATATATATATATATATATATATATATATATATATATATAAGTGTGTGTGTGTGCGCATTATTCTTACTTTGATCGTACGGTGCAAGGAACAATTATTATTATTGTTATTATTATTATTATTTAAAAGAAGGTAGACATACTAACAAGGGCTTTCTAAACCGTTCGATTTGATAAAAGTATTCAGGGTGGTGGCCGCCTGATAGATGGCATCAACAGCTACCACGAGCAGGGCCCAGTGTCTCAGATAGAGGAACCATGACATCATCCCCATACCAGGATCAAAGGAACTGAGGCTGGTAAAGCTCATTATACTGATTGCCACCAGCCATAATGCGATGGCTCCCACTCGGTAGATAACGTAGCCTCGTCTCCAACAGGTGAGGTGACCTTCCCACTGAAGATAATAATAATAATAATTGCAATAGTAATTATATAAATAATAAATTCGGCAACTTCAAAATGAAGTATATATATATATATATATATATATATATATATATATATATATATATAAATTGCCTGTATATAAAGATATATAGCTTACATCAATAAGAAGCTGACAAATGTTATTTTACATTTATCATTGCTATGCATTTGAAAGGTGACTCGTATCAGGTTGTATGTTTCACGGATCAGCAGCTGTTAATAATAGTCAACAGATGGATATAATGGTCAGACCATTTAATTAGTGATCTGTTCTCTGGTGGGCCCTTGAGGTGTATGTTGTGAATAGTTTGACCAGGGTTGACCATGGGTCTCGTCGCTCGGGGGTCAAATTGGGATCAGGAATGGAGGGTTGTTTCAACAGGGAAACGAAAAGATGACCATTCGGACGACCTTTATTGAATGAGACATCCTTTGGAGACGCGATGCCGCGATCTGTACGGCAGGGAATAACCCATAGCACTTCCTTGAGATGGCCTTTTGTTTGATCGAAGTATTATATCTTTATTTGCGTTAAACCATCGGAGGTCTCTCATGAACACAACAATATGTCTTACTGACCCAGATAGCTATGCCAGAATGCACTTTGGCTTCTGTTAGGGCCACCCAAGCGTAGCCGGTCAATGGCCAGAGGCCAGACTGTTATGTTTAAGGTGAGCCAAACAGAAACCTGGAGTGCCGAGGTCAGTCTATCAGACCACAATATCATACATCAACAGCTATTATGATTATATTTATGGAGAACGGTGACGTGATCGGTGCTCGCAGTGTGATGACTCGCGAGGCAAATGCAGCACCGGGCTCCTTACCTCCAGGGTGGTCATCATGAGCTACTGGGACAGCAGCTGAGGTAGATTACCTGGACAACTACAACGACTCTCCCGAAAAAGCTTTACCGCACAAGAAGTGATCTACAGAGAACAGTATCGTTCGTAGTCACTACTGACCTCGACGTGTAGTCAACATGCGAACGAAAAGAAGATGGCTGATGGCGCGGTTAGCCACCGATCTCTAGAATCTCCGATCAAACCCCAGCTGGGCAATGTACGACGGGTGTTTGATCTTTCAATTCTCTTTGTTACATTTGGAGCTCACTCGAACCATTTTCGTACCTCGGCCGTGGCACTATAGTAGGAGGAGTTATTCATCCAGCCAGGCAACTGGCAAGGTTTTCTCCACCGAATATGCCATATACTCTAAGTTTTTGCTGTCACCAGTATGTTCAAAATGCCGAAATCGCTAAATATTGTTGTAAAAACTTACTTGGCTCATCAAGCACATTACATAATCTAGCCAGTACATTAATTTCCTGCTTTCTGACAAAGGTTGGATATATGAGCATCAAAATTTTATTCACTATCTAAGTTTAACCCCCAGAATCTTGACATTATTCTGTGGAACAATATCATGTTTTCCTATCTTAAAACTACCTAAATTTTCATTTTGCCAAAAACAATACATTGAAACTTATCAGTATTAACCATCATATTATTACTCTCAAACCATATGATCACATTGTTTACATTGCGTACTACTTTATCCTTGACGGACTCATAATCATAGCCAGAACAGACAAATGTGTTGTCATCAGCGTAATTGTATACATTAACGTCATCTTCTAATATAAATAACATATCATTAGTAAACACATTATAAGACTGAGGACCCATAAGGGATCCATGAGCAGCATCTTTGTAAACATTTTCCCATTCACTTTTAATACTACCCAATTTTACTCGTTGTTTACGATCTGGATAGTAACTGAGAAATAATTCACATGCAGTTTGTGATAAGCCATATGCTCGTAGTTTAGATATAAATAATTTATAGGGTATACAATCGATACTGTTTCTATTGATTTCTTTATATTTTCAACCAGACGTAAGAGAACAGTTTCACAACTATGTCGTTGTCTACTGTTTCCCAGGAACTCCTTTCCACTTCCAGAGGTTGTACTACATTTACTGCGCAAAAATATGTTCATACTTTTCTTTTTTTAATTTTATGACCAAATTTCTTTGATTTCTGTATTGTTGCCAGTGACCAGTACTTTTACATTTATCATAGTTACGTTTGAACATATTTCTTACATTTATCGCTCTTCTTAGTTCACCATTCATGTATGGAACTCTGGTACCTTTGATCGTCTTATATTTTACAGCAGCATGTTCATTCACTACTTGCATTGTTAACTCATTCCATACATAATATGCATCAAAAACATCATCAAAAAGTTCAGTTATATGAAACAAACTTATGAATGACAGTATTTCACTAGGCCAAGGTACGTCAGAGTTTAGTACCAAATATTCATTATGATTCCATATAAGGTTATTGAATGTTGCCAGGAGACAAACTCCGTATACGTACGAACGTGTACGCGCGGTTTTATTGAACCATTGTCAGTTACAATTATGATATTAAATTTTGTTAAACATTTTAAAATCAATGTATTCCACACAAAGAAAACAGTATGTTGAAACTATGGGATAAATCTGAAAAAGATATTGGCAACTACAGAATTACTTTTACGTTTATTGGTGTATTGCAAACAGACCCGCGTAATTAACTCTGTGATCAACTCATAATGTTTAATTGTCATCAAGGTCTGAAATATGTACCTTTTGCACTCAATCGGTCTAGTTCATTAAGGCTATAAGTTAGTTTCGGCTTACTTGAGATGTGACGAATAACTCTGGTTCATCGTGGTTCAGCCCGAACTTTTCGACGCTAAATTCACTCCAACATCTAACCTCCCAGTTGCTCATGGCTGTTATCCGGACACCGAGCTAGATGTGAATTGTGACTGAGACCCGAGAAACGATAATATAACGAGAAAGCATTATATTATGTCTGTTCTCGTGGCAATACTGAAGGTTTCTTTAGCAGCGCTGTTATTTGAAGTAAGTGGGGCGTAGCTGGTAAAATAACACCAGACTGGTTGACGATGCAGAGTAGGTGTAGTGCTTTGGATTGGCAAGACTGATTTTAGGTGGCTCTGCACACACACACACACACACACACACACACACAGGCAGACGCACACACAGACATACACACACAGAGAGACAGACAGACAGACAGACAGACACATAGACACACACACACACACACACACACACACACACACACACACACACACACACACACACACACACACACACACAGACAGACAGACAGACAGACAGACAGACAGACAGACAGATAGACACACACACCCACACACACATACACATATACAGACACACACACACAATGACACACACACACACACACACACACACACAGGCAGACGCACACACAGACATACACACACAGAGAGACAGACAGACAGACAGACAGACACATAGCACACACACACACCACACACACACACACACACACACACACACACACACTATATATATATATATATATATATATATATATATATATATATATATTATCGAGAGATGGCGTATAATATATATATATATATATATATATATATATATATATATATATATATATATATAATGATTTTGTGTGTGATATCGTCTTATCCGATTTTTTCTACTTCTGCCACATGGGTGGTGATGAAACAGAACCCCCCCACACACTGTCCATCTTTCTGTCTGTCTGTTGGTCTGTCCGACTATCAAGCGAATTTCAGCCTACGTGTCTGTCCGTATTTCTTTTTCTTCGTAACCCTCTATCTATCTATCTATCTATCTACATGTATAGATCTCCATTTCTCCGCGCTCATTTCTTTGTTTTTTATATACAATTTCAGAACACGTCTCAAAATGTGGGTGGAGCTTGTAAATTAGAGAAATTACACTAAGTGCACCCCTCCAATATATCAACATTATTTATGGGCTACTCATTTCGTTCTATGAATTGTTTATTTCACCGCGACTAAATAATTCAACTCAACATACACTGACTGAAAATGTTAATTGGGTTATTAATTTTCGTTACTGCGCACGAACATCATGCTTAAACATAAAACTTTTAATAGCAATTTATATCTGCTCCATAATTTCTTACTGTAATGTCTGCAAGGTTTTAAAGGTAACTGAGTCTTGGATGTTATGTTTTATTAAGCCTTGGGCCAAATTTTTTTTTAATAAGTAATCCAGTTCACATTAAATATTAGGCTTATTTGCATGTTTAAATGTAAAAGAAAGTAATCCCGCGTGAGAAAGTCCTATTTATTCAAGTGAGCAGGTTATCTCAAATTTTATAGGATAGATTTATTGTAAACATGATTTATTTTCAGATGATTTACAATGCCATGCAGCAACAAATGTATCTCCTCTCATTCATACATCGTTTATTCACCCCACCCCTCCCACTGGAAGTTGTGCTGATTTATGTTGATTGGTATTCAAAACCTTGTCATCCTCCTTCACAAGACAATGTAATTCTGAACAGAGTCAAATAGTGCTCTGTTTGTGGCACCATCCAGCCGGTCATCCCCAGGTAACAATATATTAATTAGTGTTTCTTTGGCTCTTCGTGTTTGTAGGTGATGGATGTCCGGCAGGATGTCTCCAACAACGGGACGCTTGATATGTGGGACACTCCAAAAATGAAATACATCTTCCTGTCTGTGATTGCAAGAAGGACATGCAGTGTCATGTATATAATTATATTTCCATCTATGCTGGTTTATGGCACTAAGTCCCATTCTAAGCCTTGCATGATTGACAAGTCCTTCTCCTGAACCGTAAGAGAAGAGTCGGTTTGGCTTTGAAAGCATTATGGTATGTATAATCGCGTAGATTAGGTGTGAGACTATTTCATAATCTCGTTGAGGATGGTAGAAATTATTTCCGGTATGTCTCAGTACGTATTCGGAACATTTTCAGTTTGCTATAATTTCGAAGCTCGTATTGTCCGAAAGATCTTTCAAGGCGAAGCAGATCATTGACATATGGAGGACATGCTTCACAAATGATCTTGTGCAACTGGCAAAGTTTAAGATAGTTGCGAGATAAGCCAGTTTCAAATGACTAGTTAAAAATCTTACTAATAGTTCCTCCAATGGCTGCAGCAGTACTTTTTAAAGTTTGGCGCTGAGTAAGTCAGGACCAGATATATCTAAGATGGAAATGAGGTGTTTCACTTCTGCTGGAGATGTCGTAACACTCTCCAGTCTGTGGGGCATGGTCATGTTTAGAGGTGGCGATGCACATGGAATGTCATTCAAAGTTGATTGTGTGGCAAAATACAGATTAAGTAAATCTGCTTTAGTTTTTATATTAACTATTTCATTTCCATTTTTTACCAGTGTACCTATCGATGGTTTAACCTTAGCACCCATGACATATTTAATAGTTTTCCAGTAATCGTTCGGGTGTACATAGTCACACGTTAGCTTTGTCATGAGTTTATTATGATATTCAATCTTGGCTGCTTGTTGTATGAGCTTTGCGTCACGTCTCCTCTCCCTGAAAATTTCATACTGGAATGGGCTACGTGTATGCTGGAAAGTTTTGTGCCATCTGTTTCTAATTCGATCAGCCCTCCTACACCCACGTGTTTTATATGGTTTGTCCTGTGGTCGAATAGTTATTGTTCGATTCGGGATAAAGTATGATGCACACTGGAATAGTACAGTTTTAAACAATTACATCAATATTCGGTTCATTAAATATGTCTGTGTCCATATTATTGTGCAGAGTTGCATTTAGTCCTTCATAATTACCCTTTTCATAATACCATATTTTACGAGAGTAATTCCTGTTATTAATGAAATCAAAGGCAAGACTACAAGCTATAATGCAGTTGTCCAAATTTGCAATGGGTGGACACTTGCAATGGGTGGACACTTGTGACAGGAAACCGGGTGAATCCGTGATCATGAGATCAAGTATATGTTGTGCATTTCTGTCATATCTTGTGGGTTCAGTAATAACCTAATTCAGATTATAAGTGTTTATCGTATCATATAGTTTACGTGCCATTTCACTGTTATAGGATAGACGTGGAGAGAAGCCAGTTTAGATATTGAATTAAATGTTTTAAACGAAAGGTCTATTGAACTACTACAGCCGGTACAAACAGTTTGTCAAATTTGATAAGTGCTATTGATAATACGTCACAATATATGATGGTATCTGAAATGTTGTGTTATATTCAGAACAAAATGAATAATACAGCAATTGGCTATCTTGTGAAATCAGTATCAAGCTGCTACAGTGATATGCAGATAGAAACAACAACAAAACCTTTGTTTGATAATTGTCCCATCGGTACCTGTATGAGAAAAAGATAAGGGCCCAACAAGAACCGCCTGAACATTACTGACGTGATCAACAAGTTTAACGAAGTTCAATTTAGTGTTCCTCGCTTTGTTGCACAGAATCTGGTAAATCTGCCTCCCAGCAATATATATATGAGGAGAAGAAAAAATCGCACTATCACCGCCAACATGAAGCTCATGTGTTTTGAATTTTTAATCTTGATGGTATTCTTTGTAATAATTGTTTGAGCATTTCAGAGAGTTAGCATAGTGTGAGAGTAGACTTCAATTGACTTTTTAAGTTGTTACGTGAAGTAAAATCTGGAATGGTGCGATTCCATTTATTTCACATTACAGGGAATGTAATTGCATTTTTCAATGAATAGAAGGTTTCATTACCTTTGGAGGTCGCTCGGCCCATTTAGCCTACTATGTGCACAAAAGTGGCCGTAAAACAGCAATCATCATCATCATCCTGACTTGATGGGTAACGGTGTCTCTTCAATGGATACCGAAAATGGTCTAACATTTGGTCGTCCATTTGTGGGTGTCAGTATTTTGTGGAAAAAGGCTTTTATGCGTCGCTGTGTTGTCAGAACTATGATATCAGTAGGATTATTGGAAACGAGTTTTCCCATGATACTTTCCATGCTTTATTTTTGTGCGCTCATTTTCCTTACGGGTCCACAGACAAATATGATGAATATTTACACTGCTTCAGTCTTATTAAGCAAATTATTGATGAATATCCTTTGCCATATGTTTATATTTTAGGTGATTTTAATTATATTTTTTTAGAGTTGATGATGAGTTTGTGTAATAGACGCTATTGCTGTATTATAGATAAAATGTTGTTGCCAAGTGATATCTTTAAAAATCTTAGTATGGCATATGGAAGCCCATCATGGCTTGATCATTGTATAAGCACTCTTTGTCTGGTCAACAGTTGGTTCAAGGTGTAGAGATTTTTAATGATTTTGTAGCTTCAGATCATATTCTGTTATCTGTGTGTAATAAAACTAAAAATTTACACATTTATCCAATAACAAGTGGTACTAATAGTGATATTCATAGCATATATTTTTCAATGGCTAGGTGCTTCTGAGCGTGATATTAAGCAATATAATATTATTACAAATAAATTACTTGGTAAAATTACTATTCTTGTTGATGCTATCTGCTGTTTTGTCTTCATAATATAGACATTGAAAATGTCTACACTTCTATTGTTGAAAATTTAAATTCCTATGTTCAAATATGTATTCCATGTCATGATTTATCATCCAGGTTTAATATTCCTGGCTGGAATGACCATGTGAAAGAGTCTCGTGGTGCAGCCAGAGAAGTCTTTCTTTTGTGTCAATGTCCCAACAAACCTTGTCATGGCCCTGTGTACGATAGCATGAGGAGAACCAGAACTCATTTTAAATATACATTGCGTTCCTGTCGCCGACTTGTTTATATATAACTGGATAGCGGGCGCCAGTGTTATTTTGACGCCACCGAGCCGCCATATGCTGGCGCCCAGTCGCTGGCAATCAGCCACCTTTTCCATGTTAAATCGCTCAACTTCAGCTACCGATTTCTTAACATTTAGCTACTATTATTTGTGTGTACTATTTGTTTTGTTACTACTAGCTATTCATGCTTAAAAATCCACTTTTCCCAAATGGAGGAGCGAGGTTGTCGGCGCTGCGTGGCAGTAACAATGGGAGCGCGACTTTACTTGTATAAAACTTATTATCACTGATCTCTACATAATAATATATGTGCGTATCGCCCTAACCATAACTCAAATCCTAGCCCAAACTCACACCTCCATTTCAGAAGAGTGGCTTGGTCCAAATCCGCCTTGGGCCGTCAAACTGACATGACCCCATCACTGGTCGCAGCATAATTTTTTTTAGTATGCTGTGGTATAGCTGTAATTAACAAGACACGTAACATACAATGCGAACAAAGCAGCACCTGATCTCAGTGAAAATTAAACGCAACATAAACATCTATCAGTGATCCATTTGTTTTGGTTTTCTTTCCGATAGCAGTTTTTAGTTAGTATGTACATTCAGGTTTGTGTTTAGTATATAAACCAAACCCGATTATTGCGAAAAGGTACACCAAGTCATATAATTTATGAGGTAATCCAGAATATATATATATATATATATATATATATATATCACATGTGTTGGTACCTAACAAAGAGATAGTGCCTAAAACAATATACTGTACGAGGTACTTCCTGTATAACAAGTATGCCACTTGAATCAGTAACGTACTGGTGTATATTTAAACAGTGTTTATTATATTATAATACATAACATCCAAAATAATATTGTTTCAGTAAACAGATAGAAATGTTAGTGGTTTTATATCACTATCATAAAAGTACCTTCACTAATGATGAAAATATTTATTCCACACTTATCACTGCTCAGAGTGTCATTCTGAAGAGGCATTTACAGTAGCAGTTTACAGATTATATGTATACCCACTATATATACATAAGAAACTATTATTGTTATAAGAATAAAAAACTCTATGACAATCATAGCATCCTCACTAATTTTAAGAAATGGGCAACTCAATATTACAAACTAATGCAGAATATATATTACAGGTGCAGATGCCGAACAGAGAGTTGACTAAATAATATAATTAGTGTGTTACATGTAATACCTTCACTGATGTTTAAATAATATCAGTTTCGATAACCTCTTCCTAACTGTTTCAGCTTGGACCACTGTTGTGCGTTGTTTCCCAAGATGATGCATTCTGATCTTTGTGAAGCACAAGGAACAACACATGTTGAAGCAGCTTGAATCAAACATGTGACCATTGAATGATTCGAATAAATATTCCTCTAAACACTCCTGCAATACTACCCTAGCAATGGCACTGGGCAGCCCTGGACCCTGGGGGGAGTTTGCCTGGTGTCACTTTCAGCATTCGCTGAAATGACTTTGCAGTTTCCACACAGATTTTGTGAACACCTGGTGATGGGTTAATCGAACCACCATTGTCTTTGAAGACAATAAAGGGTATGTGTGAGTGTGAATGTTTGGATACAGTCAATGCACCAACACACTCATGGCAACTGATCCTTTTCTCAACCATCTTCACAACATAGCCAGGAATATAAGAAATAGCTGCTTCTTTATACTCAGAAAGCTCACTGAAATTGGGGACATCTGCATAGTCATGATCCTGATCTGATGGCATTCTAAGCCCTAGATGATATATGCGGGGAAGTGCAACACCCAGAGTACAATGTAGATGCCAATGAACTGGCTAGACGTTGGATTATTACTGCACACATCTGATGACCTAACAGCTGCAAAAATAGCTCCAAGTGATCTTGACTCATTTTATAAATCAGCAGGTATTTCAATGGAACAGAATCCGGAACAACAAGATCTGTGTACATAGCTTTCAGGCACTTGATTGCAACTAAGAAGCCTATAAATCCAGTTTTCCTGCGTGAAGAATGAATCGGATGTCTGACACAATCAGTCAAACTGATGATGTAGGAAAATGCCTCATCCAAAAATGCAGTGCGCCAGCTACACTTGAGATAAGCGACTGAACGGATAATATCGAAACAATAATCTTAAATTGTCCATTATTAGAATTGTCTAGATTTTATTGTGGTGGTAAAATATCCAGATATGATTAGTTTATCATTAATATCATCTGATATATTAATGACACAATAGACTGTAATTTGTCTTGTCTCTGTAAGTGGTAGTTTTACTAATATTAATAAACAGTTTATTGGTGGTGTAGAGTGTAGCATAACCATTAGCATTGTAACTGGTTCTGTCTGGTCTATGACATAGTCATAAACTAATCATTTAAATGTTGCCAGCCACGTTAAAAACTGCCATTTCGGCTATTATTAATGTATTATATAAAAATTATTTAAAATTACCAAATCACTTGAGGGAATTAAATATGATTGATTTCTGAAAACATGTCTAAGGTATGACTAATTCGAAATCGGTTCAAGCTAATTGTATTGATGGAGTAACTGGTGAACAAATATTGCAGAACACTGGAAAGGTAACTATGAAAATATTTGTAACATTGCTATTAATACAGTTAATAACTGTATTAATAGCAATGTTTCAATGAAGGACTCTGTTTTATCTTAATTTAATATAGTGTAGTGGGGAAGACATTGTAGCCTTTATAGGAGACGAAGTAGATACAATCATTTGTAATATTAAAAAGGTTAAAGCTGCCAGTGCCAGATAATTTGACTAGTGAATCCGTAATTTAATATACAAAGTCTAATATTTCTATTGTTCTGTCCATGTTCTTTAATACAATGTTAAAACACAGTTACATGTCTATATCTTTGTTGGCACCAGTTTATTGTACCATTAGAGAAACATACATGTGGTAACCTCTGTGATTGAAATATTTATACGCCTATTGCCATGGCTAATTGTATATTCAAGGTTTGGCAAAGGTGTTGTATTGAATAGATTAGAAGAGTTTTTGTGGACATGTCACAGTCAATTTGGCTTCAATTCTTGACACTCCACTGATATGAGTGTGTATATTTTATTTGAATTGATTGACTATTATAAACAGAAATCTACAAGTGTGTTTGTTACATTTCGTGATGCTAGCAAAGCTTTCAATAAAATTACTCATTGGAGATTATTTCGAAAAGTTATTGACAGGCATGTTGCATTGTATCTAGTCAACGTACTTGTTTTCTGTTACCATCATCAAACCTTGTCTATTCGATGAAGTAAATCAATTTCTAGCCAATTAATTGTCAGAAACGGCGTGAAACAGGGATATATTATTTCTTCCAGACTAGCTATTTTTTTTTATATTAAGGATTTTTGTGTTAAACTTTATGATTCCAAAATTGACGATTCTATTGGTAATATACTTAGAAACCACTTACACTATGCCAACGATCTTTGTGTTATTAGCTTGTATATTGGTGGGATGCAGGAATTATTATTTACATGTAAGGAATATGGTCGGTCAAATAATATTTCTTGCATTGTACCCAAAACAATGTTTTCAAGCCCAAGGGTACTAAAATATATGAACCTTGTTTAACCCTAGCATGCAACAAATTGAACATTGTTGGTAAAACAAAATATGTTGGTGTATTTGTGTAAAATAATAAAACAAATGCTGATGTAAAGAACAATAGAGAAACATATATGAACAGTATAATATTCTGATTAGAGGGTTTGATAAATGCTCTTATGAAACCAAAAGTAAGTTATTTAGAATGTATTGTAGTAGTTTTGAAAAGTACCGAGGTCGGGGACGCGTCCCGGACCTCGGACTTAGCTAAGTTCTCTCTTTCACAACTCCGAACTCATGTGGTCTCGAATCTACTTTATTTTTCTACTCGAAACTGTACAAAAACTATACACTGCTCGAAACTCTTATCGAAACTCTTATCGAAAAAATCTCCCCAAATCTACTAAAATCCAAATATTTATAGGGAAGTGTCCCCTCAGCACCGTCAGCGTTGTTGTCCGGTAGACCCCGCAAACTCACCTGGTCCAATCAGCGCCGACTTGGCCGAGTCGAGAACAATTCCCCACTAAAACTCCTCCCATGGTTTTGGTTTTGTTGTTCGGGAAGAATCCCCAGGCTGTCGCTTAATCAGCACAGCCTCTATGTTGGAGTGGTTGAGAATCTCCTCCCCTACCACTCACAGGGGAGCAGTACAGAAAGATGGAGCTGAAATACCATGAGGGTGGTCACTGCCAAAGTGTTTTACGTGGTCAGCCACCCACGATGTAGTGAGCCGAGAAGTTAATCCCTGGAAAAGTTTCGACCTCTTACGGGGTTCGAACCTGTGACCTTTGGCACCAAGTGCTCACTACTCCTCCCATACATTCAAACAGGTATATAAAGGGACCCCCCCCTGTACCAAACAAGCGACAGCTAGGGATACCCCCCCCCAGCACAATCAGCGTCTTGTCCCAGTGGAGTCCAGTGGAGACTCGCATGTCCCTTGATCCAATCTCCGCTGACTTGGCTGTACCATTACAAACATTCAAACAAAGCTTTCACTCATTCAACCCACACCACGGAGACATCAATAGTGTACAAACCACGCGACTACGACATCTACACCCGTTCGATCCCAACAACCGGCTGGCCACAAATCCCCAAGCGGCACCGAACGGGTGACTACCGACTTCTTTCACACATCAATCAATAGGAGCGCTATGGTTTCGCACCCACTGACCCCACAATTCGTCGGCCACAAACCTTAAAGCGGTACAAACGGGCGATCACTAATTCTCCATAACATAAATTAACTCGACAACCGGCCATGACTTTACAATGTGATCCCTTTTTATTTCCTTAACTTTTGTATTATTTAGTATTATTTATTTACTTTGTGTCATCATTATGGACCAAGTGTCTGAAATAAAAAAAATTAAATTGATATAAAATTAAATCGGTGTATTTGGCGATGGTTTATTCAATTCATAACGGCATCAAGTGAACACACCAACAACGATGCAAATCTTTTCCGCAGCTCCACACGGTGTATTCACGGGGACACGACGTGTACTCGTTTCCGTGATATAGCCTCGTATATTGCCAGACGAGCCCGATACAGTCCGTAGAGGACGAGCCACAACGCGACAATACCGATACTACCCAGAAATGAGGCCATAGTGGCCGTCCTCGGCTCGCTCCAGTCTACGGCCCGATAGGCCGATATGTCGGCCGCGTATTTTAGTACGACGGAGAAGACGATGTACGCGGCGCCATACGCCAGCAAGTGAACGACGTGGTAGACCCGAAGTGGCGAGGCCACGATGAAGAGATTAGCAAACCCGTAGACGCTGTTCACTAGATGCGTACTGACGTCGAGGTAGTTCACGTCCATGTCGCCTGAAATCAAATAAGAGCATTAGAACCCGCATCCATAGTCCGACATCCTATCGTTCCGACCGACCGATGTTTCGCTAACTCGTTGTTCCGATGGCTGGGTATTTCGACGGGAAAATGTCCTGATACCTAAATGTTGGGAAATGCAGATCACGAGTGGAGTAGCGTGGGTTGGGGCCGCCCCTGTGCCGCACCAAAATTAGCTGCCTCTTTTCTAAACGTAGCGCATATTCGACTGCAGCGAAAATACGTACATAAAAGATTAACCGGGAGGGGAAGCGCGACTACAGATGGCGCCAACTTAAAAATTCACCCATTTGGGAAAAAACCATCACCAAAAAATACATCAAAGTTACAGGAAAATAATAAAATTACGGTATTTTTCCCCCCCCCCAAGTGGCACACCCACGCTACGCCAATGAAGCAGATACTTCGAAAGCCAAATTTTACCACCGCCAAATATTGCAACAGCCCCATGTTCGAACAAAACCGTAGCTGGAAATGCAACTGTTTCGAAGAATAAAATGCGGATATCAGCTGTTTTCTCTGGGCGGTCCTCCAAGATGTCTGGAAGAGGCCCCCAAATGCTTTCACCTAGTGTACGGTTAATGTGTGACCAGAAATTAACACCGTCTCTCACGTTACAGGCTTGGAAAGATATGGCAGATGTTTTTCTGGGTTAATTGAAGTAAATATTGGTAAATTTGTAGTACCCTTCCATGCTGAAAGGTGACCTTTCTCAAGCTAAGAGATAGTTCATTTACACAAACAACTTGTTTCGATCCAATCAATTTACCCATCAGTAAAGACAAAATCTGACTTATTTAACAAAAGAAAAGTTTCCTGTGGTCGGCAGTCAAGAACTATATAAACATTTACGATGGCTAAAGAATACTGATAGATATTAATGAACTATATTGTACCCAATAACGGCTTGAAAAATGCCAGATTTGGAAAGAATAGTTAAGTAAACACCAGGTTACAAGACTGATAACCAAATGGCTAAATTAGACCTGGCTAGTGGATATCGTTCTGTGAGAACACACAACATGTCAACCCAAGCTACATGCCTCAAATGGACATTCAGGGGCAACTCCAACCTTTTTTGTAGAGACCAGGATTAGCTTTGGTGCCAGTCAAAGGCCCTACATAGTTTCACCTCTAACCAGAAAAATCAGGTTACAGATGGCTCAAAGGTGGTTTCACAAGGTTTCTATCTATCTTGATGATTTTCTATATATCGAGGATCTAAAAAAACATGGCAGAGAGGCGTTAAAACCTGTTATTAAGTTAGAACTGAGCTTAGGGTTGAAAATTGCCTTATTAGGCACCATAAAATAAATATCTTGTTTCCCATAGTTTTTTTTCCTGAAAAATGGGTAGGTATATAGGATTTAATTTAAATTTTGTTATTTCCCAAAATACGGAAAATATGCGCAATTTTTCTATATTTTAAAGCGGCTGTGTTGCCAGTGACTAGCTGTTAATTATAAAAGTTGAACTATTTTTAGTTGATGCTTTTTGGTCCATAAATATACTCTGTAGGATAATTTGATATGCAAAATCGTCATTGATTATTTGGCGCTATATTATTTGGGCAACAACAGAAAATTCTTTTCATAAAGTCTACCGAACTTTTGGGCTGTCTGTTTTCTTTTCAAGTTGACAAAGTGGTGTGGCAACCATAGACTAGTAAGAGCTTCTATGAACATTGCAGACATTGCTAAATTTCTCCTGCCTTTTAGTTACAATGTCAACGCAAACGATTTCACTGTTGTACTTTCACCATTGCAAGAATTCTAATGGATATTTTATGCATAACCTTACGCATATGTATACATATTTTACACCGCATTCGCATAATGTTACACCCACGGTAGTTTGTTTTTGTTGTTCGAGGAGAATCCCCAGGCTGTCGCTTATTCGGCACAGCCTCTATGTTGGAGTGGTTGAGAAATCTCCCCCCCCCACCACCACTCACAGGGAGCGGTACGGAAAGATGGAGCCGAAATACCCTGAGGGAGCTAAAGTGAGACTGACCTGAATAAAATAGCACCATGGCGCCCATCGTGATGAATATAGCCGAGGATAAACCTACGTTTGACAGCACCCACTGCATCTTTAGGTACCAGCTCATCTTTATATCTATGGAGCGGAAAATAATGTGTTCATCCATTTGTGGAAGGTAAAAAATAATTAGTACATTTTGGCACGCAGACTTGTACGTGCGTGCGTACGCTCGCACACACACACACACACACACATATATATATATATTTCATCCTTTATCCGCTCCTTTTTTCCTTTGAAAATTAGGTTATTTTCGGCAACATCGCGCAAGATTTCGTTTAGGCAGAACAATACACTGTACATAATTTCGCATATTTTTATTAGGAAAGCAATGGTAGGTTTAATTAGGAAAATTCAGCTTCCTGACGGACACGCACACACGCACGCACACGCACATACATACACACACGCACACACACACAGAGAGAGAGGGAGAGAGAGAGACTAGGTCAGCAGGAGCAGCTATCATAACTCAATAATTAATTAATCACTGACCAGAATCTCCGGTTTTCTTCTCTTTCACACAGAAATAGATGACGGTAAATCCCTGCATTATGGCGTCAGCTGTGAGCGCCAGTAATTGCCAGTTGGTCAGGTATATAAACCACTTCAGACAGCCAACGGCATGGTCAGTTCTGGCACAGCTCCTCACTAGGGACAAAACCAATATGATGAGCCAGTAAATGGCCACTATCACCCTATAGATGACGTAAACTATCCCGCAGCATGCACATCTCGTATTCCACTGAAAACCAGCACAGATGGACATTAATTTGTGCAAACACATTCAATACAGACGTCACTTAAGTGTTATCCAGTAAAGTAAGAACCAGTTTGGAATAAATTAGTCAACGGTGGATATTAACTGTGAATATATTATTATCCATGGATACGTAGATATTAATAATCGTGGCTTTTAGGAAGTAAGAGAATATTCTTTATAAACGATAATTTAATAAGAATTATTTTCTTTCATTTAATAAGAAAGGTGTTCATGAATGCTTCGGCCGGGGTATTGCGCCTACAAACGCCATTTTTACAGCATCGGCACGACACATTTATTTGTCATACTAAATATTACGATCTAAATATGTATGTGCTATTATATCTGAGCAATTACAGCATGACATCATCTTTCTTTGATTTAGTGTAGTTATATCAATATTTATTGTGACCAGCGCGAATATTAATACCACAAGCGAGATATTACATCTACAGTATCTTACAGTTCGGCTACATTACCTGTGAACTAACGAAGAGTTCGGGATTGCTGTGCTCCAGACCAAAATTCGATATTCGAAACGCTTCGACACACCCAGCGTTACGATTAGCCATCGTAACGGATAGTGCGAACCGATCGCTCACCGTCAGCTCCAGTACGGAGTATATGGAGGGTGTGTGATGGTATATCCTGAATCCTAAATAATTTCTTCTTCATCCTACCTACGTGCGTTCTTCAACCATTGGCCGTCCCATAAAACTTATAACTTACCCGAGGTACTCCAGCGGCTCAAATATTTAAGTGCTACAATCGAATTCCGATATTATCCGTGTGTGCGGGATGTTTCATCCGATCTACTCACTGGCGTGGGGAGTAGCTTTTTAACCGTATATTCCAAACGCCTCCAGCGCTCGAGGTCAAACAAACTACCACACACCGTACAACATACGCCGATATAGCGCCCGAAGGCCCTTAATCTCGACCTGTCTTTGTATATTTCTTGGGCTCATATTTCGTCTTAGTCTACGGTTTGTACTTAATAAGTATAGATTAATGATTGTAATACTATGCCACGTCGAACGGTCAGCTCTTCGTCAATAACAATATATTGACTTATCGGATACGAGGCCGGAGGTGAACGAAGCGGAACCATCACTGAACACCGCGAGATCCTATTTGTCGCTGTTTGGTTTGTGTTTACGTTAGTGGTGTGTCTCGGGATATATCCCGTTTGAATCATTCCCTTAGACGTCCTTATTTCCTTTCCTGAATAATATTGTGCTGATTGGAATTGAACTACGAATGTTATCAAATGGCACAAGCATCCTCTGTAGCATATAGTCCAGTAATTTAGCTAGGAACGTTGCCTAGTATGGAGAAATCAATGACCCCTTATCCCAGTTATTTTGTTGTCAAGGTGAAACAAGCTTGTATACATAAGGTACGCAGACCATATTAGTTTGACTAATGGGGCATGAAGAGGGTGTGTCCTCTATGTACGGGTGGTGATGATGATTGATGTTTTACGGCCACTTTTGTGCACAAGGTAGGCTAAATGGGCCGAGCGACATCCAAAGGTAATGAGAGGAAGCGAAAGACGAAACAACCTTCAGATATGCCCACGCCGGGATTCGAACACGCGTGGTAGTGATCTGTGGTACAACACGCTACCGCTAGACCACGGAGGCGCCACGCTCTATGTACGGGTAGAGTTTCCGGACTGAATATTTCTCATCAACCAACTGATTAATCCGGTGTGTATTTTTTTTTGGCAGTGTCGAATAGGGCACTGGCACAGTGAATCGTAAATACGAACTGTACTATTCGTACCGCCGCTCTTCTCCGCTCTCTTCCACCTAGTCGTATATCTGTGGCCGAAGCAACGACAGATTGTTTCGTCCAAGGAAATATTCTGGGAAAATCCACTCGTCTTAGTATAAAGAGGAATTGAATAACTAAACTTTAAATAATTAACCAAATTTTATTAATTTAATATCAGTAAATAAATGAAGGGATGCCGAGATTTAGACCAGCAGATCAAGTTGACAGTTAAACAATCATAATAAGTGAACATTTTCAGTCCTGACATTTAAGATTTCTCACACTTTACAACTCTACTTCTATCATTGCGTTTAATGGTGCTACATAATATACAAATGCAATCGTATATGTATGCAATATGTATGCGCCTTCTAGGGCAACTTTCTTTCTGTTTCACTGTCATATGTTCATATGACATCCGTGTGGTTAACTAGGTTTTTCTGTCAATAGGCTTACTTGCCATAAACAACACCCTGAATGTAATCAGGTGAATTAAAATAACTTGAGACAGATAACACCGGCTGGTGATGGCTGCCAGAAACCTTTTCCTGGTCTTCTCGTTTGAGGACTAGTATCCATTGTTCCTTAATATCAGGACATTTATCACTCGGAAATAATAGGCCTCCATCTCCAAAGAACACAACACTGGTTTTGGCATTCTTTTGGAGAGTGCACAATTCGTCAATTCCGGGGTTGCCTGTTTGACCAGTGGACATTTTGGAGCGTGAGTTCAGTGGCGCCGTCTCGTGAATATACAGGAACTACACATTTTACAGGTCGACCATGGCAGCTAGTATTATAACTGTAACTCGCGATCACACATTGAAGGTCTATTTCGACCTTTAACTCTTCACGTGCAGACACGTACTCGTCTGACACCAGTGATGCAGGCATAACAAGAGCTAAAATTTGATAATGATTTATTGTTAGATAGACTATCTCAATAATACAATTATGATAGACACATGTGATGTGTACACAAATAAAGCGGTCATATTTTTCTGTAAATTAAAACAATATGTGCTTAAAATGATGTACTTTGTACGCGATATATATATATATATATATATATATATATATAGTTAGATAAATAGTGCGAACTTGTGTATTTTATGTTACACACATAATTTTATTAAATATACATTATTATTATTATTATTATTATAAGTGAGCAGATTTGACATATCTTGCTGAATTGCAACAAAATGTTCGTCACCTAAATATAAAATTATATAGGCCTATATATATATATATATATATATAGTCATACCCTACCCATCGTCATTAATTAGTCCCAAAAGCCGCGACATAACCCGGTTTTTGACGTAAACCGGATGTAATGCCTCCCGATGTAAACATTTTATCGTTTATACATTTTTTTAAAGGTTTTATTGTTAATTTATTTATTTCACGTCATTTTATTATGACGTGGGTGATGTTAGAAATACACTCTAGAAATGTGGCATAAAGACGAATTTGACGTAGGCTGAAATGAAGTATAACGGGGTATTACTATATATATATATATATACGAGTATCAAAAACAAAATTCGACAAAAAGTGGTTATCACATTTATTTGTTTAAAAAATGTGCGTACATTACGTCAACAATTGTCATGATCGTTTCTGAAGCTGATATATCAACACAATGTTCAGATTTGTGATGTAATACAAACTTTATGAATAAGACCATTTATGAATATGTCATTTATCTTTACGCTCAACAATAGCTAATGTTTTGAATAGTTAATATTTTTCGGATTAAACGCTGTATTAGCCACCATCAACAAATTTACTAATAAATCATTTCTCATTTAAATAATAAAAAACAAGCAAAGATTCTACAAAGACAACTTCCATAACTTGTGCTACTGCTACTACTACTACTACTTCTACTATTTCTGCTGCTGCTGCTACTACTACTACTACTAATAATAATAATCATCATCATCACAATGTTGTTGTGTGAATCATTATCACTGATCCAATATTACGTACTCTGTCCGGAAAAGGTTTTCCTGTTTTCAAACGTATTCAATCTTACGGAACACAATCGAAGTCCTTAAGGCGATCCATGAAGCCAAACGTTCCGACGCCAAAGCCGAAGCCTCCCACTTCCTCATTATCGGGAAGGATTAAATCAGCGACATCGGCACAGAGGAAGCTCTGTTGAGGAAGCTGAAAGCCTTCTTTATCATGTAGGACAAGAAACACCTTACCGGACCAATCACCAAACTGAAACTGATTGGTCACCTGGAATAAATGATAATAAGGTTAATTAACATAATGTTGCCATGGTAATGCGTTTATGAATAGCTAAGAGCCGAAGATTGGAATAAATTTAATTCACGGGCACATTCAGGTGTATATGTAAATTATTATTTTTACACTACCCTATACGTTTATGATCTATCCATATATGTTTACATATTAGAAATATTATACTATACAAGCTTACAGAGTAAGGATCGTGGAAGCTAGGTATAGCAAATTATTTAAGGGCGTACCGATGGCACAGTCGTTATGGGACTGCGCTGCAAACTACTCGGATTGAAGATTCGCATCCAACTCATATCTGTGTTTGTCAGGCTTTTCCCTTCGGATGTCGCCCCTCGGCCATATGTTCCAACATTATGAAATATTATAACATGTACTGATTGTCCTAATGTCCTAAACGTAGCGATATACTATTGATACACGTGTGAGGCGAATGCGTATTTATATGACGTATTGTGCGTGTCGTGAAGGCGCCTCACTTCCGACCTCAAACTGGAGGGTATATTGCAGAAAGATGAAGTCACGTTGTATTACGCCCTCAACACCAGTTTAAGCCTTGTTTATGGCACAACTGGCAACGCAGTTGTCCAAAGAACTCAAACAGTGGTGTTCTAATCCCGGCGTAGACAGGTCTATTGGTTGTTTCATCTTTGACTTCGCTTCATTATAATTGTAGTTTGTCATTTATTCTATTATATGTATAAAACTTACTCACTCACTCACTTATACTTAAACAAAAATCAACACTGTATTCACGGAGTTGGCTAAAACACACCTACACACACCTACACCCACATACTTATACACGGCACTTGATACATGCATTTCTGAAACCAAACCTCGGTTACAATAACTCATATGCTGATCAGTAATGATCTAAATTGTGTCGTGACAACCGTAAAACATGGACAATAAAAACTATCTGTATACCAGCAAGGTAAATGTAAAACCTATATGGCTTTGAAGCTATCCCGGGATCAATATATACTGTCATGGGCTAACAATGACAATGGGCGTTGTATATCCAAGGAAGACCGTAGCCGAGTTACTTCAGTTGGAGAACCACCTACTCCCTTCATTATTCATTTGTCGTAAACAAACATCTGTAATTAGCTCGTAGATGAATGGATGTTTGTATAGAAAATTATGCATCAGAAAAGAATCCCCAACAAAACCAAAAAGAAGAAATGTTCTAGGCCACTTGACAGCCTCAAAGATTAACATCACAGCCATTGATGAATATCAACAGTACTGGACTCCCATGTAGAAATAATAATAATTTTAATAATAATATTAATAATAATAATCATCATCATTGTCGTAATTATCATCATCATCATCATCATCATCATCATCCCTCTCTGCTTCTTCCTCTTTTGATTATTATTATTATATTATCACTATTATCACCACGACCACTATCAGCATCCTCCTCCTCCTCCTCATCACCATCATCATCATCAGAATTAACTCACAAGTACAAGATGCATTCAAACAAATTACACAGGCCTTATAATCCTAATATTCTTCAACACATCCATTAATATGAAAAAGGGGGATCTTATTCGGAATTTGTTGTTGTGTTGAAATAGGAAAAACTGTCAATGTTATCATATGGTAAACTGGTGGATGGCGTCACCTTACTGACCTGTGTCCCTCAAATCACCTGTACTCGGTGAAACAAAGCCATGTTGACGATATATTACTGTAATAATGTAATAATGTTTTACTACTGACCCTTCAGATCTACAGCAAATAACTGAAGTAATTTTGTTTGTTTACACACACGCACGCACGCGCACACACAGTTATAAACACCTTGAAGAAAGATACAGCAATTGAAAAATAGCTATAAATAGGGCTGCTTAGATAATTAAGTTAAACATTCTCACTACTGCCGTGATCTGACTTGGGTGTTTTACACCCAAACTCCACGGCTGTAGGTGATTCGTATTTTGATCTTGTTTGGCGGCTTAGGGACTGGTAAGACATTACACATGTCTCAGCAAGAAAAGTCGCTACTCTGGATTCAGTCCCCTGAAGAAACATCCAGAATTTAAATTCACGGTTCGAGATTCTCTCTGCCTGTGCCTTATAATACACAGCTAAAACACACGCGCGCGCGTGCACACACATACACAGAGTTATAAACACTTTGTTCAACAACAGTATTTTAAATATTTGAACACGTGGTGTCTTTAAGAGATTTAATCAGATGATTTCGGGTAGTTTGCTGATTTACAAAGTGTTTTCTTATGAATTTTTCTAATCGATATATATATATATATATATATATATATATATATATATATATCGAAAATTATATATATTGTGTTTGAAAAAAAGTTGTGTTTGAGTTTACTGGATAAAGATGATGATGATTGTTGTTTTACGGCCACTTTTGTGCACATGGTAGGCTAAATGGGCCGAGCGACATCCAAAGGTAATGAAGCGAAGTCAAGTATGAAACAACTTTCAGATATGCCCACGCCGGGATTCGAACACGGGTGGTAGTGATCTGTGGTCCAACACGCTACCGCTATATCACGGAAGCGCCCAGTTTACTGGATAAAAGAGTCATTTATAATTGAGCTAAATCCTTCACGGACAATAGTGTGTCGGAAGATGGATTTCCTTAATAAATGATGTCTGCAATACCCGATTCTCCCCTCCGTCTCTCTTCTCTCTCTCTCTCTCTATATATATATATATATATATATACATATATATATATATAATAACAGTTTTATCTTTCACACCGAACAGCCTATAGCTGATAATGCGTTATCCAGATTATATAAATAAACTCGTTGTTAAATAAATATTCCCTCCCCCGCTGATGGGAACTGACCTCATCATCGGGCAGCTAACAACAACGACAAGATGAGAAGCTTGTGTGTGCAAATCAATAAATGAGCCGAAAATGTAAGGATTTTGATTGACTAATTGATCTATGATCATGAAATAGGGATTACACTCGAAGGTACGAGCACTTAATTTCCAGTGTGGTCCCCTTTTATTGAGGGGCTATTCATGAATCTTCCGCCAGCATTCACAGGGGATATGAGAAAACCGACTCGCGCATTAAGTGTACGGTTTGTACAAGATTTTAAATATTTACAATTATTACAAATATATTACAGTGAAATCAGCGCCTTTACTTATCCTTTGTTAATTTAGTGATCGAAAGGTATCCTGAGAAATGTACGGATTGTAAGAATGAGATGTCAGTGTACTGATTTAAAGCTCGCATTTGGGGAAAGGTCAATTTTACGTGACATCCGTAGCTACAAATACGTACACGAACACTCACTCAAACACAAGCCACTGTCAGCCACAACACACACACACACACACACACAGAGAAGTGTCATCAGTTGCCACGGTGCTACCCACTCACCTGTCTGTAGTCGTCGATGTTCAAGCCTTCCTGTACGAAGACGGGTAGAATCTCGCCGCTACCCTCAATCTGATATTTGTAGATGTCGTACCTGAGCAGTTCGACCCTGGACGAGTCGGCCCCGTTTGTGTTCCGCCATTTGATGCCGTGTTCACCCAAACGCGACAGTTTTCTCATCCATTCACCACACAAATTGGTCATCGCGTCGCAGAAACGATGACACAGCTACCTTTCTTCAGTCGGTGTGTCCGTGTGTGCGTGTGTGTATATCCGTGTGTGTGTGTGTATGTGTGTGTGTTTGTGTGTACCGCCGTTTGTGGATGATCACATCATCATCATCATCATCGTCATCATTGGCTGTATCGCGTCAACTCCGTGGATATACAATGTTGATTTTTGTTTACCTGTGAGTTAGATTGAATTATTCAACACGGATTGATTTGTACACTAATAGGTACACCACGGGCGTGATGTCATTTATTCACTACCGATTGTCATCCAACGCCTCCAACCAGCAGTCACTCACCCTTCCATTCCGAGAGTGCAGTTGTTACAGCGCTCCCATCGAAACCTCCAGCTACCAGTTCGAATCTCATTCACACCTATATTTAAGGGATGTTTATTTCTCTTTCCACTGGGGAGTCCCCCATTCGGATACATCTCAGGTGTGACTAACGCCGAGGCTAAACACACACACACACACACACACACACACACACACACACACACTCTCTCTCTCTCTCGTGCTGGACCACAGATCACTACCACCCGTGTTCGAATCCCGACGTGGGCACATCTGAAGGTTGTTTCATCTTTCACTTCGTCTCATTACCTTTGGAAGTCGCTCGGCCCATTTAGCCTACCATGTGCACAAAAGTAGCCGTAAAACATCAATCATCATTATCATCTCTCTCTCTCTCTCTCTCTCTCTCTCTCTCTCTATATATATATATATATATATATATATATGGATCCGTGTGTGTGTGTGTGTGTGTGTATGTGTGTGTGTGTGTGTGTGTGTGTGTGTTTGTGTGTACCTCTCGCCGTTTGTGGATGATCACATCATCATCATCGTCGTCATCATTGGCTGTATCGCGTCAACTCCGCGGATATAAAATGTTGATTTTTCTTTACCTTTGAGTTAGGTTGAATTATTCAACACGGATTGATATATATATATATATATATATATATATATATATATACATGTGTGTGTGTGTGTGTGTGTGTGTGTGTTGCCTGCGTGTATTTCCTGTTTATTCAGTTATCTATACTCTACATTTGTCTGGTTACATTACAGCCTCCTATCTAGTTTACTTTGTATAAGAAACAGTTATATGTTCGTTATTACGTCCCAATAATTATAATACAGTCTGGCCTACATCCAAACCATAACATCAACATTGTCTAGAAATAGGATCACCATATTGTGTCGTCATCCTATATTATGTATATGTCTGCAGTGAGCAGCGATTACGTCATCATAATGGACGCCTATTGATGCCTGGAAGGTTGTTTTTGTTGCTGTTGTTATTGTGATGATTAGGTTCTTTTTCTAATCAAAGCTGTTCTTATTATGGTCCTGGTTATTGTTAAGGTGATAGCGGCTGCAGTTATACTACTACTACTACTACTACTACTACTCATATTACTGTTACTATTACTGGACGCTTCCGTGGTCTAACTGGATCACAGATCACTACCACCTGAGTTCGAATCTCTGAAGGGTGTTTCATCTTTGACTTCGCTTCATTTGGAGGTCACTCGGCCCATTTATTCTACCATGTGCACAAAAGTTGTCATAAAACATCAATGATCATCATCACTATTACTATTAAAACAATCAAAACTACCACATCTACTACTAATATTAGTAATAGAAGTAGTGGTAGTAATAATAATAGTAGTAGTAGTGGTATTAGTAGTAATAGTAGTAGTAGTAGTTGTTGTTGTTGCTGTAGTGATCATGTTGCTATCATACTTCTTTAATAATTAACTTCCGTCAGCTAATATACACATTTACATCTTTATCACTGTTATATAACAACCATATCAACAACAACAATAACAACAAATAGTCCATAACGCCGACAAAACAACAACAACAACAATAACAGCTGTAAAAACAACAACGATACTGAAAAGAATATAATAGAAATAACAATACTAACAACCACTCTTTAGGCAACGACAGGTTTGAAAACAACAATCATAACAACAACGACAGCTGTAACAGTAGCAGCAATAGTTAAAGCAATACTAACAGCACGAACAGCGAAAAGGACAAAAATAACTACTATAACAACAACAACAAAGATAATATCAAAAGGAATAACTATAATGACGGCAAAATTATAACAAAAACTACAAAACCAACAACAGCAACAAAAATAATATAGACAACAGTAACAACATTAACAGCAATAACCGCTTAGATATCAACAACAATAACACCCTGTAATAACAACGACGACAACCATAATAACAATAACAAGGTAAATAGCAACGTCAACGAGGAAAACGACAACTGTAATAAAAATAATAACAACAACATTCACGTCAATAACAACAGCATCAAATATAACAGTAACAACACTAGCAACAGATATTAACGACAAAAGATAGAGCAAATCAAGAGAAGGACACCAGGTGTCGTTTTGGGTCGGTTAATAACCCGGTAACTCACTAGATAGCGCCAGTAATTAATGCCGGCAGAGGGCGGTAGGTGCACGTGATGAACTGTGATACACATTAGATAACATGTATTCGCTCCATGCTAGATGTAGCATCAAAGTTAACTATAACACCCCCCCCCCCCCCCGGACCTATATTGACTGTTACATTGTCTTCCGTCTAGTGATAAACTACACATATATCTACGCCATCTTTATTGAACAGTTCGATAAAAACTTTATTTTACAAATGGCGACATTGCAGAGATCACAGACTGGCTCATATGTGGATACAATTTTCCGATACGGACTTTTTTTTAATAACATGCAGTACTTTGTCAGAAATATACCTCAATCCAAGATATAATCTGAAATGAGCATGGATTACAATATTAATGTCAAACATTGCTCCGTAGCCATAAACATCTATCCATTCACTCCGGATAGATAAAAATATGTACACATAGAGTATGCGACAGGTGACGGTAGCACAAATTACTGGGATCCGAACAATATGTTCATGTTCATAGAGAATGAAGAGAAATCTACGAAAACATTTAGTACGTAGGGTAATTTCACCTAAATCGGGGCACCTCCCTAAAGCATGCCACTTTTGGTGTCCCAGAAATCGCTAATTGTTTATTCATCTCGATGAGATGGATATGTTTTTTGGCGCCATTTACTGGTACTATCATTTCGACACGTGGCACCCTATTTGATCACGCTGCGATTTGAATTAGGACGCGCGGTAAGTTGATGTGTGAATAACACCTTTTTACCCAAAAGTTTAACATTTAAACTTTTCTCAATCTTGCCACTAAATAAACAGCAAATCATATAGCATAAGTTAATGCAATTATAGGCTTCAACACGTTTAGAAAATATATTTTTAAATATTTTTTGTGTGTGTGTGAAGACGATCCCTTCATGACCTTCTATGCTAGAATGTGTATGTAGTCAATTTCGCCTAAACCTGGCCATCGTATATTCCTAAACCTGGCCAATGGTTAAGTTTTGGTTAATGTCAAATATTTTGGAGTGTGGGTCTGTTTTTGATAATTAAAAATACTACTAGAGTGAATGGCTATGATGTAGTAAGTGTTAAGGCTTTTAAATGTTCATAATGGGTTATAATAAGCCAATGGAAAGAGATTAATGCATTACAAGTCCACAATAAAGTGAGACGGGTGTCTGATAGTAACACGGTAGTACTCAAGTTATTAATATATTAGGTAATCACATTATGCTTTGTGAACGATTAATAGTAAGCTGATATGATGTATATGTGTGTGGTACATATTTCATGGGCTGAATGTAACTCGCATATTAGGGCTGTTAACTGAAGAACATCTCCTACTCACACTCAAAGCCCAAACACACTAGGCTTTGAAATGAGACTGACATTCTTGCAGCAATTCAGACAGTCAACTCAGACTAGATGTCCCAGCGAGCAGTCCAAACCACATTTAAGGTACTACGGGCAACACTTCAAACCCACCTCAATGAGAAGGTAACACCTGATGCAAATCTGGGGAGGATGTCCAGCTTCACTTAACAACAAGAGATAAAACTGGTGGACTATCCATGTAACCGGATAGACACGGGTGTACGATTAGACAAGAAATAGTTTTTGATATATGCCGAGAAGTATGCGAAAAAGTCTAGTGAAAATTTCAAAGGTGGAAAGCCATGAAATAAGTGGTGGTGTAGAATTCTGAAACGACACCCTGATCTGAATTTAAGAAAACCAGAATCAACAGCAGCTATTCGTTATCAGGATATGGAGCGGGATGGTGTGAAATTATACTTCGAAGCGATTCGTCTGACTTTGATTAAGCACAATGTGTTTGATAAATTTGGCGCCAAAATTTGGAACATGGTTGAAACTGGAATTATCCTTGATCACACGCCAATGAAGGTACTGGCTAGGTCTGGTACAAAATCTCTACACAGTAGGTAAGTGTAAATAAGGAAGTGACAACAATTATTGCAGCCGTTAATGCTTTAATAGACATGATTGAGATTTAATTAGATGATTAATACTTTGCATTTACTACTTGACATGCGACACAAAGCATTTTTAACAGTTATCAGTTCTTGGAATAAGATGATAAAAGATTGTACTTGTATAACCTAACTGTTGACTGTTGTGTATGTTCTTTAGCCAGGAATTGAAACGAACCCATCTTTGTGGAGCAATCATTTCATTATTCAGATTCAAATTGAAAAAGATTATCTAAAACTGACTATGGGCTTAGTACATAGACCATTCAGTGTACATGTATGGGTAGAACCGGGCTCTCCAGATATCTGATCTCCGATATTTTTCGAGGGACTAGTTCTTCAGCCTCTAAACTTTAATGTATAATGGTATGAATACCTTAGATTTGGAGGGTTTTGTCCATTTTCCATTTTGGGGACTTTCAGTAAAGTTTAGATATCTTAGGTTCCAAATTAAATATTTAACAAAGTGGCTTAGATAAGCTATTTACAGTGTTAGATCATCAAGGTTCGGGGTTTCGCCTGGCTGCCGAGCAACCACCCCCATGCCAAATCAAACTAGCCTCGTTCTCCTAGTCACCGGTTTCTGCTTACTTCCTCATATTAAACTTTAAATAACAGATGGGTTGTATTGATTGCATGATTGTTGGGTGTACAAACGACTGTTTATTCAAATATGATCGCGTTAAAGAAAGGGTGGCCAGGGTTAGGTGAAAAGTACATATACGCTGGCTCTGATTAGGTAAAATGTGGCCAGGATACAATGAAATCATAGATTTGATCTGGTTTCAAACTCATATAACACATGATCATAGGATTCAAATAACACTTACACTTGGTGGCCAGGTTTTGGTTAACTTAATTTTCTTGTTGAGAATAATTTAATTAGCAATCTCGAATAATGAATTATTGGAGGTAGGATTTGGTTAAATTATTCCAATATAGATCTCAGTTATGTAACATCTCATGTAATTTATCAATGAGTTTCGACAATTATCATCGAAAAAACACACATATCTTGCGTAATGGACAAAGTTTCTCAGAAAGCATACGTTACATTTTACCCATTGCCACCCATTTTGTTCAGCGACCGAGCAATAGTTTCCCTGTGAGTCGCTAGATGTCGCACACCAAATTCACATTACAGTCATAATACCACATTACAGTCATAACCCGCTACATAGAGGCTGTGCTGATTAAGCGACAGCCTGGGGATTCTCCCCGAACAACAAAACCATAACCCGCTACGTCATTAATTGGTTTCCAAAGCCGAGACGTAAGCCGTTTTTTTGAAGTAAACGGGACGTAATGCAGTAAAACTGCCTTTCGAGGTAAACATTTTTTTTAAATTTAATTTGTTTTTGTTGCATTCTAAATAGTTTTTTTTAGTTTCTTTTATGTTTTATTGTTAATCTATTTATTTCACGTCCTTTCATTATGACGTAGATGACGTAGCTCAGTGACGTAACGTCGGACGTAATTACGTTCGTTGAACTGATATTTATTCTAGAAAAGTGGCGTGAAGGTTAATTTGAAGTAGGCCTAAATGACACAATGCTGCGTGTGGTATTTATAACGTATCTATGCACTCTTAATGTGGAACAAGACCGAACAGGATGGTAGCTAACCAAAACTGACTCGTTTTCTCTTGAAGATATAGCACGAACTAGTTCATCCAGGAAAACGAAAAGAAGAAAATAAAAATAGTAAATATATCAAATGAATTTGAGGGGAGTAAAAAGACAAATCTGGCAAAAGCCTTTCTGATCTTTTGATCTAAAGATAGGTGCATACCAATTAAACCTTTTATAGAAATATTGGGACTGAATACGTTAAGTTAGAAAATAAAACTAAGTGTGTTTATGATATTTAGTGCCATGGTAACTACGAGGAACGTATGTTATCAAGCCGCACCATGTATGGTACATTAGTTATATTATGTAGCTTAGAATATGTATGTAAGGATTATATCATAGTTTGGCACAGCATCTATAAGTACATTGGGGGGGGGGGGGGTGTCTTCAGACCCGTATATATATATATATATATATATATATATATATAGTTGTTTAACTACTTAGATTGCAACCATAAAGCACGTATGTCTTGTTTGGTAGCCGGACATAACCCCCTGTGGACATAACCCCCTGCGGACATAACCCCCTGAATATAGGAATTAATTAATCATAATAAACACACATGCTTGTTATATATCATTATTTTATTGTTATTATACAGGAATTTATGCTACCATCATGACTGTGATCCGAACTCCGGATCACTCTCGCCATCTCGGTATCTGTCGTTAGTGACTCGTACCGTTGTTTTATATGACGCCTTCTTGGTGTACATATAGTCTTCATATAAGAGTTTGTGACCACCCTTATTGTTAGGGACCAGCTCCATGTTGTAGATTTATGCGGTAGATATATAACCTTGATATTTGTAATACTAGAACTATCATTTATAACAGTCTGAGAAGTAATGTTTACACAAAATGAACTCAGTTTTATAGGTAACATTGGAAATATGAATTACAATCAGAATATGACAGGATTCCTAATTTATATGATTTATATGATAATTATTTCAAAGGATTAATGCCCTTTACATTTTGTGACTTGCCTATTGATATTGTAATTACAAATGGGCTTCTTAGATTAAAGGATTAGTGTCCTTCAAATTTATTGGCTTCTCAACCCAGATTGCAATTATAATTTGGCTTCATAGATCTAAGAAATAATTTTCTTTAATCAAGTGGCTTCCCTGTTCCTAAGTTCTAATATTAATCAGCATCACACCTAAGTTCATTTTGAAGTACATTTGATCCTCAAATGATTATGTCATATTGATCTATTTATTTCCTATTATTTACCTGACAAGTTAATTGACAGTAATTAACACACACAAATGATTGTTAGAATATGGCCACTGCAATGGAAAATTTATGTTTGGCCTTATATAGTTATATTTTGAAGAAAAAAATAAACATATATTAAATTCACATATAAACCATCTTTTTCAAAACAACCACTGACATTCAGGGCGGTTTGTCCAATATGTCGTTTTGGGGGTTATGTCCGCAGGGGGTTTTCAGAATCGCAGGGGTTTTTGTCCGCAGGGGGTTATGTCCTGGATTCGTCTTGTTTATCTCCAGGAAATAAGTGTTTTCACTTTCTTGTGCTATCTATCATTCTATGTATTTTAGTGTTATTATATGTATTTATATTACTGTACAAGTTAAATCAAATCAAATCAAAAATAATAAGCAGACGGTAATACATTATAACATATATAAATTCGACGACTAATTTGCTTTAGTATATTTAAAAGTAAAGCCCGTATTTTCTACCAAACTGTAGATAAGGAAGATGTGTTTACGGCTCACCCAACTAAACTCGAATAAGCAACGAACTCTCTGGGTCTGTGTTAATCATGAAACGTCATCAAATGTAGTTGTTTTTATTTTGAGAGAATGGTGTACGTGTCGGGAGGTGAGTGTTTCTTTTAAATATATTCGCATCATTCCATTACTTAAATGATATATAATTTTTATTTGTAACATGGAACTATTAGCATGCGTATGTGCATGTGTCAAACTTCATATATGTGTTTTCAAGGAATAAATTAATAAATATGGTATTATCGCCCTGTAACTGCGTTTTGCATTTTTTTATTTACTTTAGGTAACTGGTTTCGGTTAAATGTAATGATAGATGTGACTTTAGAACACATGAATTTTCTGTAAATTGTTTTTAATTAAGTAGTAAATGACTATGTACATATTTTATACATACACACAATTTTAGGAAAACTGTGAAATTGCTCAGGCTCAGGACTTGTACTTGTAGATCTATTTTGTAAGAACATTCTCATGATTCTGGTTATCTCCCCTTTCAAAGCCTTATTTCATACAAAAATTATTCAAAAACAAAGAGCCCAGTTTCTATAACCATATACAGTTTGAATTATATCAATAAGTAACATGCCAAAATAGTTTAATATGTACACATTGTAATAACCTGAATATCATGATTTTTTAAAAAGAAGTGGTTACGTATCCGAGCATCGGAACCCTGTGTTATAGGTCCGAGCACTCAATGCGCATGGGCCAATTATTCCTCGTTAGCTCAAATATGGCGGCCGAACAAGTAGTAGTTACCTTTTGGGTTGAAAGTAGAAGGGGTACAAATGAAAATCACAGAAATAGAAGACAGAACAGCTGTGCAGCTTTACATATAATCGGGGTTCCCATGTGTTGTAGAAAACCTGGAAAATAATAAATTCATTTTCCAGGTCCTAGAAATGTCCTTGAATTTTATAAAATCTACTGGAAACAATACTGCCTTTGAATAAAATCCACTTAAACGTGACTAAGTAGTATATCTGTAGAAACTAATATTTCCTTTGCTGTGGGAACCATGAAATGCTGCATTTCTTATAAATGGCAGACTTTCTTTTTAATCTTATTATAATGCCTATTAATGGTAATTAGAATTAATCGAATATCTTTATTAAACGTTGGTAGCAGTAATTACAACTAAGCTTCAGTCACTGATGCAAGCAGATGAAAAACTAAAAATGATCATGAAATGGCTCAGATTTATAATAACATTGATGAACATGGTTCCGATACTGAATGCTCGGATCTTTATCACAAACAAATACGATTCCGATGCTTGGCTTGTGTCAGAGCACCGGAAACACCCAAACTTGGCACACACGCATAGAGTGCTCGGACCTTTATCATTAACGAACACCATTCCGATGCTCTGATATGAAACAACAGCCATTTTTTATCCAATTACCATTTATTAACTTTGTTGTAATTGTCACCATCATAATAGTAAAATAAAGTTGAATATTTCAAAAGTTACCACCACTAGGAGTGCATTTTTATCCAAGTAAAAAGCTTCTTAATCTCCTTACAAGATTTCCAAAAATGTCAATATTACATTTGAGTTTTGACTGGGAGGCAAGGAACCATTTTCCTCTCCAGTGCACTAGTATTGTTTCTACAAGTAGGTGGAGTCCAGCGATAATATTCAGACTTTACAATCAACGTGTGGAACACATAGATTTATGTGACTGGTCATGGTGGCTTCACTGCCTTCATACTAGACCATTCCAGGGGCACAGATCGGGACAAATAAGTTAGTGGCCCACAGGAACAAGTGAAAATTTGTGTTTTCCTTTAATTCTTATAGCTGCTAAACTAATATCAATTTTTGTTATGGAGATGCCTTATAAAATGTACATGTTTTAAATTTTGCAAACTTCCCAAATAACCGAAATCACGCCAGTGTGCATGCATCTGTTAATCTAAACGCTCCCCAACAGGGAATCCGGAATTAATTTTTATGTGGCTTTAGGAAGGATGAATGTTGTTTAATGACACATCTGCACAATTTATGTGGCTTTAAGCTGAGATTCCATATACATAGTATGCATTGTGTGAATCTGACAAAAAATGGAAAACATGTAGACGTACGCATATATATGATTTGTGAACAAATGGATCACTCCATGTAGCAACTGGACTTTTGAATCCAGAATTTTATGAATTAAATGTATGATTCTAGTGTTCAGGTAGGCTTTCCCAAGGAAAATAGGTCAGACAGTGATTTGCGAATTCTGAAAATCCAGGCGGCTGCGTTACAAGGTTGAGAACACTAGTTTTGATAGTATGCTGTAGCCCTAGCATAGAAATGAATTATCATAATAAATTTTGTATTATGTTTTTCAAATTATATGTATTGAGTTTGTTTTCAATAACAAAGCTTGTATTTTTGCTTAATTGGCCAGTTGCTCAAACAAATAACTGAAAATTGGTGGAAAGGTTTTTTTAAAAATTGTCAGCCAAGTACAATTTTTGGCAGACAAGTAGATTGAAATTTTCACTTGTCCACTGGACAAGTGAAATTTTGTCCTTATTTATATATATATATATATATATATATATATTCAAATAAACATACATGCAAACTTTTATACCTCTCACATACACCAAATAGATAATCTTGTCTAAACTAATATATGACACAAAACACACAGAGAAACTTATGCTTCCAGAAAATCGTTGAATGTTATTTTTTCTATAAAATTTCAAATCCCTTTTCAGACAGTGGACAGAATTATATATCTTATGACTAACTAATCATATCGGGATCAGTTTTCTTTATTTAATCATATAATCATACAAAGAATATTTCCTACTTTTGAAATGGAAAATTAATAATTTACAAAAACTGCCTCATCTGAAATGGAAATTGGGATTTGCCATTTTTGAAATGGTAACTATGGAATTTGCTTTATTTAGAAATTTGTCGTAGTTTGAAACATATTTGATGGAATTTGCCTTGTTATGAAACAAAATTAATGGAATTTGTCTTATTTTTAAGTATATTTTGTTTATTTTTTTAGATAGAAAATTTGTATTCTTATGCATTATTCTTAATTGGATTGATGGATTATTTAAAGAATATTCTGTAGATGGATTAGTGGGATAGAGGAGAAGAATATTTTGTACTTGGCTGCGTATATAGTTTAGTCTCAGTGCTGGTTAAATCTGGGATGTATGGCCAATGGACGACTCCCAATGAACAGTTTAAACAAGCGCAAGTTCCTTCATTCAGTTCAAACAAACACAGGTTCATTCATTCAGTTCAAATCCTTACCTGGATGTTTGCAGTGCAGTGCTGTATCCTACCATGGTCTAATAAAATTTAATGTCTTTGTACTGTTAAATTGTACTGTTAAAGTATTGCTTATATGTTTCAGGTCAGATATTGGAGAGTCGATCTCCATGGAGATTATCCTACATTCCAGAGATATTTTGGGGGTTGATAAACTTCGTTGTCTTGTTGTAAGTACATTGTATTGATATGGTATAATTTATACCACATCAATACAATAAGTTATTCATGTTGATAATATTTCCCAGTTCACCATTGCAATTTAAAACATGAAAGATACGATCAAAGATGAGACAATTACCATAGCTCTCTTATTAAATTATAAATTTTTAAAGGTCACTCAATTAATTATCATGGTTGCATGTTAAAATTATATGTTTACTACTGTTATGCAATCCATTATATGAGTATTTAAAATAATCATGTATCTGAAATTCAGATACTTTTGCAATGTATCTAGTTAAGTTACAGTTACATTTGAAAAATGGACAAATTTATCTAGATACTTTCAGTTACATTGAAAATACTATCTAGATACAAACTGTAACCACCCCAGGTCTGGGTATAAACACACTCAGGCAATTTATCATGTTTAAATTTAAGTTAGAATTAATGTATTTCACTGTCCAGTGCTGATATTTACACAGTTTCTTTTTATCTGATTTTTCAGCTTTCGGACATTAGTTAATGTAAGTAACGCTGTTTGTCTATCTATAAACTTATAGTTACTAAGTTTCCCATTTAACCTATGGTATACATAAAACAACATTGAGTAACATAATTATATTTCTAAAAATATATTTGCTTTAAATTACCATATAACATGTGATCCTTATCTTACTACAGCCATCACATTCAAACAAAGGAAGTAAATACACAGCAGATTACCGAGTGTCAGGGTAAGTGATTTGTTTTTTGTCTCAAAGTCTAAAATTACATTTCTCCTGCATGGTAGTATATGTCCATATGTTTATTATGAGGGAAGTGATGGATATTTGCAATACACAAGAATTTGAATTGATGAATTTGGAATTGATCGTGTCCACTGAAATAATTTATCATTTAACTTTTCCTTTTGCTAAAAAATAAGCAATAACCTTATTTGTTGCTAAGTTTTTACTCTGAATAGTGTTTTCTCTTTTTGTATTTTTGTCATCTTCAGGTATTTACTCTTATTCCACAATTGGCCAATTCTGTAATTTGAATTGATGGTCAATTCCAATTCTGGAATTGATAAAAGTATTTATGGAATTGGAATTAATAAAACAGATTTGTGGGGAATTAGATTTGGAAATGACTCTATCTATTCAATACAATGGTTATTATAGTTAGTAAACATGCTGTCCAGGTATTTGGCTAATATAAAGCATCATTAAAATAAAGCTGATTTTTATGGAATCAGATTCCATAAAAATCAGCTTTATTTTAATATCTTTAATACACATTATTCAAAAGGGAAGAGTTATTGCAGCTGCATAGGGTATTTAGTGGTGGTTAACCAATTAGTATAATCTGTACCAATCATAGCGTTATTTATTATACATTTATCCCTTGTTTAGTTGTAGATGATGGTATCTAACCATTGAGTATCATGGCTATTACACTTCTAGTTCCTGTTAGGTAATGATTGAAGTGAAAGTGTGATTAAGCCACATATCATCAGTGCCAGAAAGCAAACAAAATTTAAAATATAATCTTGGTTTTATATGTATTAGTGATTTTGTTTCCAATGCTGCTTTGTGCTGTTCTAGACCCTTGATGCCTACCAATATCTGACCCTGGTATTTTTTGGTTGGACCCCTCCCCCCTACTTCATTTCTTAACAAAACCCCTGTGTATGCATACAAATGACAATACATAAAAACATTATAAATGTTATAATATTTATTAATAATCAGTTAATTTTATCAGAATTTGTGATCTCAGTAAATCCCTTTTGCAGTGTAAACTAGATATATAGTACTTCATTTTTTTTTTAATTTTGGAACGCATCTGTTATAGTTTAGTTGTATAGGAGTACCATCAGTTAAAATCTATTAAATAAGATTAATCCACTAGCAAATGGTAATAAAACTTGTGATAGCTGTATTTAGCATTATTCGATTTATTAGTCTGTGACTAGTGAGTAAATATAATCAGAGTTTAGACGATAACATAAAATGTGTTAGGCATAGAATCTGCCATATATGCTAGCATCTAAGATGAGTAACAACAGGCTACTTAATCAAAACATTCTCTACTAAGACTCTCATTTCAAGTTAGAATGTTTAACAAAGTTATTGGTAATGTGACCATGTGATATGCTGTTTGTGTCTGTTGTGATAAAGTGACATGTAATTTGTATCATACTAGTCCACATAAATGTCAGTATAATTATAATTTTGGATGGTATCTTTTGATCAGCTGATTGGCTTGAGAAATTAGCAGTCTACTACTACTGCCTTTGATGTGTTTTTTTGTCACCTAAAGTTTATTTTGACAAGATACATAATTTTCTGGTGTAGTTTATATCACGTTCACTGACTAGCCATAAAATGAATTATAATTCATGTCTACCTTGGTTTTATGGAAAGTATTACATGGAATATGATTATGACGATGGTTATTTTCTGTAAAATAGGATATGTTACTGTGGAGACAGAAATAGTTGTAAATATATTCTATTATCATCCATGACATGTCTTCTAGGACACTGAATGGCCTAAATTGTGCCGATGTGTCGTTAACAACATCCATCATCCATCCATGACATGTCTGTTTTTTGATGATATATCCAATTGACATGTATAAGATGAATTGCCTGTTGTTTAATAGAATGCATATAGATGAGCACACATATATATATATATATGGTTAACTGTATGTGCTGGTGATATTCTAAAATTTGTCATCGGTTATCCTTTAGGAACACTTTTCTAATTTTCCAAGACTTTTGCATGGACTTTGTCTATCTAATTCTAAATATAGTCAGCTGACTGGCTTTTAATTAACTGAAGTATACAATTATTTATCTCAAGAATGCTGAGCCACCAGGTCTGTTATGCAGAACCATTATTAACTAATTAATGACCATGGTTGTCTGGTAAATACCAGTAGTGGATATTTTGGATATTTAACACCATGTTCAAAACTGAGAAATACTCATTATCACCTAAATATTACTAATTAAGTTATTTGTTGTGTGTTGGTAATACTAAATTTAGCTGTTGTTTGATTGTAAATAATCAATACTGAGTTTTTAACTTATTGAAAATTGTGTATTTTAAAATTTCAGAAACAAGACAATTTAAAAATAAATCTCACAGATACTGTCACATTATCAGTCAGTTTGATACTTATACATGTGTGTGGGATGTTTCTCTAGGGAGTCGTCCTGTGGCCATACTTACCAGGTGCTAATTCAGCACCACTCAACTGATCTCAATGTTAATCATGGGTATACTGATAGCACATGGCAAGCTTAGTCATTTCAAAGAATTCTATTTTGATTCATAGATTGATTTCAATGCTTTAATAGTAATTTGGTAAATGTTTATGAATGTTGCTGCAAGATGAATGTATTCTTTGTGCAATTAATTTTAATTCCTTGTAATTACTAGTATTTTCTAAAACTGACAATTAATTTTAGCCTTGTCTCTCTACCAATAACATTTCACCTAATTTGTTGTGTTACTAGTATTGTTGGAATGTCTAACCAGAATTTGTGAATCTCCAAATAATGTCATGATTTTTTAAGAAAATCACCAGCATGTGATTTTTCAGTGTGAAAGGTGACTTGCTTTCATGTTGAAATGGATCATTCGGGGTGTAAAAAAGCATCCACCTAGCTCCTGAGGCAGGCAAAAATGCTGGGTTGGTGACTGTAATATCGAGGATAGGTTTCAATTTGGCAGAATTCAACTTATAAACAAATAATTTAATTTTAAGTGTTTCAACCCAAAACTAAGCTACAAGTTTGGCACCTCCTGAGGTTGTGTTTTTAAAATTAACAGTTGAAATATATATAATTTAGTTCGTAATTACATAGAATGCAATACATTGTATAGCTGAAGTGTCAAACAAAACAGAAAACAAAACTACAAGAAAATGAATAAAATATAACTATGCTAGCCTAGGCACAATCTATTAATGAAACAAAGTATATCATTATCATCACAATCAATATTCAGTATTCCATCTCTAACTATTTGAAAATATGTGTGCTACCAAAAGTCTTGCCAGGCTGGGGTATAATTCAGAGGGTACCAACAGGGCCCTGTTGACTGGTAAATATTGTGAGCTTATTTCATCTTTCATTTTTTCAACCGTGTATCAGATGTTCAGCAAGCGAATGTGAGAAGTGGTTCTGTATCCTACAAGTGCAATCTTAGAATGTTCCTGGATGGCTTTAGACAAACCAAGATACAATATTGAAGGGAACAGGCTGTACATGTGTTAAAATGCTGCTATAATAATCTTATTTATGATTCTGTTTTCAAATGGTCATTAGGAGAATGAAATGTATTGAAAATATGTTACTCAAGTTCATTAATCTGGATTAAATGACTTCATTTGTCATTGTTAATTACACCTACTTTGAATTTAAACCACTATCAAATAACTGAACCAATTCAATATTTAAAATGAATAGTTTGGATTTTCACATTTCGTGCGCAGTGTAAGAATATGTGCCAATATTTAATAATCAATAATTCCATCAGCATAGTGTGTGAATATTAACTCGATGGTGATATGTTTTGCAGTGTTAGTTTGTTTCTTACCTTTGAGTTTGAAATTGATGACTTATTATTTTATTTGTCAACTACGTAAGTTGTTATCACACGTTATACAGTGTCAAACTCTCAAGATGATTTTATTTATATAAATATATTATAAATTTATATAAATACTTCATTAAACAACACATGTAATCACATATTTATGGTGGCTGATACAATTGAACAATGTGCATAATTCATCGATTTGCATGATTTTAATAGGAACACAATTCTGTTGATAACAAAGTAAATATGAGGCTGATTGTTCATTGATGCGTTGACGTTGATGTCAAGCTCTGGAATGTTTTGGACACATTATATTATCACCCCTTAGAGTTATAAAGTGCTTTGTTGTTCATTCAATAAAAATCATATTGTAATTTGTATAATGATAAAATATTAAAGAACTTTTTATTAATTACTGAATGAATTATTTACAGAAGAGGTCCAGACCCATTTGGTCCAGGTGGTGGACCAAGGAGAAGGATGGGAGGTTTCAGAGGTGGTGGAGGTATGTATATCTAATTTTTTTATGTGAGATTTAATAGTTATATAATATTATCAGGGCTAGAATTGTGATGTGAATCCGTGAATTTAAAATAAACTTAATTGGAAAGATTAAAGCTGTAAGTAATAATTATGATTCTGTATGTAACAGAGTGTAATTGATCAGTGAAATTGAATGTGCCATTGACAAGGACCATATGGTTTTGTCGAGTTTATTTATGACAAAGTTTGCTCAGTTCACACAAGTATATTTAATTGACATGCCTATGGGTGTAGTTCCAGTATCCATCCTTTTACCATATATTATTAATTACTATGTGTATTTATTGAAGAAATAACCTTGAAATCCACAAAGGCTCTTTGGCCTCATGGGTGGAGTGTGGGACTATTTACCTATTATTATGGTGATGCTGTGCAGGAGGTCGGAGGTTTGAATCCCAGCCATGGCACTATAGCAGGAGTTTTTCATCCAGCCAGGCAACTGATAAGGTTTTCTCCACCAAATATGCCATCTATTGTAAATTCTAAATTTATTTCAAATTGGTTCCCATGGTTAAGCTGTAAATGAATATACATCTCCTCCATTTGAGGTTGCCAGTCACATAAAATAACTTGCAGACATTGCCATTGTTATATCATTTAACTGATCTTGATTGGCTGTTGAGTACAGCTTGTGTGTGGGATGGGAGAACACCCAAGACAGTTAAACATAAACATATTTATTTAAACTTATCAGTCAATTTACAGCTTGTTTTATAGTTTTGACACACTTTTAATTACAGATTTTTTAAAAACAGGAATATGACGTGAATGTGAGTTGATAATCTCAAAATTTAACAATGATTGTCGTAAATTCTGGCGAATTTCTAGCCCTTATTATATTGTCATCTGTTTTTTTACACATATTTATCATATATATGTAACTGTTGACTCAAGTGTGGTAACACTAATATTAATGATATTATGCACCATTTTTTACATCCATAATATAACAAGCAAGGCCATTTGAACAGTTTCGGAACCTTCTGCCGATTGATGTCTTTGTACTTATCCAATGTTTCCTTTATTGGACTTTGTTAAGCTTATTGACCTTGTCCAGTTGAATACCATACACACATTATGTTAAATATTGCTATCCAATAAAATGACAATGAAATCCTCCATCAGCTCAGAATCTTTTGAGCTCTTCGTTGATATAGCTTCTCCAGTTACCCTCCAAGGATGTTTACCAGTGAAGCCTTTTGCCATCACGGCCATTCACCTCTGATGTCTAGGCCTATTGACCCAACGTGCCCCCCCCCCACACTGTAACATGATTACATTGAAGTAATTTTTCTAACTCTTGACAAGTGGTTTTCTGTGAAATAACATTGTAGGAATTATTGTTAACAAGCTTGAAAGTTTATGCAGACTTTAAAGATTGCTCCTGTGTAGGGCTACTTGGGCCTTAACATCATAGTCCCAACCACTGTCATATTCATCGCAGTTGAAGACTCTTTTGTCTCACACACACACACAAAGAAATTTTACTGAGAGCTATAAGTATAAGAACTCAAATAACACAGGGAACACCAGTTAACCACCATAAAGTACTGCCACCTGGCGAATGATATATTTTTGCTGGAACACATTCGTTTTTATTTATACCGATTTACAATGAGAATATCAAACAAAACTGTGGCCAAGCATTCCCTTGTTAAATAGGGGGTTCCAGTTAGTGTGGATATTAATATGCTGAAGATAAAATTTAACATAGCTCATGTTAGTTTATATTATTAATTGAATGTAGTAGGGCTACTTGAAAAACAATTGATTATGGCAACAATGGGGACTTTGTATAGGTCTGTAATACTAGACCTGTCAGTAAATGTCTAATGATAAAACATCTATGTCATGTGGCAAATCACCCAATGCACCACGCTGTACATGGATAGCAAAGTGTTGTATTAAAGGAGCATTGAAAGTGTTGGAATAACGGTTACTGTGATCTTTACATCTGAACATTTGATCAGTTATACAGCATTTACGGAGTATCAGGGTTGGCCAAAACTTGCCAATATGAGTATTAGCCAGGCTGGTGTCCTTCACTGGTTTTAACTGGCTTTCACTGGCTGATTGATTGCTGATACAATGGCTTCATTTAATGCTCCATCTCTAGTTGTTTTTGGTTTTTAATTGCACAGTAGCCAATTACACGTAAGTGCCATGTGATAGTCATTCTTATGGTGTATCTCTTGCTGATTATGTACATGCACTCATGCAGTGACAATGGCTTTGCTTAATCCTCTATCTGTAGTTGTTTTTGGTGTTCCTAATTGCACTGTAGCAAGATATCTGCTAATCTTTCACTTGGAATTTTAGTTACACATGGTTAACATCATGGGTGGCTTCAATACAGCTAAAAGGGATATAAGGTGTGAGAAAAGAGAACTTGAATCAGAAAATGTAATACATTCTAAAGCCAGTTATAAAGTGACATATTTGATTGCAACATGGGGACACTAAAAGATGCCATACGGAACTTATATGATGTTGGTGATGACAAGATTACTGCTAAATGCGAGTGTCAAAATGATATTAGTAACAGAGTTCTACGCTATTGAATGTATGTTCTCAAACTTTGGTGTCATACAGAACAAATTGGGAAATAGACTTGTTCTATCTAAAGCAGCTAAATTAATAACATGCTATTGATTTCTGAGAGGCAAAGATGAAATTGACTGGTGAGATTTAAATGAGATTATGAATAAATGTATGTAATTGTAAAAGTGTTCTTGTTATTCAAAACATTGTAATCAATCAATCAAATTTTCAATTAGCCAGTATCAGCCACTTGTATAGTAAAAGCCAGGCCAGCTAAAATTGTCGGCTTTAACCGGGAGTGGTTGAAGCTGAACAACCCTGCAGAGTATTGAATGTCTAGTAGAGTTACATCATTAGCGTGGTAGATACAAACTGATTTTGACTTTTGACCTCTGATATCAAATGAATAGGACAATTAAGCAATATGTAATTAATTCAGAAAAGCTGTTTCTGTTCCTGTGTAGGATGATTGAGTGTGTGTGTGTGTGTGTGTGAAATTACATTCTTCGTGGCCATTACCAAACTTTTTACCCATGTACTGAACTAATTATAATCTGTGGTGTGTAAAAATATGGTATCACATTGTTTATTTTGGTCTTTTTTCCAGGTGGGCCAAGTCCTCCACCAATGGCAGGAGGTGGATGAGGTAGATAAATGGCTCAGAAGAATCACTGTTCAGCAGAAGTTACATAGGAAGTGACCAGTGTATGATCTGCTGATTTGATTAACTGAGCCATTAAGTGGTACAGCTATGGAGATCTTTACATTCTGATCTTTCCCAGGAAATAACTCTTTCAACAAAGCTCCAGATTCTGTGTGTGTGTGTAGGACATGCTTGTAATATTATTCACTTTTCTGGTATTTCATGCATCAGATGCTACACTTGACCTCATCTCTATTATTACACATTCATTATCAACATTGAGGTAATTGTCAAGGTGATGATCCACCAATCAGTATGTCAGGGATGAGTGTGTAATAATAGTATTTAATGAATTGCATTTTGAAAGATCTCCATCTCTGTACTAAGTAGCCTCCTTGGTGTCTGAGCTGCGACTGTGAGCTGCAGATTGTGATGCTGAGCTGGGAAGTTTGGACTTGGCGCCAAACCAGCTTTGCTGATGACTCGACATCATGGAGTGCAGAAATCTACTGTGTGTTTGCTGTGCAAGAAGACTATAGAAAGAGTGAAAGAGTGGCAAATGATAATATGTCTCCACGGTTCTGTTCAAATGCAGTCAATCAATTATCTTGTAAAAATTCACCTATGTGATATATAGTGAGTGTGGATAATAGATGTGACACTGGAAGCCTGGATATCATAATGCAATATCCTAGCAGTTTGTGCACATTTATGTGGTAGCTTTATGTTCATGTTTATAAATAATCAATCCTAGTCAGTGTTTTAGGAATTTTGATCCTTCTCGAACAATATGAAATTGGTTGTATTAGATAAATTGATACGTCCAGGGTTATGTCATTCATGTTTTGTTTTTAACTGCCAATGTGAATTATATAATTAGTATTTTAGGTATAAATTCAATTTTATTTAATTAGAGCTGCCTAATTTATGATAGAAAATGATATTGGCTGCAGTAATTTGTTCTATTCACTGTTGTTTCTGTGGATTACATTATACCTGGTGAAGAGGAAAGACATTATTCAAATATATACTGTGTATAAATCAAAAGTAAATTTTATTTCTGCATTAATTTGTATGATGTCTAATTGGTCTACACTAAACAGCTGTCCAAATTTATCATTATAATAATTGTTTAAACTATGGAGGAAATCACGAACCATTTGTAAGGAATTGTCCAACCTGAATAGAAGAGAAAGAGATCAGATCATTAATGGTATACATGGGGTCTGATTTCCAGAGATGAAAAAAAAGCCACAGCAATATCATACTGTGCAATTACCAGGTCAGTTTTCAGCCTTGTTCGCCATGCATCCGCCGAACCATGATCATAACGGCATTCACGACACAAACTTCATTTTAGGTATGATGGTAGAGTTTGATCACATGTTGTTGTTAATGACTATTTCGTATTTTTTTGTTTTGTGACGTCAAAAATTCTAAATGACACCTCAAACATTATTATGAATAGCCATCTATAAATATGTATATCATCTTTGATCTGGGGATGTTTTGACCCTCTTACATCTATTTTGCCACACAGATGTAGGTAAATGGACGGAATCCGATCCGTTGGCAGTGATTAGATTCTTTGGGCAATACGTTTATTTTGATATACACCTAGAAGAATATATCTGGGATATTCTTTATTCTTCGTTTTTAATTTGCATGTCTAATGTTTGAGAAAAGCCCCTTCATCGATGTACCTCGTTGAAGACAAAATATGAAGAGAAAAAGTTTGCTGTTAACTTGCAGCCAAGAAGTAACTTTAATAATTATTTCGATTAAATATATATGCTTAGACCTCTGTCAGCTGAGCTCTACTTGCAAATAGTAAATGCGCTTAGGAGGCTAGCACTGTTGCCAGCTTTACTGGTTAAATAATACCACCTGGCACCAAAAAGGGAAGAAAGTAGTTATATAATGGCAAGATAAACATTTATGCTTGTTACATGACTAAAACATATTTGCAAATCTGATTCTTGTGAAAACACCAAGTGTGTTTAATTAACACGATGACGGTCAATACAACGTGTCCGTGGTGCAGGTAGTCCGTTGTTCGGGGGACGTACGTCGAACATAGATGCAACCTGACCTGATTACTGAAGTGGGTAAATCATGTCATAGCGTCGCAGTTGCTCGATTACTTATAGCAACTGAACCTACCACGATACTTCCTTGAAACATACTGTTAGTACATTTAGATACAGATGGAAAAAAAATGCCAGAAATCTGAAACTACGCCAACAGAATAAAGATACTTTTTTTTATCACCCACCCAGACGATGGACAGTCGTAACAAATCCAATCAGTCTCTTCAAAAAAGAAACAGAAAAATGGTGGCTAATGATGAAAAGCCAGCAGTATCCCCTGAAAATCTGAAGAAAAATAAATCCGATGGAAAACCCTGTTACCGATACAAACCGTGTTATCACCTAGAACAAATATAATGTCGTTGACGACATTTTGAATGGGTTCTCAAGGACCCACTCTGACTAATCAAACTTAGCCCAAATAATGGCCCGAACTATAAAGGTTTTAAGGAAGAAGAAAACAAATGATGCAGTTATTAAAATGCTCTTGCCAGGATAATTATCAAGGCTTTTTTTGCCAGGAAAGAAACACCAGATCCATTATTACGATATTTTCGAAAATTGAAATTCCCATAAGATACCTTCTGATGTATTTTATAGGCTTCTTCAAGGATGTTTAACGGAACACAATGGTTGTTTCTCCTCAGATGGTATATCTAGGGATATTATCGATGAACTACGCGTTTCAAACCTGGGAAGAGATCAATTGGGTTAGCTTGAATGAAGGATTCTTCTAATTGAGTTGGCATTAAGTGAAATACAATATTTTATGGTAGTTTTGTTCTTTTCACTGTTGTTCTGTGGATTACTTTATCCCGGAAAGAAGCATTATTCAAATATATACTGTGTATAAATCAAAAGTAAATTTTATTTCTGCATTAATTTGTATGATGTCTAATTGGTCTACACTAAACAGCTGTCCAAATTTATCATTATAATAATTGTTTAAACTATGGAGGAAATCACGAACCATTTGTAAGGAATTGTCCAACCTGAATAGAAGAGAAAGAGATCAGATCATTAATGGTATACATGGGGTCTGATTTCCAGAGATGAAAAAAAATGCCACAGCAATATCATACTGTGCAATTACCAGGTCAGTTTTCAGCCTTGTTCGACATGCATCCGCCGAACCATGATCATAACGGCATTCACGACACAAACTTCATTTTAGCTATGATGGTAGAGTTTGATCACATGTTGTTGTTAATGACTATTTCGTATTTTTTTATTTTGTGACGTCAAAAATTCTAAATGACACCTCAAACATTATTATGAATAGCCATCTATAAATATGTATATCATCTTTGATCTGGGGATGTTTTGACCCTCTTACATCTATTTTGCCACACAGATGTAGGTAAATGGACGGAATCCGATCCGTTGGCAGTGATTAGATTCTTTGGGCAATACGTTTATTTTTATATACACCTAGAAGAATATATCTGGGATATTCTTTATTCTTCGTTTTTAATTTGCATGTCTAATGTTTGAGAAAAGCCCCTTCATCGATGTACCTCGTTGAAGACAAAATATGAAGAGAAAAAGTTTGCTGTTAACTTGCAGCCAAGAAGTAACTTTAATAATTATTTCGATTAAATATATATGCTTAGACCTCTGTCAGCTGAGCTCTACTTGCAAATAGTAAATGCGCTGAGGAGGCTAGCACTGTTGCCAGCTTTACTGGTTAAATAATACCACCTGGCACCAAAAAGGGAAGAAAGTAGTTATATAATGGCAAGATAAACATTTATGCTTGTTACATGACTAATACATATTTGCAAATCTGATTCTTGTGAAAACACCAAGTGTGTTTAACTAACACGATGACGGTCAATACAACGAGTCAAGTGTCCGTGGTGCAGGTAGTCCGTTGTTCGGGGGACGTACGTCGAACATAGATGCAACCTGACCTGATTACTGAAGTGGGTAAATCATGTCATAGCGTCGCAGTTGCTCGATTACTTATAGCAACTGAACCTACCACGATACTTCCTTGAAACATACTGTTAGTACATTTAGATACAGATGGAAAAAAAAAGCCAGAAATCTGAAACTACGCCAACAGAATAAAGATACTTTTTTTTATCACCCACCCAGACGATGGACAGTCGTAACAAATCCAATCAGTCTCTTCAAAAAGAAACAGAAAAATGGTGGCTAATGATGAAAAGCCAGCAGTATCCCCTGAAAATCTGAAGAAAAATAAATCCGATGGAAAACCCTGTTACCGATACAAACCGTGTTATCACCTAGAACAAATAGAATGTCGTTTACGACATTTTGAATGGGTTCTCAAGGACCCACTCTGACTAATCAAACTTAGCCCAAATAATGGCCCGAACTATAAAGGTTTTAAGGAAGAAGAAAAAAATGATGCAGTTATTAAAATGCTCTTGCCAGGATAATTATCAAGGCTTTTTTGCCAGGAAAGAAACACCAGATCCATTATTACGATATTTTCGAAAATTGAAATTCCCATAAGATACCTTCTGATGTATTTTATAGGCTTCTTCAAGGATGTTTAACGGAACACAATGGTTGTTTCTCCTCAGATGGTATATCTAAGGATATTATCGATGAACTACGCGTTTCAAACTTGAGAAAAAATCAATTGGGTTAGCTTGAATGAAGGGTTCTTCTAATTGAGTCAGCATTAAGTGAAATACAATATTTTGCTGTGCTTTGAATCTTGCTTTGCTCCTATTTCTCTAATCTTATTTTTTATGTTATTTATTGATACTGCGTAACCTCTGAATACATCCTCTCACCAATGAAGATTTGGTTAAATACGTTGCCGAGTTTTGTGTCTATCTGGTGCTCCAAACCGATTGGTAGTCTAGGCTTCCGGTGATAAGCCATGAAAAATTACGACAGCCTAAAGGATTCTTACTGTGTGTAGCTCAATACGCAGAGTTGATTGGTTCCAGGTGGGTATCACGGTCATCATACGCTTAAAAGGTAACGTCGTAAATATTTTGTATAGTTGTATATGATCGGTGAATCGGTATAATACACAGCTGACTAGTGGTGTAATGTCGGTGGATGGAGGTAATGCACAGCTGGATTGCAGGATGTGGCAATTATTACTGTCGCTCAAACTGAAATATCATGACCAAACTAAACTGAGGGTTGAAGATATTGTTGTAGTACCAGTGTATATGCACTGCAGTACACAGTTCTGGATTTAAGTTCAAAGTATAGTGTTAGGTGTGTCTGTGTCATGCTTCATCTGTTAATCACATTTCCCTGGGGAATGGGGTTTCGCTCCTATAACCAAAGTGAGATCATAGATGAGGCTAAAATAAAATAAAATACAACTAGTTTATCAAGATCGACTCATCTTACATATACTGACGACATTTTCTACAGAACTTAATTATTACAAATAAAAAAGAGAAATAGAGGATAAATTAATAAGTTGGCAGTGGCTAGAGGTAGTGTACTGCACTCTCTGTTCTAATAACGAAAGTTACGGTATTGGTGTACCACGTCATCTCAAAATATGGGGAAAAGACGACTCAACAATACCCACGCGAGCGCCCCCACACACATACACTGTTGTGCCTATTGCAACTGGAGTGCGTTTGAGTATGAGCAATAATTTAATTATATATGGAATGCCAGAACCTCCGAAAGAGAGTGCGGATGACATCAGGGATGCTCATATGAAGTTATTTGAAGATGATCTTCACGTAGACACCGCTCAGAACACGATTCTAGCTAGATGTCATAGATATTCCAGACGCTCAGGTCCACATTACCAGGACTAAGGGACATTGTAGTGCCATCCACTCACTTCCCATATCGCATGAACGTTCGTCGTGGGTCTAAAAACCTGGAGGGATGTGCGCCGCTGCTGTACATAAATAAACAGTTCTCTGTGGATATTGATAGGAGACCTAAGACGCTGCGATCCATCACTAGGGAAGCTAGAGAAAGTAGTTTAAGAGTAAACTTGTCAATATACAAACTGTTCAGTGATGGCAAATCATATACGATAAATGATATTGGTAATATTCCCGCTGATAAACTTGCCAACATCATTACAGCTAATGCCTACATCTATTTCAGAAGTTCGTTATCACCGTAATATAGTAACTTCTACAACTGCACTTTCATAGTTGTGGATGTCGTTACTGTAACGTCGGGCAATACTATCAGTAAATGATTGGACTGGAGGCCTCCGTGGTCTAACCGGTAGCGCGTTGGATCACAGATCACTACAACCTGAGTTCGAATCTCGGCGTTGGCATATCCGAAGAGCGTTTCACCTTTGACATCGCTTCATTACCTTTGGAATAGCTGAAGCGAAGTAGGAGATGAAGTGGATAGGCTAGACCTTGATGCTGAAACAACAGAAAAAGAGCACCTATCACCACTCTAATCAGGTCATCGAATCTGAGTACAATCACGCCAAAACCACTGGTGGTTTCCCAGTATCATAATAAGTGTGGATGATATGCCAAGAAGCTACAGGATTAGATGAAATGGACTTATTATCCGCATAAATCGATGACAATCATACCAACACGTGCTCCAACTGACGTCACTCCATCCTCAGACACATCACAAAATGTTGGACGATGATAATGATGATTGATGTTTTACGGCCACTTTACAAAAAGTTGGAAGCAAACCAATGTAGCATGAATCCCGACCGCTATTCTCTCAGCCAAGAAATGAACCTAGTCCTACTATAAGTCATCGCCATCAGGGGAAAGAAAGTAACATTTGCGAGTGATCCGCAAATTCATATTATTTCGCCACGTAACGACGGAAACCAGACCATTAAACAACTACATATGTGGACATGCACAACTATCCAACATTGGGCATATCAGACGTTATTTGTTATTGGTACATGGGCTTGTAATGTCGAGACTGGACTATTGTAATGCTCTCCTCCATGGACCACCGGATACCATGATAAACAAGCTACAACGTGTACAGAACACGGCAGCTCGCATTGTGACTAGGACAGTTCGACATAACCATATTACGCCCCGTGTTAAAGAAACTCCATTGGCTGCCAGTAAAATACCGAGCTCAGTATAAACTTTTAGCCCACACATATAAGGGGAGACATGTTGCAGGTATATACACCAGGCAGGACTTTCAGATCTCAGAATACACAACTATTATAGTAGTTCCCAAAAAAATCTGACTATATCAGCTAGATAGCAACATATGTTTTAACTATGTAGCACCTAGTCTCTGGAATACACTGTCTGCCGAAATCAGGGAAAGTAAGATAATAGAGACATTAAAAATCGTTGTTAATACAACCCACAATACACAACACGTACAGTGTACTCAGTGACCAGTGCACAATCCCATAAGATAACTTGGGGTACGGTATCGTATCTCTCTAATAACAGCTTTATTTTATATAAGTTTGTTCGGAACATACACAAAATAAACAAGTTTAATTAATCCTGTTTAACTATGCGGAGATATATTTATCAAGGATTATATATAATTTATTAGTTTAAACAATATTTATTAATCTGTCTTACAGTTTTCTAAATCATTTACTTTATCCTTTTTACAGTTTTATACGTAATTTATGGTTTATAAGCAATTTACAGGTTTATGAACATTTTACAGTTTTATAAATATTTAAAAGAAATATTTATAGCAATGTAGACTGTAATCGTTAGAAAATGACCTCCACTTGTGTTGCATCACCTGTAGATTGGTGTCACCATATTCATGTTTTACGATGCTCCAGTCTTCTGCTGCCGTTAGAGATCTGGATTGAACGTATTTTAATTTCAAGGTGCAGTGTTTATCCTGTTCATTTTGTTCCCTTTGGACCCTTTCGGTGACACATAAATGACACAGTTAATTTTGTTAAATGAAGTTGGTTAAACAACATAGATCTGGTAGCCTCTTGATTTTATTTGATTAGTTACTCCCCAATATAATATTCGGCAATAACAGTCACAGTGTGAGTGTCGTGAGTGTGTCACTGTCAGTTTAGCCTTAACAATAACTTGGGTCTAATAAGTATAACATTAGTCACCATCACGTGACCATGTGATGTGACATGGTGACTGTCAATGTCGCAACATAAGAAACAATGAACATTGTTTATTTATTTCTCGGCGTTGGCATATCTGAATGGTGTTTCATATTTGACTTCGCTTCATTACCTTTGTAGGTCACTCAGATCATTTAGCCTACCATGTGCACTAAGTGGCCATAAAACATAAATCATCATTGTTTATTTATTTTACAAACAGACTTCAATACGTCGGACATGGCATATCTGACTTGCGGATGTGTGTTTGCTTCAACGTTCGTCAACGTTCGTCGGCCGAACCACTGACATACCAGAATACCATTACCTGTATTGAAAGACACTCAAGTCATTCTACTAATCATCATCACGTTTACCACACGCTAGGCACTTTCATAAAAAAATTACTTTGGTAGTTTGATAAAAAATATTCAAACAAAAAGAGTTCAGTTTCTATGACCATATACAGCCCGAATTATGTCAATAAGTAACACGTAAAGAAAGTTATATACATTTTAATAAGCTAAATATCATGAATTTATGTCACCAATTACTATTTATTAGCAGTGCTGTAATTGTGACCCTCATAATGATAAAACCTTGGAGACTAAGTCAAATGTTATTGCCACTAATGTTTCTTTGTCTTCAAGTTAAAAACTTCTTAATCTCCTCATAAGCTGACATGGAATTTATTACTAAAAATATTAACACCACATTTTGCAGCCTCTGGATATTCGAATATTAGTGCACATAGCTGGAAATTATTTAAAGAAATTGTTTGGAAGAAAATAAACCTGAAAAACATGTTGGTGACATTATTTTTATTGTCAGCTGGTTATCTATGGGAGTAAAGAGCTTCTGAACTTAGGCAAAATTTAAATATCAATGTCAAATCACGAAAAATGGACATATTTTGACTGATAAGTAATCAAGAGATGAGGTTGTTTATTTATAAAAATGGCGGCATGTGATTACACCAAAGAAATGAAAAAGAGGCAGCAGAAAAGTCCAAGAAAAGGAGTACCCCTCTTGGAGCCTTTTCCAAGCAGCAGTCACAGTTGCCCAATCATTTTTTATGCCATATGGTCATGATGTTTATGAAAGTGCCTACACATACTGTATTTTCAAGAGAAACAGATTTGTAAAATATGCTTAACTGTGTCACAAACATGCAAGTTCATTTTATCATGCCATTAGGCATAATTAGATATATATCACCATTTTCTTTTATTTAGAGTCGATTGGTATTATTTAACCAGTAAATAAAGCTGCCAAGAATGCTGTCCTCCTCCAAAAATTGAATACTCACCATATTAAATAGAGTTCAGCTGACAATATTTAAATAGTGCAGAAATGACAACCCAGCTCATCTTTAATAGGGTTTTAGCTATCAACATATATTTAAATAAATACATTAATCATGTTTTATCATGGTTACAAGTTTACAACACATTGTGTCTTCATATGTAAACTATTATTTCATTTTATTGGCCACAGTTAGTTATTCCCTTGTCAGACAAGGTACATTTATAAGTCGGCCTTGCTTTAGTTGACGATTTCTTACAAATAAAGAACATGCCATATAATTTCTTCTACATTTATATCCAAAAAATGTCATGCTTGGGCATTTAGTCAGTGCCAACACATCAGATTCCATCTATTTACCTGCAACCTTGTACAGGGCCATAAATATATTTCTACATCTCATTGGCCCCATGGCTAGTAAAATTTAATTCCATTAGCCCAACAACATTTCTCAATAGCCCCACAAATATTTTTACTAGCTCCCTAACAACTGCCAGTCCAAGAAAAATTGCACTAGAGTCAGCAGAGAATGCCAGATTCACAAAGATATACCATGTATATCAAATCTTAAAGACTTATCACAAACACTATCATTGTGTTCAAATTATGGAAAATTCAACTGGACGGGAGCCTGGAGTCAAATTAGTACTCTAGAATCACCATAGTCTGCATCCACTGGGTGTGACGAGTTCATGTCAACTTAACCAAACATAGCCCAGAATTGCCCCAAAAGATGTTCGTTTATATTTGTACACATAATGTTCACCATGCTGGTATGACTAGGCTGTAGCAGTATATATGAGAATGAAGGTCTATGTTCGTATTATGCAAAAATCAATTTGACTTGCACCACGAATCCAACTCCTATGACTCTGGTTAAGACTCGAGAATCTTCCGAGTAATGCAATAATGCCACTACATCAAGGAAACAAATCTGTTGTTTTCCTTGTTATAACATTTGCAGTTGCTGTGCAAGTCAAATTAGGAAGCTAAGATCCCTTTACTCAAAATTATCTCGCACATGTCTAAGGTCAATAATCTGGTGTTGATAATAAGTTAAATATAGCTGACTAGTTGTTGTGTTTTCTAAGAATTTACATAAATGCAGTGCTTCTGGTGATATACCACAATTACATCACATCTGTCACTTTTGTATTTTAATGTTGTTCACTGTTGATAGAATAAATGTTTAAAATCTTGCATTTTGTCATCAGACCTCAAGGTGCTATTGTCTTTTCATTGATGTTTCTACTTGCTTAGTGGTATTTGGAAGCAGCACCAAGAGAAGCACAGCTTAAAATATCATATGACAATATTTAAAGATTCGGATAAATGAAATTTAAGCGTTCATTTACTGAAACATTATGCTATGTTTTTCATCAAGTATAATTCTAAACTTTTTGTGGATGTAAAATGCTGAACATATATTAACAGCAGTATTCCTATCTAACTGTAAATTTCTGTTGTTTATATTTTCAGTTTTCTCTTGTGCCATAGATGAATGCGTCCAATGTTTCGCGTTGTTGTAGGAGCGGTTGCCTTCACAGTACCCATTACCATGACGGTAATGGATGTGTTTGGCTATGTGGCTAAAGTTGAGGGAGCCTCGATGCAGGTCAGCTTAAACAATTAGAGATTGGACCAAATTAGATATACATTATAAGGATAGGCTTGGCTTTCTTATAATAATAATAATGTAGATTTAATAAAGTATCGTTAATAATTGGACACATTTAAAGGTGCTGTACAATGAAGCTACTAACTAACATAGAGTGTACATTTAGATTTTTAAAGACATTATTTATAGCTGGATCAGTTTACTAACATGTAAAAGACCAATAGCTAGTTGTAGGGCATGATCTAAGTACTTTCCTTCCTTTTCTAGTTAGCCATCATGATCCTTCATTGTGAGTGTTTTCTGTTTTGTATCAAGTGTATCAACTGTTATGAATAACATTAGTGTGGGTGATTTCATTGTATATAACATATAGTTTTCAATAGATGCACATTATATAATAGGAGCATGTCCTCTCCCTCATATTAGAAAATAACACTGTGCACAACAGAGAATATTCCTAACTAATGCAGCATTTGGTAGCAGTCAGGAAAACTACGAATAGCCACTTACAAGGAATGATTGGGATAAGAAATGTGTACAGGAGATTATTTCAGAAATGTTTCTGATGTTTATGCAGATGTACACATGCACACATACAAGCACACACACATAGAGGGGGTTGGTCAGATGTTACATATTAGTCTGAGAGCTATCTAAGTGTAATTTGTGTTGGAAACGCCAAATGGTCTGAGATATGATTCAATAGAAACATTTACTTGGGAATCCCCAAATCCGTTTCTTACAAACACAGAGGTAGACCTAAGACAAGAAATTTGAAGCTGAAGTAGGGTACCATCAAACTTGTGAGAAAAAATGGGGAAATTTAAATTTATGACAATCACCGCCTTATAACTTGCTACAATTGATATTTTCATAATGTTGGGCATTGTAGAATTATCTTAAATAATTAGATGATTATAGTTATCAAAGTCTAAAACATTCAAGATTGTAACCATATTTCAAATTAACCCTGTAATCTTGTATTGTGCACAAGATGCACATATATATTTGAACACAGTGTCAGTGATATAATTGAACACATTGATCTTAAAATTAAATGTCTTAACAAATTATTTTCAGAGTCTATCAATCCTAAGACCTAACTCTCCAATAACTTAATTATCTGCCATCTTAATAAAATGACAGATACTACAGGAATATATGATAGACGGAATAGTAAATTGATTTGGCTTACAAGAAAAATAGTAACAAAACATATTGTGTCAATGATATGTGTTAATCACAGTATAAACATTCACAAGTCTTGCACTTTGTCATATGCCAAATTTGATATCTTTTTGTTAGGAAATCTAACTTAAAATATATATTTATCTTATCAAGGATTCAAATGTAATCACCATCATCATTTATTTCATCTCTGCAGTACAAGTCTTCAGCTTCTTCTATAATAGAAGTTTGCATGTTCTGATTTAGAGCCCTGTATATATCAGATGGCAGCTGATTTTCCAGAATCAAGCATCCATCTGTGACTATGCAGGTACTGTGATGCAGGCTACAACACTAGTGGCAGCTGTGACATATGTCATCCAATGCAGGATATACTTCATGATGGGAAATGATTTCTGCATAGGGAGATTTCATCCATTCAGAAGCTAGGAACCGGAAAAATTCTAACTTGAAGGATGAAGACCTGAGGGCTGATTGTCAAACCTTTGGTCTGTACTAGTCTGGACCTCAAATACTGAATATAATTGAGTCAGACCTATTATGTTGCTTTTCAGCATCTATGATAGAAGATGTGTTTTAGACATCTATCGTCTTTTTAAGATTTTGATGGGTTATCTTAAGTACAAGGCTGCTTCAGGAGTTGTGATCAAAGTTTGCTCACTTTGTGGTTGTTTCCTCACTCAGTGTTTCATTACATATGACGATACTCTTCTTGTTGCTCTGTTTATACTCATTCAGCTGAGGAATGCATGATCATGGTCTGTTGAATCGTTCTGCTGTGTTTCAGTGTTCACGCTCTCAGCCTTATGCAGATATGATCGGTCGCAACTGTGATGGTACTCTACCTCTTTTGCAATTAATATCCACACTACCGATCCTAGCCAACATTTCCACATCATTTGCAACTACAGTTGCATTATAGATACTGTCGGCTGCCTCTAGTTTCACATTTACGAAGTCGTTCCTTCTCATGGTGTTGCTTGGACTTCTTGATACGGCCACAAAACATACATACCAGATGTACTAGTTGTTGCCTCAATATCTGACTGCAGAACATATTTTTTCGGGCGTCGTCTATTTCTGGAAGAACAGAGAGGGCCATAACGTTCTTGTAGCACGTTGTATGGTAGCCAATGGTGTCATCATAATCGTCTGGAAGAGTCAGTCTTTAGCTTTTACTTTTCTCCAAAATTAATTTAGTTCTTCTACACAAAGGTTTTGTTGTTTACATGTAGGATACAGGATGTTTATAGATATTATTTAATGATAGTACATCAGTATCTTGGTTTCTGGATGTTGTACACAGTAGAGGGTTGAGGGACAATTAAAACTTATTCAATTTTTGTATATAACAGAAAATGTACTAACCAATAGAACAATATATTTTAAAATGACCTCAATAAGATGTAATATAATGTATATGTTATGCATTTTCAGTGATTTATGTTCCTATCAGTTTAGTAATAGTGTTTTCAATGGAACTTATGAATCAAACGTTTTGCTAGCATATGGCCATATAAAAGTATGATTTTGTATGTTAGCCTAGCTCATTAGCATGTTTTCTCTGACCATATCGTGCCTTTCTGCTGAAAAATTGTCAATTACAAAGAAAAATAATCTTTTTATCAGAGAAACCCACTTCGACACAAATGTGCTGCCATCAGCAAGATATTTCATCTATTAGTATCTGCAAAGATCATTAAGGGGAAGATGGGACAGCGGGCTGTTTGGTGTGTAATAAATATGCTGTTCTGCCGCCTTGCAGTAGACATGGTATGAGAGATTACCAGCAAGTTTGACAGTTTCTATCAAACAGTGCAAAAATGAATAGAAGATTGAAAACAAGCAATTATTGCATTTATTTACAGTTGGTCGAATATGGTCACCATCTACTGATCTAATCCCCAGAAAAAAGAAACTCAAAGCATGTACGTCCAGATTACGAGTACAAATTACCAGGTTGAAATGAAATGTGCTTAAGGCCACTCAACTCTAAAGTAATAGCCATGGATGACATGTCTGTAGCTCAGTTGGTGAAGGAACTTGCTAAATATATGTCTGGTCCAGCTCTTGATTTTGTGTCGTCTCAACATTGCTTGTCAAAGTGAAGTAACTATGCTAGAAGCTGGACTGTCCAGGATAAATCCTTTGCATTATCTATCCTGCATTTCAGTCCACAAACATAAAAGCTCCTTGTCAAGTTACCACCAGTGAAAAGACTCCATACAAGTGTAACAAAACTCAAGATTTATCCAGGTTTTAATACAGCTTTGTTGGACAGCTTTGTTGGAAAACTAAAGTTAATGTAATGGCAGACCTGTCAAAATTATGCTGTGTTGTTTTTGATGAACTGGCAATAAAAGAAAATGTATCCTATTATCCTGAACATGATCAGGTGGAAGGGTTGCAAGATTTTGGAGATGGCGAAAAAGTTTACCATGTAAGTAGAAGCAACCAGTTGGCTATTTTCTAACCAGCAGTACTGCAAGTCGTGATTCGCTCCAAAATCTTCTTTTGGAGTATATAAAAGAATGCAAGTGAATGTGACCTTATTGTTAAAGCTATAATATGTGATCAAGAGTAAAATAATCAGCCAATGGTGACAAAACTAGGAGCATCTGTTAGCAAGCCATATTTTATGAACAACTATAATTTTGTCATTGTCTTCTATAATCCACCACATTTATTGAAGAATATATGCCACAATCTTAAAAAGTCAGGTTTCAAAGTTTGAGAGAACAATATACGGCAGCAAGATATTGTTTCGTTTTACCGTAGCGATTCAGTGTTACCTATCAGAATGGCTCCCAAATTAATACGAAAACGTGTGGATTTGCCAGTGTATCCAGGGAAGGGGGAAAAGGGTGGACACGGGGACAACCTTGGTGACACACAATTCCATATTGCCTCCTGACAGATCAAGGTCAATCATATTGTGTACACCATTGGTTTGTCTAACTGTCAGGAGGATGTCGATACATTTCTATTTCATTTGAAATGTATTGCTTCAGTCCAACACAATGAACCTCTACCACCCATCAGTTTCCTCTTCTTCCTAGATACCTGATCCCGTCAGGTCTCTCATAGTTTTTATGCCACAAACTGTGATTACAGTAGAGCAAGAAAATAGCCTCATTTACATAGCAGGATACATTTCTTGCAAAATTACCCAAAAAAAAGGTGTCCAGTAAATGTGCTGAGGGTTTCATTGGTGTTTTAAATAAAACAAACTCTTCCCATGGGTTTATTGCTGCTAAGCAGTGTCAATATCTTCCCACTGGTGATCTTAATGTGCCCAGTTAAGATTTAAAGGAAGTGTGTACAGTGATAGAGGCAGAATTCCATAATAATGTTGAAAAGATCCTCCACGTGAGTAAAGTTAGATGTAGACTAGTTACACTTGTGCTGACAAAGTTATAAGGAAAGTTAGAATGTGATTCTTGTAAAACATAGAGTGTGTTGTGTACTTGTTTATTAATATCCATATACACAAGTTTTATGTGTGAATAGTAGAGAATTCAATAGTTGCAAGGGCAAACAAAATGTAACCATTTGAAATTAAGGCATTTTTGAATGATCAGTGTCAATAACTTGGATAATTAACAGATTGTGCATGCAGCTATCATCATAATCATGCAATTGTTCACATTTGACTAATGCCTGAAATTCTTCTCCAATTTCAGCTTTACAAAATGTTCACTTTCTAAAATTCTGCAACTTTTGGGGTTTACAATGTCTGCTACCTTCATTTGGTAGATTGTCATCAGAGAGTCTGAATTTATGATATTCTATGTAACATTTATATTTGTTTCATACTTGTAACTTATTAAATTGATAAATACAAAAAATATTATATCTGGGTTATGTGTTCAGTCATTAATACTTTCTCCCAGGTTTCTGCTGCATATAGGTTGCAATTGCATTACAAACATTATGAATGTATAGAATAATTTCATGACAAAAGTAGGAATAATTGTATATTGTTGAACATACAATATGGTACATAAATAAACATTGTGAACACTATCTGTTATATTTCTGATGGCATGTTTAAAGCTACCAGAGTTTCTTACATATATATATTTTAATAAGCATGAAATATTATTTCTAGTGTCTTTCTGTACACATGTAAAATCTAATTTTTATATTTATATTATTATTTTAAAATTCAAAATACATGTTCTGCAGTAATATCTTAGTTTCTTTTATATTATTTGACATTTTAGTGAGAACCACTCATTTGTGGAATATTTCATGATTACATTAACAGCTTTGATGTTGTGGGTTTTATATATGATGACGTGTGTTATTCTCATCTCAGGTTTCATTAATTTCATGTGATAACATGTACACATAATAAAGTGCACTGATTTAACTCGTTGCCATGTTTTATTTCCAGAATACATCTGCTAATTGGCCAATCTATTTTTAGCGTGGTGATTATGTGAAAGAAATGTAACATATTGTCCGAACTTTATGATCAATTAAAAAAATGGTCGTATAGACAGATATCTATCAAAACACACCTCAATTCTACACATCAATTCTACACAACCGGTAGATCTACTTAATACACTATTTAACTGCACCAAATCCAGGAGCACAAAACTTTCTAATTTAGTTCATACTACCAGCCCACTCATTCCCTATACTACAGATACCGCTAATACTCCATTTATTTAACTGATATGCTTGAATATTTCCAGTTAAATTGTCCAATGCTTGCTTGAAGATTTCAATTAGATCTAGTAAATATTGTCCAAAAGCCGTCTTCACTTGTGAAAGTCCATTTGAGTGTACCATGTTTTTGCACACACACAGATAATAAACAAAGAAATTATACTGCACAGAAATTTGGGCTATTAAACATATATCACAGATCATAGATAAATATTATAGAAAATGGTAAAAAAGGATTTATTTTTTATTTTGCTTGGATTAATAACTAATCATTATTAATATATTTATAGATATTATGCACTACTAGAATATTGTCTGTTGTAGAAATATTGGTACATCATTAACCAAATATAACCTGTTATCTGATCATATTTTTAGGAAAATGAATATCTTGTTTCAATAAAAAGAAAAGGTAAACACAGTTGTAATATATATTTTCTTAAGGAACACAGACTGCTGAAGGAGATTAGAAGTGCACTAATTGTTACAGATTCTGGATCTACTCTTAAGTCTTGCTTGTTAAAGAATGATTTTCTTATTGTTATTATTTTTCCTTTTTTGGCAAATAAAGCCCTTCCTTCATCATATCTAACTAAATATTGAGCATCTTATCTTAACACGTAAGACTAGATGATTGTTATTACTACAAACACATTTTACCTTGTTTTATGGCTGAGGAGCAACTGTTTGGGGAAAGTGAGATGAGACGGATGGATAGAAATTCCCACTAACTAGGATTTGTTCCCAGATCTTGGACATCTAACTAAATTACCTCTAGGTTGAACAATGTGGTGCCTCCATGGTCTAGGTGGTTCATTACAGATCATTACCACCCGAGTTCGAATTTCGGCATTGGGATGTTTGAAGCGTGTTTCATCTTTGACTTCTCCTCATCACCATTTAGCCTACTGTGTGCACAAAAGTGGCTGTAAAACATCAATAATCATCTAGGCTAAACAACAGCTCTGTATTTTTTGTGACATTCTTCAAAGCACCACATTATGTTGAACCCAAAACCTGGCAGTTGTTTTCAAAAAATCTTTGACACTGTTTCTGGTAAGTCAAGACTAATATGATCTGCAGCATGATACCAATTGAAATTTCTTATTCAATTTATAAAAGTGTTCACTGTAAGTGTTAACTTTATCAAACTGTGATTCTTAATTGAGATATGTTTGCCTTTTTAAAAGAAAATTAAGTCTGGTAATTTAAGGGAAATTGGTTGAAATATTTTTCATTTGATTGATGGGTTTTCTGTATTAATTTTTCCTGAATATTTCCTGATTATTGTATTTATATGGGTGCTGAGTGTTAGTCATTGATAGTTGATTGTTTTACCCAAAGAAAGGTGTGGGAGTTATTTTCTAATTGTTTGTAAGTAATGTTGACTGAGAGAAAGGATTCCTATTGTGCTTGAGTAATCTAGAATCAGGTTGATCATGAGATAAATACTCTTCATGAGTACAAATATACCAATGAGCTCCGGTGGCCTAGCGGTTAAGCACCCGGCACTTGGTGCCAACGGTCACAGGTTCGAACTCTGCAAGATGTTAAAACCTTTCCAGAGATTAATTTCTCGGCTCACAACATCGTGGATGGCTAACCACGTTAAATGGCACTGAATTATTTAAAATAAAGGGGGACGTTAAAACACCCCGAGGACGTAAAACACTCTGGCAGTGACCACCCTCAGGGTATTTCGGCTCCATCTTTCCGTACTGCTCCCCTGTGAGTTTCTCAACCACTCCAACATAGAGGCTATGCCGAATAAGCGACAGCCTGGGGATTCTCCCCGAACAACAAGACAGACAAATATACTAGTTTATTAGTACTCGCCAGCATAGTCCTGGATCAAACTAGAAATCCTGATAGCTGATACTAGATTTGAACCTTAGAATTAGTTAAACAAATTAGCACATACTCTTTTGTTTGGTTTCCAATTGTTCATCAGTTTTTAATATATGTTTAATGTGCGAGTGTGTAGAGGCTGATTCTAATGATCTGATCTAAAGGTTCCATTAAAAATTAACTATAAACACATCCAGTGAAATAATGAAAATTATATCTCTAGTAAAATAAACCCATGTAAATATGCGGTTATCATACATTTATTAATTCTTTCTACTTTACTACTTTTCATACTGGAACCAGTAAGACCAATGTACCATATGCGGTTTCACACAGTGATGAAAATAGGCACGAGGTTAACCCATTAATAAACTAAATCTGACCATCTTTACCATATTCAGGCCCATTTACAGATGTATTTTCTCTTATCCCAAAATAAAACAAATGTAATTGTTGTGATATTTATGATTGAAACCTAGTGATATATCATGGATATATCAGTTATCATTCTCCTCATCGGAAGCACTTATCATTATAGGATATACAGTCAGATGAACACATACATGTATCAGTGCACACATAAACATCCATAAACAAAATTATTTTCAAACACATCAATTCTTGGAGTCCCCCCCCAAACAAAAAGCTGTAAATATCTGTTATTGTGATGATATTCATTATCATAATGTCAAATTTAGCTACCAGTGATGTGGTGCATCATATCTATTTTATAAAATATTATTTTTGTTGGTGGTAGATTTCATTTTCAGTTGTGTGTGATGAACAAGTGATACAATTATAATTGAATCGCGAGTATATCATTGTATATGTTAAAGATAATTTTATTCTTTCCATAATATTCCATGCCTATTGTCTGATTGGCTCAAAATGAACAACATATCTACCTGCTTGTACTGATCCCAGACTTATTCTCTTTCAGCCGTGTTTAAATCCCGAAGAAAGCAAGAAACCGGATTATGTTATGCTGAATCGGTGGCGGGCCAGAAACTTTGAATTTGAACGAGGAGAAGTAGTCTCACTGTCGTAAGTAAATGGAAACCTATTCACATACAACTAACACTTATACCGGTATATTAACTTGTATACGTAGTATTAGCCATAGACTTAACAAGCTGTTGTTTGGATGAGTAGTTTAATATTTTGGAAGGGTCCACGTGACTTCGATGACCTTAATTAGTCTATAAATCAACGCACAATATACGGTCAGATGTTGAATCTATAACAAACGAACAATATCACAGTTTATCGTATTTGCTCTATGCAAGGTCCATATTATTTTGATTTATCTATAATTAGTTCAGATGCTGGCGATTCAACAAACCAATTATCAGCTGTCCATTCTTTTACACACGACACCCCATCATATTACTACAGGCCAGATTGAGCTGGTAATCGTCAGTTTCTGGCCAACATTATGACTGCAGGTGTTACTTCTTAGCCTAAGTATCAATCTTATTGTTGCTCAAATGACGGTGTACGTTTTACGTAGGTTAACAGATGTGGATAACTTCGGTTTAATGGCGTTTGGCTAAAATGTGAAAACTACGATTGCCTCATGATGTGTAAATGTCTAAGGCGTTAATTCAGCAGTGTTTCGTATCCTACCACCATGTGTGCCGAATATTTCGGCCGACTATTTGCTGGTTATGGTTACATTATGACGCGGATATGTTTACGGCCTTAACTATTTGTGGTTCGAATTCTAGGGTGTTCCTATGTCTCATCTGGACAAAACACCCACTTGTTGACTTGAATCTCATTTGATTTGAAAACGTTATGCCTATTGTGTATTGTGTATGTTCTTTGGCTTCATTATGATATGTAGTCAGTTTAATTAACACTTAAGTTTTATTTGAATTTATTACATCTGCTAAATAATATTAGCTACTATTAACCACTTCATTTACTTTGTACGTTGGTGCATCGAGTATGTTACGCTACAATCTGTTCAATAGTTGTGAAGGAATGTTTAAGTGGGATTCTGAGTAATCTCAGTTAGGGTTGTCCCTACCTCACAAGTTAAGAGTAATGATGATGATGATGATATATATATATATATATATATATATGTGTGTGTGTGTGTGTGTCAATTTGTTAAGAAATTGGCTGTTAAACAGTCAAATAAGGGGCAGCACAGAGCAGTATGCATCTACTTAGTTGTCCGTTTGTTTTGAGCCATATGCTGTCACTTCTACTTCTCTGGGTACGCTTGTGTGTGTGTTATTGATTTAGTTGTGATATTACACATAAGGTATTTATTTCTATTGCAATTTGACATACGATGGAAACAAGATGTGAATCTCTGATGGAGACATAGTAAATACACACACACACACACACACACACACACACACACACACACACACACACACACACACACACACACACACACACACGTTTCCACGCTGTATTTTAAGATGGAATTCTGCAATCATTTTAGCTGTTTATTAATAGCTCTGATATCTACAGTCTTATATTTAGATCAATTTTTTAGTTACAGTAGTTAGAGATTATCTGGAATCAGATCTTGATCCGAATAAGAGACTTTCTTTGATGTTTTAGAATTAAATATTTCCGTAATTTTTATCGACTAACCCATTTATTTGCCATTAGTCATGTCCTATTTATTTATTAATGAACGGATGCCTCCCGACTATTTCTTCGTGTCTCTCAGGTGCTGTTTACTGAACTGTCTTGAAACAACACAAATGCTTATTCAGCAGCCAATGTTCTAATGGAAGTGGTGAAATATTACTCCATGAAAAAACCCCGCAGTAGCCCAGTGTCTGAAGACGGTCTCTCTCGGGGGGAAGTATGGGTTTAGATAACAGGATCTGATCCCTGTATCATCCCAGGCTTAGCGCGGTGCTATGATAATCATCTGTTTGGCGCTTTTAATAATTAATATTTTAATATTTCCTACTTTTCCCTTCGTTGATAGTATTTACGGCCAAGGATAACGAGCAGAAATCCGAGCCGTTTAATGAGCGTTATAAATTTAGACAATGAGACTAAGCCTCATTAATCAATAGCATAGTCCTTACTACACATAAGGGAAACAATGGGAAAAAATCTAATTACCTATATTATTAAACGAGGTGGGGGGTGTGTGGCTTTTATCATGGTTAAATACAGGATGTATGGGATGTTGTCATATTATGTGATATGTCTTCTATTTTAGATGAGCTCTTAAAACATGTAATTGATCCAGAATGATATTTGCCGAAGCAAGAGGTTATAGAACTGGGTAAATGAGAATTACTCATGCTTATACCGTTATAGTAGTCTTTAGGGCTGATTTTTGCTAGTTTAAATATAGCAGTGTTAGCTGGTAACCAGTATACAGTGAGCTAGTGTTTATTTCTTCTTTGCTCCTGCTGCTGCTATAACTAGCAGCACTATGTGTGTGTGTATGTTTGTGTGTGTGTGTGTGTGTGTGACTTTCATTCTCAGGTTTAGTAGTATTTCAATATAAAATTCTGAATTTACGATTTCTGTCATACAGTTTTTAACACCTGAAATTCGGAGAAATATTTACCATTATTTCTATCGAAAGCATTTATATGGTGTAATGTCATAACCCTGAAATATGATGCCATGGAAAGTTTAATGAGTGTAACTTGAAACTTTGATGATTAATTAACTATAGCCAGCAGTTATTATCATTATTAAAGGTTGAAATATCGAACTTATCTAACTGCATTTTATCCAACAAGAGCTTCAGATGCCAGAGTAGTTATCACTATTATGGATTTGTGTTATTATTCAAATATATGAGAATATAGGAACTTCTATGTGGACGAAAGCTCGAAAAACATTAAAAACAGGTTTTCTTTCTAGGTTGTATGGTCACACTGAGATCTGCCAAAATTTGGTAATTATTTCGAAACAGATTAACTCAGGAGTTAGACATTTTCAAATTTGAATAAATAAGTGATTTCGCCTGGATAAAAGATTTATTTAAATATTGGTAACGTGTTTACATTATTACGATGAACTGATCAATGTCATATGAAACACCCTTTCAACAACATTATATTAGTTTAGTTTAAACATGATGCAATGGTATGGTACCAAAGAGAGCCAGTATTGTATTATAATGTATTGTATCCGAGTAGTTCTCGTCCGTATGTTGATTATTTTGCAGCAGTGAATTAAAAGCCAATAGGATCATTTCTTGGCGAACCCATCTCACAGTAACTACGGTTGATTTGTTCACGATCACCTGAATGGAAGGATATTTCTGAAAGACAACTCTGACTGTCTGATATTTACTTTGTTTTCGATTTGATTTGTTGAGTTTCATAGAAGAAACAAAACCAACTCCCACTGAAGTGTCCGTGTTTGATATGACGTTGTGTTAGATGCATTGTTTGTGTTTGCATATTCAACTAATTACGCTCAGCATACTGAGTAATACTAATATGCATCGAGGTGTTCCATCCACCGGCGAGATAAAATTGATGAAGTCTCTGCTTCAGTGATGAATATGTAATGAAGTCAGTTTTCTCATCTCTTGGTGTTAAAGTTACACAGACCATTTGTTTATTTCATCCAGTCGAAGCTGTGAAGAAAATGAACTGACTTCCTTTGCAATAAAAGTGCCCTCCAATAGCACAGTGGTTATAACATTATGCTGTAAACCTTCAGGTTGTGGGTTCGGATCCTCTCTGGCCGATGTTTATGGGATGTTTCACCAGAGGAGTTACTAGCGCCGATACCAAACACAATCTTAATCTTAGCCAATATAGTTGTGGGACAATTGTTCTGTTGTTTGTTTTGCTAAAAAATCAATGTGATACTAACAGGATTTCTTTAATATAGGAAAACGCTCGCTCAGAGAGTTGTGTGTCTTTGGTGTTTACTGACCATAACAATGATATAATGCTTTATCATTCAGAATCTTCTCGTAGACAATGACGGCATCTCGGTGGCCTAACCGATATCAGGGTTGGCCACCGACCTATAGGACTCTGGTTCAAATTCTGGCCTGAATATGTCTGAAGGGTGGCAACGTTGCCAGCGAGATGGCTAGCTCGGCTCATTTAGCTCACCGTGCGTATAACAAGAACAATTCACATTTTCGGTAGACAGTGAACTTCATTCAATCAGGCAGATGCTAATTGCTGATACTGAGATGATATTTTTATTTTAATGTTATATCCAGATTCCTCCTACTGCAGATCCTGTTCTTCTAATAATCACTGCCTATTGTCTTTATTGGTCTTCCCAGTAAGAACATCCATTTCCCTGGATGTTGAGCAGGATCTGATAGATTTGTTTCACGCCTTCTAACCATTTTCAGTGCAGTTCCATTCCATTCAGCTTGACGTAATGTTCACTTTTATCGTCGTTTTATTTCAGATGAGGATGACTGTTCCATTTTAAATGTTTACTAAGCGAGATTACTTGGATGGGTCAGAAAAAAATAGATCAAGTTCATTATTGGATTTCATCCGATGTCGCTCCGTAACATTCATTACTTGATTGTGGCTTTCACTGTATTGCTTTGGAAACTGTTTAAATTGGAATCGTGTTTAGTCTTGTTGGCCGATGGTGAAAAATGTGATGTTAGTTGTTATGTGTTCTTCTTAGTTTCAAAGAGACCTACTGTGTTTGAAAAAAACATTCAATCTAAAAAGCAGTATGGTGTGCCTTGTATGAATGGGTTTGTTTGTGTGTATGTGTCTCTCTCTCTCTCTCTCTCTCTCTCTCTCTCTCTCTCTCTCTATATATATATATATATATATAATACACACACACACACACACACACAATGCTTCATGAATTATGCTACAATATTTTCAGGATAACCAACATTACAGCTACTAATATATATATATATATATATATATATATATATATATATATATATCAGGATAACCAACATTATAGCTAATATTGTATATTTTAGGTATAATGCTGGTTATTCTGAACATGCTGCAGCATAATTCATGAATAATTATGAACCAAGGATATGGGAAGGTGAAGTTAAGGAGTTTTTATTCAGTTATTTATAGATAACCATATCGATGAAGATTATGTACGAAAACATATGATTAATGGCAAGTGAAACAATAATTGTGTGAGCAAATCAATACATAAATCAATCACACATACACGTACATTAACTGGCACTATATAGAAACAATCTCAGACAAAGTACACATATTCACAACATGTTAAATGTAAACTGTTACGCCATATTTTACATCATGCTCAGTATCTCAGTTCGTTATCGAAGTACGGCTCGCGTATGGCACGCGAATGCTTTATTTTTATCAACCACATCGTCGTGCTGAACTGAAGGCTCTTTAAACTCGGCTTTGTCAATCATCCACTTGAGGATATAGACAACTCGAGTAATGTTCTATGTAAACATATGCCATCGTCAGATTGGTTGGGGGCAGATTTTCGACTCGGAAATGAGAGATTGTGGGAAATTGAGTGCCACCACCGTTGAATGACAGCTGTGGGACGTACGGAGACCGAACGAACTGTCATCGTTTATGCATAAAGCGGCCTCGACGTGATCAGGTCGTTTCAAAAGGAGGAGCGGGTTCTCTTACGCCTTGTCCCCGAGCGGAGCGTGACCTGTGCTGCGGCTCAGCAGAGTACTGATGGGACACCCACTCGGTTCTATGCTCCACGAAATGAATACAAGACGCACCGGCTAGCCACGGTCGTTGAGGACCGTACTGTCTCGGGATGAGTTGGACGACGTGGATGAGTAGATCTTCGTACTAGATATATCCCGAGGCTGCTACTTAGTGTCGGGTTCATTGGGTAACTTACTCCGTATCGTACTCGGTACGGAGAGTTTGATTTTATTCTCCAAAACAGCGTCTTCCTCACACACCACCGACATCTAGATATCGACCTTATTTGGTCAGCGTAGGGTTGCTAGTTAATGCTGTTGTTTAGAAAGCATCTGTGGGTTTTCCGTCCTAGGAGCTTTGTTCTGGACGTTTGTTTCACCGGGTTTGCACCGAGTAAAGCGGGATGGTTAGAAAGAAGTGATTCTATTCTGTCTTGTCTGTCTGTTTGTTTGTTTGTTTGTCCGTCCGTCTGTCAGAAAGACAGTTTGTTTTCTGTGGTGAGCGCGAAGCCTATACTTTGACCGCCTGGCGGTTTTAAAGTTATGGGCCTCATACGTTCCCGTGCGCGAATACGCACTCACGCACGCACACAGACAAACACACAAAGCTAGCATTATGGCACAAGGATTGGTCGGACATCACATGTCTTAGTATAAAGACAGTTTTTTAAATCTAGTTATCTGATGAATCATCCAGTGGTTATATTGATGCTTTGCAATTCTCAGTGCCAAACGTCTCCCACCTACTAGTAATAACGTCGCACATAGAACATGACTAGTCTATTCGGGCATACTGTTTGATCAGCGAACTGTACTGAGGTGTAAAACAGCTTAATGAGAGGCTTATTGTGGTCAGGAATGAATGTGGATGGGCTTTCAGTAGTACAGCGAGAGTATCTAGGGATGGTATAAGACGACTGTGTTGTTTGATGATTGCTATCACAGTTTCTAATTTGTCACCTGGTATATTAGAGAGAGAGAGAATGAGAGAGAGAGAGAGAGGGTGTGTGTGTGTGTGTGTGCATGTAGAATAGAGGATTAGACAAAAATAAGGTTTATTTTATGCTTGCAAATGTCAAGATGTCTAAATGGGAAATGAAAGATTAAACATTAGGCCATGCATGACTGAAGTGGTCATGTTTTTGTTTTCTTTTTCAGACCTAGTCTCTTTCGTTAAAGATGTGGCCACGTTCTTTGTAAGTCCATAATGCACACATTCAGACCTGCACCCAATCCAGGCATCTACCATATATTTAACACTAGCTATGATCAATAGCCGATTTGCACCATTCACACCTGTTGCTAACCGATGCAACGCACCAAACCGGAATAGATCATAGCTGTGTCAAAGCAGATAAATCATTTTGCTGCAGAGCACCAAGGGCAACGTAAATATATCAATCGGAAGTCATCTCGAGGCTGGTCAGGTCCCTATCAACCTCTCTGTTTGTTCTCATCTGGCTTTAGTTCATCTCCGTTTCTTTAGCAGAGAGAGAGAGAGAGAGAGAGAGACACACACACACACAAAGACAGAACGTTTCTTCTGACCAAAGATGAGCCACGGATGCTCCTTGAATAAAAACAGGAAGCCTCCCGCATGATCTCGAAGATGATTTCCTTTGCGATAACTTTTACGCACAATGGATGCTATCCAGAGAGAGAAAGAGAGACCTGTCTTCTCAGTGTATTTATTGACACAAGGTTTTATATTGATGAACGGTGGAGTGTATTGTTTTCTATAGAAAATTATATACTTCGGAGACTGGTGTGGTAGTGGGAGTAGGTGATTTTAGAGGGTGGTGGGGTGGGGTGGTATGTTCTCGGTATCATGTAAGCTACTCCGAGGAGGTTTACTTTACTTAGGAATTTGGCGTGAAATGTTTTTTTAATGGGACGTTTCTTATAGCCATAATATTAAGTGTATTAAAAAGTGTGCGCGCACGTACGCGCGTGTGTGTGTATGTGTGATGGCTATACAAGCTTGACATTTTTATTATCTTTTAGATTCTGCAGAGTAAGTAGGCTTTATCGCATTTTGACACCAAATATTACATACAGCTTAAACACCACACGACGACCATCTGACTAGTCAGATCTATCGTGTTTCCATTTCTGGCCGTGACGTAATTTACAAATTATTTTAGCAGCAGCAGCAGCAGCAACACTCTCGTAGTAGTAATCACCAGTTATGGAATACCAACACTACCAAACTTAAATACCAACATTATAATTGTTAGATGTACGAAATTGGAAGAGAATGCCTGCACAGTATGTATGTACTAATAGACATTTTAACCTCCATAGTTTAATGCGGTTAGCCGCAGACCATTAGCACCTGGGTTGAAATCCCACCTGGCTATGTCTGAAAGGTGTTTCATCTTTCATTTTGCCACACTGCCTCAGGAGGCCGCTTCACCAATTTAGCCTAAAGTGTATACAAAAGAGGCCATAGAATTGCAATATTTCTTATATATATATATATATATCGTTTCTTGTATGTTGTTTATTTACATCATGTTAATTTCTCACAGATCACACGAATGAATGTACCTAAATTGAAAAAGTCGTATCATATAAACTTAACTATTATGATCGCCGTCACGCATTCGATTGGGTGCTGATCAGCGACGTGGTCGACGTACACAGCGGCGTCGTCGGCGGATTGTAGAGATTGTCCAGCGGTATGTTCGACATCTGGCCGACCTTCTCGGTGTCAAACCCCGTCCGGTGATCCTGATGCCGCCTACCTGGGATGCTGGCCAGCGGCGACAGACCGGCCAGCTGGGCGCCCGTCGGGTCCTGATAGGACTTGCGCTTCTGGTAGCGCCTGACGACGACCATCAGCACGCAGATGAGGATGACGCCGAGCGAGGTGAGGCAGAGCGCCAGCAAGATGGTCAGCTTGCTAATGGTCCGTATGCCGCGCATCATGTACAGCCTGCCCTTCGTCTCGATGTCGACGCAGTTCAGCTTCACCGTCCGCCTGGAATGTTGGTACGCGATGCAGAATTCGTATGTGGTCTCAGGCTTGAGGTTGCTGATCGTATACTTCCGCATATACGGGCGGAGGTGCACTCGTCCGTACGGCCGGTCGCTACCCCTCTCCCGGTAGAGGATCAAATAGTCGCTGGTCGCTATGGTCGACTCGGTGCCGTTCCACGAGACGGTGACGAAACTGTTCGTCGAGCCGCGATCCAGGATCCGTATGTGCCCGCTGTGCACCCGGAGCACGGTGTTCGTCGTATCGTAGCCAGCCAGGTTCGTCGCCACGCACGTGTACGTGCCGGCGTGTTCGGCCTTCAGGTTGTCGACGGTAAGCGTTCCGGTCTTGCTCACCCGGATCCGGCTGTAGTTGCTCGTACTCTTCACGATCTTGCCGTTTGACAGGATCCAGTGGATGCTCGGCGGCGGCACGCCTATCGCTCGACAGTCGAGAGCCACTGATTTCCCGATTTCCTTCTGGTAGCTGTCGTTAAACAACGCTATCACCGTCGGCTTGCATGTTGGCAGGCCCAGCGATGAGATGGGAACGTCGAGTAGCGGCCGTTCGCCGACGTCTTCACCCATCGTCGTATCACAGAAAAAACGATCCGCTTTAGGAAATGCGACTCGCTCGACAGAGGGCACCACGGTCACTAGCGTGTCGTTGTAGACGTAACTGGTGCCGTTGGTCAACGTCGCTCTAATCCAGTGTGCGTTGCAGTCACAGCGCAGCGGGTTGTTGTATAAAGTCAGCTGGCGCAGAGATGGCAGAGACGTTAGTACCGTCGGATAAAGGGCCGCGATATTGTTGTCGTGCAATAGTAGGTACTCGAGCTGCGGCAAGTCGTCGAACGCCTCCGGGTGAACGTAGATGAGCTTCCGGTTGCCATGTATACGAAGCGTCTGGAGCTGGCTGAGGCTGATCATGCTGTGCCGATCCAGACTGAGCAGCGACGACATGTTACGGAGGCCGAGCTCGTCGACGGTCAGTCCCTGGATTGAGCCGGGTCGCAGAATCCTGATCGGGTTATCATCGAGAAGGAGAACTTTGAGCCGCCGGAATACGGAGATAGCACGCTGCGGGACCTCATCCAGCCGATTGTGGCTGAGGTCGAGCTGGGCTAGCTCGGTCAGGCCCAGGAAACTGTCGGCGCTCAGCACCGAGAGATTGTTGTGGGCTATTGTTAGGGTCGTCAAGCCGGTCAGCCCGAGGAAGCTGCCGCCGTCGATGGTGCCAAGTTGGTTGTGGTCTAGCGACAGGTGCCGGAGACTGGGTAGGTCGGCAAACCATTCCGGATGTATGGCGGCCAGATGGTTCCTGCTGAGGATCAGGATCTGGAGCTCATTCAAGCCGCCGAATGCGTGCCGCTGGACGTCGGTGAGTCTGTTCGCCGAAACGCGAAGCTCCTCGAGTTCGACGAGGCCAGCAAAGGCGTGATGCGGTATGGTCGAAAGATGGTTGCCCTCCAGGTTGAGTATCCTCAGCGAGGAAACGTTACCGAAGACGGGCGCCGGTGCCAGCTGCTCCAGATCGTTGTAGGAGAGGTCTAAGTACTGGAGTGCGGTCAAGTCTTGGAAGTCCCCCGGTTCGATGCGGTTGATGATATTTTTCTTCAGCAGGAGGGCTTCGGTGTCAGCTGGGATGTTCGCAGGCGCGTTGCGTAGCTTGCCGTGTGAACAATCAGCTGTTCTGGTGATGGGCTTGTCGTCAGGTAGTGGCAACAGCTGCTTCCGGCCGCAGCGACACTCAGATGGGCAGGTGGCGTTCCATTGGCTGTCAGTATCCGTTGCGACGCAGCTATTATTGCTCGGCACGAGGAACAGAACACAGCAAACTGTCAACCACCTTACGTTATGATGCATCGTGGTTTCGTTATGTCGGCGGTGACTCGCACTGACACGTGTCCTGCCTCTGTGGTATGAGAAATGATCAGATATACATGTTAGAACGCGGCCAAACTTTGGTCACGACCCAGTGTAGGGATTTGTATCATTTCGCATTCATCCGAATTAACTTGGCCTTCAAATAATACAATAAGGCGTAGACAGCCTCAAGTAGCTCTACTTGTTTGACTGTATGGAAAAATCCATCAGATCCACATTAGTTGACCTCACTCACTCAGTTACTGATGCAATTCTGGAGATTTGTATTTGCGTCTTTTGGAAACTGTCATTCTGCCAGATAATATCCTGGTTTACTCCCCGCGCTGTAATTGTTGCATGTGACACTAACATTTATAGCACCTATCATTTGTTGTCCGAGATATCTCAGCACGATGTCAGTGTGCATACATTCTGGCTGTGAAAATTATCAATCTTTCGGCAAAATTTTAATCCAGGCTAAAGTCTCCAGTAAGCTTGCATGCGTATGTGGCTCGTTAAGTCAATTACAGCCAGGCTTCTTCCGGATGATAGCGCACCCTGGAAATATTTACATAGTGCTGGTAGATTCAGATCATTCCAGATTGCTGATTCAACATCAACGTAGCACATTGTCTGTATCAGTCATTGTCACGTATCCGGATCAGATATTGTATCGAGGTAATAGTGTATACTGGTTCCATGTCCATGTTCTCCATGATGACCTGTCTGAAATAAAAACAGTTTTGATATACTGCTACTGCCACAATTTTACTTTTAATAATAATAATAATAATAATAATAATATCATTAATGTAGCTATCATAAAACATCCTTGAAAGCTTGATCAGTTCAAACACGCTACAGCAAAAGTTTCAATATATGAAGCCCAACGCGTATTTAGAAATGGACTAAATGGCCTTTAATCAAATAAAACAACTTTCAATATATTTTATATGTAATATGGATGTTGATATTAAAAATCGAATTATCACTTCAGCAGCATATATATCATTATATACCATATGTTTTGTGCCTTATTATATAGTGTCAGGAGCCATGTGCAGTATTTATGCTCCGTCAAGACCGTGAATAATAAGAATATATACACATATATCACATTTTAATAAAGACTGTTCTCAGATATGATGGAATTGTCATATTGGATAGATAATGCCAGTGGAACGTAAACAAAATATATATAGATGTTAGTGAGCAGTGCACCGGAACAGACAGGTGCTGCCAGCTCATTCACCCTTCATCCTGACCTTAGAGCTTGTTGGATTCAAGGATTTTTGGCTTGTTTCGCCGATCCACTTCGTGCTGTAGAGACACCGATAGTGAATGGAATCAATTCTTTCCAATTACGGATTATTGATGTGGGATGGTCTACACCGGGAAGGCTTTGGTTATTGGCTGTCTGATCCGCTCTCAGTCACAAAATGATTGTGTCTGCAGTGTCAGGTCAACGGACGACTGGATATGGCCAGCCCTGATGGCCAACCATAGTCTTGCAACTGATGTATTAATCTCAGTGATATGGCTTGGTTGTTTGAGGAAGGAAATGAAATTTCAGAAATCGGTGATTGGTAATGATGACATGTTGGAGTTTTGTCTTGCTGACATCCCGTCTAGAATTGTCAGAGCTTGGATGCTGATAATGTACTCGGCATGTACAGCTCGCTGCTTTAATGACCCACTTATCAGCTGTGGCCAGATTGCATCCTATTAAGTCAATGCCTGTTTTTACACACACACACACACACACACACACACACACACACACACACACACACATTTTGACAGTGTTGGACGTAGATCCGCGATCATAGATTGTTGCCATATAAAGATGATGATTGATGTTTTACGGCCACTTTTGGGCACATGGTAGGCTGTTTGTTGCTGACAAATAGCTGTGTGGTTATCAACTAAAACATCGGACCGGGTTCTATGTAGAAGAGGACTTAGCATTAAATTAATCCTGATTGACATTTTTGTTTGGACACGAACTGCGCCAGCTTTTAACAGAAGCACAGCACCATCTTCAAGTAGACTCAATTAAAACACAGAGAAATGGCAAAATATATAATTTATTATCGAAAATCAATTTTATTATGTCTGATGATATTTGTTGCTATTTAAACAACCCCTATGAGAATCTCTTGTGTTATCCATGTCTTTTGTCTGTTTTCAGTGAGTGCTCACTATTTATATATCCCAACTGTGCTCAGTGTAGAGGCCAAAGAGAGCACTCACTCAAACAAAGCCAGCAACAGAATCGACAACAACAACAACAACAACAACAAGCATTTTACATAAACAAAGCAAATATGGTCGTTAACTACCGAAAATAAACATTGTCAGGTATATTTTGTCACCGTTAATGATATATTGTTTTGGATTTGATTTAATCTGGATGAATTTAAGTCAAAGACAACTTCATCCACATTATATATATATATATATATATATATATATATATATATATTCCATGTAATGGTACCAAATCAATTCAGTTGTACAAACACATATCACTCTAGAATGTTAGCGAGTGGTGTGTAAATCAACCAGTTGTTAAACATAGGATTTCTGGAGCAAAGACCTGAGCATCTTCACCTTTGTTGGCGGCATAGGATGCTTTTCCATTGTTAGTATCAGCTTTGTAAATTGTGACACCTCAGCTTTTGGTCATATTTAAGCTACAAAGAGGTACCACAGTCGAGACTCCAGAGGTACTACGGCGAAGAGGTACTACAATAATCATCAGTCTTCTCGTTTCGTGGCCATAAATAAGTCTATTTAGTTTCCCATGCGGAGCCGTGTAACATCAGGCGATGGCTGATTGCCCGACATGTTCGACATCTTCCGTATTCCACGTTCGTACTGTGTTGGTTTCAATACAAAAGCGTAGTCAGATCTGATATTACAACCTTTATTCGGCTTATAGTAAGAGAATTGTTTTGACAGAGAAATACATTTTGTGGTTTTTTATGTTCGTCTTTGTTTATGCGATGTTTTTGTTGTTATTTCTCTATTTGTTGTGTTTGTGTCTAGGACTGTTATATAGAACAGGTAACAAATCCCGCTGGTGCTTGCTCATTCCAATAACTATATTGGTGGCCGCTTAAAATCTGTGCCCTGATCTCATCTTGGGGAGTGTTTCAGGTGATTTTTCTAGACGTGATAAGCATGCTTTGTGTTTCACTGTGCTAGTTTTTCACCCACTGCCAAAATAGGAAGTGACACACTGTCTTTATTTGGGAAAGTCCCCAATCTGCCTTTACATACATTATTTATGAGGTGTTGAATAGTGTTTAATGAGACATTACATGTCTTAGTCTGACTATTTCAGTGTTCTAGATTCAACTATGGATGAATTGTTTATACATATATATATATATATATATATATATATATATATATATATATATATATATATATATATATATCATACACACACACACACACACACACACACACACACACACACACACACACACACACACACACACACACACACACACAGATATATATATATATATATATATATATATATATATAGATAGATAGATAGATAGATAGATAAAAGATAAAGAGATTATCTTTCTCCAGTTAAAAAAAATATACATTTGTAATCATGTTATTTCCCACTTTCTTAGGCTGAGAATAGCATGCTCTCTCTTACCAGTATTTTATAGAAGCTGAGCGTTTTGTTCCTCATCAGAATTGATTCAATTTATTCATCTACACGTGCCAGGACAAAGTAACATGCTGCTAGCAGCCTAGTCATAACCTGGATCTGCTACCTACGTTGTCATAAAACTACGAGATACATTTTTTCTAATGGTGTAATATTTCCTAATGTCAATAAGTATGTTTTATGGCGTACTATTAAGATATACAAACAGAGAACTTGGGGATCAATGTTATTAATATTTCTTGTATTCAGGTGATGTATTGGGCTGTTGTGTTTAATCGAAAATGGCATTTTTAATACAGATGGTGCTTATATGTATTTTATGCTAATAAAGAAATTAAAAGGTGTTCGTTCAGAGTGAGAGTATGAGTAGCGGTCTGACAAACTGATTGAAAATCATGGTTTTAGGCTTGCGCGTGTGTGTGCGCGCGCCCACACACATACACACACACGCACACACACACACACACACACACACACACACTCTCTATATATATATTTCTGTGTGTATAAAGTCATTAATTAATTATGCTGCAATATGTTCTGGATAACCAACATTATAACTTATCTATCTATCTATCTATCTCTCTCTCTCTCTCTCTCTCTCTCTCTCTCTCTCTCTCTCTCTATATATATATATATATATATATATATCTTCTTCAGGATAACCACACATTAAACCCACACAATATTCGGCTTGATAATATTGTATCATTTCACGCATCTATGGAGTAAATTAAACATCCTTGTTTAGTCAGAATCCACTTAGTAAGTTTCTCTTCATTGTTCCACCATGATACCACTCAGTTGTCCTCATTAGGGCAATCCACACCGTTGAGCAATATGTCCTTCAGTCATCTTGGCATACGTTCTGGGATTATTTACTTATTATCCGCTTCCAATATGTTTTTTCCCTCTATTATATGGAGTTGATATCAGCTGCCATCTTTATACTGGCTCTGCACATGCCATTGTACTGCAGGCAGCAACGACCTGTGCTGGGAGAGATGTAGATGATGGTGTTGCTTAGAGATTCTACGGTCATGGAATTCTAATCACTTTGTGTGTGAAAAGCAATTTCCAGCCAGAAGGTGAAGCTTATAAAAAACCGTGGCCAACAAGCTCTAGCAGCGTTATCCGGTGGATATTGTGGATAGATAGATAGATAAATAGATAGATCGAGAGGTAGATAGATAGATAGAGTGAGTGAGAGAGAGAAAGAGCGCGTCATCAGGTTGGAGATAAAAGTATCACTAGATAACCTTGGATTGATGCCTAATTGGCCTAATATCGACAGCAGAAGAGGTTTCCTGGGACATCAATGTTTTGAAGTGATCTCCTCAAATCTGAGGTGCAGATTTTCCTTGGCTTTTGCCACTTTGGTGATATTGGCTGCCTGAAATGCTAACCAGCCGCTAACGTGCCGCTAGACATTTATGTGGCAGACCGAACCGTTTTACTCCGACCGCGGCCATTCCATATAGGAGAATACGAGGCATAACATCGGTGGATGTGTGGATGCCGCCTAAAGAATCTCGGTTCGTTGTGTTTGTTCGGTGCTCATTTGTATTACGGGAGTTGAGTTCGCAATCAGCAAAACAAACAGGGAATGTTGGGTTTCGTTTCTCTATGTCCTTGGATGTTACAGATTTTAGCATTGGAGGCTTGTTTTTGCTGGACTATCTTGTTCGGCGGTTGAGTGGAGAGAGGGGGGAGGGGGGAGGTGGCGGATATTTTATTTATGAGGACTAATTAGTCATCCTTCTTAACTTTTGTTCTGTTCATGATTATGTTGTGATGTTGCAGTGTACATCATGTTTGTTTGTCTGTGTTTGAAAATGTTTTGCGATGTAATAGTTTACAGTGTGCTGTTGCCTCGATGTTCACCTCGTTCGTTTTTCTACCAGTACTTTTTCCAGTCTGATCGGAAGAAAGAGAGAGAGAGAGAGAGAGCTAGTTCTAATCTATGGCTCTAACAGTATATAGGCTATCATCCTTTCCCTGATAGGCGCTTATTTTCTAATAGAAGCCCACTATCCTTCTCAATAGGGAAAACACGCAAACATGTAATGATACTGGTGTAATATGAATCTTGATTGGTATCTTGCTGTGAAATTTACCACAAAATGAATATGTTTGCTTCTCTTTAAAAAGAAGCACGAAACACCGTTGTTTACCCATGGGATATGACAGTAGTGTTTTATATAATCACCGATGTAAGGTGTTGCCTTAATCCAATTAACGTTGCATTGTGTTACAGACCCAGAGGGCAGGGTTCAAATTCCGTTGTTACCTGAACCTTTTGAATGCTTCATCTGATCAGTTCATGTCCTAACTCTAGGGAGATGTCCCAGCCGTGAGTAGTTCATTGGCTATCGAGAACGCTTATTTACCAATGACATTGTGGATAGAGCACTCACTGGATTGGCAAACTCCAGGTCAGAGTTTTAATCCGAGTCGCACCCATCTTTGTGGGATGCTCACCAGCAAAATAGCTTCTTAGCCTTATGTCCTGAATGCGACTTAAGTGTTAAGGCCGAACAGAACACTCAGTCACTTACTCACTCACTTTCGTAATCATCGTCTTCTTCCATTACACAATTTATCTGCCTACCAATATATTGTTTACAGTGATGCTCACTTTACTTCGAGCATAAAGATGTGCACTATTGTTTATGACAGTTACGGCAGTGACCCAGTCACCGGTCCACGAAGAGATACGACGACGTGTCTGTATGATATTTTTATCACATACATTGTCCACTACCCTACAGCCGGCCTGGAATTTTATGCTAAGTTTATTGTCTGAAACTATATATTTTACAGCTTAGTTATGGCTGACTGTTTTACTTGTTTGCAAAATGATACATCCCCTTTCTGTTGCAGACCGTTATAATTTAGTACCATTCTCAACTCCCTTATGGAGTATCCAGTTGTTTGCTGCCAGTTATAGGCACATCATCACCATAATCTATCACCATCTGGTCAGGAACGCATTTATCTTTTTTTTGGGGGGGGAAGTCAGACAAAAACAGATGAAAGACTAGCAGTCAGTTGTTGGATTCGAAGCCAGGACCTTTGAGGTTTCTACTCGGCCAACGAATCAATGTGAGCCATGTTTTGAGCCTTGACCTGCCTCAGCTCAATCAGTTGCTGATCAGAAAACTGACAGAAGTAAAGGATAGTGTGTGGGGAAGCTATATGGAGCTACCTGTTTTAACTGAAGTCAGGTGAAAGTGTTGTATGAAGAAATAGCGTTTAAGTATTTATGAATTGGCTGCAAAAAATTGTTGCATTTTTAAAACGTGTATCTTACAGTGGTTAGAGCATCTAAGGTAGACCACTAAATGAGAATCTTTGCTGAGTATATATTTGAGATTCTCCACATATGAATAAAACATGCTGATCTCACATTTTTAATCATACAATTTTCATATTTGATGACTTTAAATATAAATTATAGCGTAATGAACAGTGTAAGACATGATTAACTACAGCCAATAATTAAAATCATTAAGGATGTTGCTGAACATCAAGTAAAAAAGTTGTAAACAAACAAAAATGCAGTTTTTAAGTAATTTATGCATCTGCAATTTCATCAGTATGATTTTTCCATTTGAAGTCCAATAGCTTGGAGTGAAGTCATGCATATTAAGCTTAAATGAGAACTTAGAAGAAAGATGTTAAAGTTTTTAATTTGGCAGCTATGTATGTGTCATCATTTCACCAATTCATGTATACAGACACCCATAATAGATACGATGGCAGTCATATTTCTATTTAGATTTGTGTGACTATATACGGTTATGAAATGTGTAACTTGTATTCCAACGTCGCTTATCCGTGGACAAAATGTTCATAATGGGTAAAGTATAGACATATACATTTAATATCCAGGATAATATGATAATTGTTGGTAAACATTACTTGGCCTGATTTGAGCAGTTATGGATGGATTAATGGCGTGCGAATGTTCTCGGAGATAGTAACAAGAGTGAAACATCCTGGAAAGGGGGAAACTCTTGTGATTCATTATTAATGGCGTGTTGGGGGAAGGTAGACATCAGTCAGCTTTCATTTATCTTTGTAAGTGTTTAGCCATTATTTAAGAAGGTTCCGCATCTTTGATGTTTATCTCGGTCCACTTTCTGGGTGGTCTTTTAAAGCGTGGTGTTTAGATAGACCGCAGTGTAAAGACATTCTGATGTCTCAGGTGAGTAACATTGGGACTGGGGTCGACCGGGGATTGTACAAACACGGTCGTCTTCGCCACATGGGATGACCACGTGAATGTTGACTTTATACATTGATAAAAGAAGTTTACGCTGGAGTATTCCATAGGCTTTTATCTCTGTTGATTTTGGCTTGCCACGATCAGACACCAACTGATGCAACTGCGAAGGTATTGCTGGTGCCGTATTTGCTGTTTGGGATCATTTTTCAACTGTTGCAGCAGTTCACCACAAGCAAAGATGCTAAATTTACTGAAAAATGCAGTAATTATACACCATTTTGTTTCGATTATTTCTGAATTTAATATAATCTTTAATATTATTATTGGTGTTGTTATTATTTAGGGCTCCAGACTGAGGTCTTCCCAAATCTCCCTCACTTTGTTACCGAGTTATCACGATCCATTTATGTAAACAACCCATTTAGTGAATCAAATGAAACAGAGCCCTTTAATTAGAGAATATAATTATAGTTGTTAGGTGTTCTATCCCATGAATGATGAATAATGGTGCTTTCTTAATTTAGACAATAATATTATATATTGTTACGTATTATTGTCTGTATATTTTTTAAATCTTGGCTTGTTGACGCCAGAGGCTAAGCTAGATAGTAAGAGTCAGCTGTCCATTTGAAAACATAATCTGCCCAATTTGGCCCAGGCCAGCTTTTAATGCTGAAGTTCAGCGATTGCCAGCGTGGACTTGATTTGCACAGCGCACACCTTCATTCATCTCTAATCCTGTGCATCAGGGCCTGGTGCCCAAGCCGGCACCTTTGTCACGCCGTTGCTAGTTTAGTGATTCAGAATAAAGCCGTGCATCTAAACCCGAATCGCTTCTGTGAATCTTTCACTCTGGCAGACCCCCGGCTTCTCTCACTGTCCAGATAATTGCCCTCCGGGCGATAAAGAATTGCCAATCACCACCCGATTGGCTAACGTTATGTGGCAGTTTGCGCAACGTTCCCTGGATGTGATTGGTGGCTAGAGTTTGGCCGTCCGCTTCAGGCACTGTTAATTGGAAGCCAGTTCGCTGCCACCGTTATCTGGATAGTGTCCGGTCATTAGGTCTCTATTGTTCGCCTGTGGCGAGCGGCCCTCGGCCTGTGGTCATCGTCTTACAGGTCAGGGACATTTATCAGGCCACGTGATTTGAGCGAAATTACTTACAGCCATTGTCCACGTTGCTTCAATCACTGGATAATCACCAGTTTCTCACTTTCACCATGTCCGGACGTTGTTTGGTGACATCAGTAAGAGAATAGGCGTTTTTATTGACTGGCAACCTGTGAAATTAAACATTTATCCTGATTTGACCTCATTATATATATTTTTTATTAGTCTATATTTTGTTTCTAAATATAGCTCCTAGGATGCACTCGGCTAAGTACAAAATAGCTAATATTTCCTTTGCACAGTTTAATAAATAATTAAGTTGTATTCTTTAGTAATAACTAATTATAATAATACAATCCTATTTTTATGGCCCGAAATATCGCCATAAGTTGTAGGATGTTATGGGAAATCGTAATAATTAGTTACAAATGATCCATTATTATAGGTGATGCCCATCCCTCGTACAATCAATTAGGTGACTAGATTGGGATATTTTAAATCAACCCTCATTAAGTAGTATAATTAACTATGACTTAATGCGTTTAATTCTGTAAACTTCATCCTCTTTTTTATTCTGCCTTGTTTTTACTTGAAATAATTAAATGCGGATTTGTTAATGAGTTACAGTGTGTATGTGTGCACGTACATACCAGCCCACGGGCTATCTTGGCCGACACCCCAGGTTCCCCCCCCCACATCTTCATGTTCACTAATCCGGTAACTTTTTTCTACCAGTCACGGCCTGAGATGGACTTCTTCAGCCTTTACGAGCATAAAAGTTCACGTATTCTTCATTGTTCGCTGAGAGTCGTCCATCGGATAATCTGCAAGTCAGATGAGCCGTCGGCTCCCGTATAGCAGATACGGCGGCTATCTTCTAAGCGAGCACTTCGAGCACATTTCATCATCGTATGTTGTCAAGCTGCCAGCCATCCACCCATCCCCCCTTCTATACAGCGGGTGGCCCCGTACTTTCATTGTCTAAATGAGATTGCGTTGAGTCGTCCTCGCGCTGCTTACATCACGAAGGTCCCCAAGGAACCACAAGGCAACGAAAGCTGCTATTCGAAATGGTTTCCCCCGTTGATGTTATTTTTATGGTTGGTATTTTTGTTGTTGTTGTTGTTGTTGTTGTTGTTGAGTCTTCTTTTTAACAAGCCGTTTTCACTTTCAGAAAATGCAGGTTTTTCGTACTGTTTTCAGCGTCGTGGCAGTTTTTGTCACTTGGCACGTGCAGGTTTTAGCAGCGAAATGGTTCCATTATCGCTGTTTCTGCTTCCTGTTGGATAGATTATCTGTCTCTTGTGAGTGTTTGGACATCGGTAGTCAGACGTCGGCCTGTTTCAAGGGGGTACACTTCGTATAATCATTAACCGCTGACTAAAATATGAATTACCCTGTGACAGTAGAGGATCATCCCAGCTGTAGATAGCGATCTCGGATAATTTATTATCATCGATTTAAAGTACAACAGAGTTATACTTATAGTATCTTATATACCATAAAATACCCACTGAGCCGTGACACGTCTACACAATCATATCACACAATCCGCATAGAATACGATTCTCACCCAGATCCGGAACGTATTTGAACAGTAATCAGTTCATGTTCTCTGAACGACCGGTTGGGGCCTGGATTTCAATCTGTGTATTCGTGCACACGACAACTGGCGCTTGATCTCTTGGCATTTTATGACAATGGCGCCAGGAATCCGAAATGTGATTAAGTGATGTTTTTGGCATAAATCTCATTCTGCCCGTCAGAATGTTTGCCCGCGGTGTCGAGAGAGTAGTCGGATGGATGTATTCTCAGCCCTTTGTCGATGGTCATGAATTCTGAGCGAATTTTCCCCGAAGATGTGATAAATGGACGGTGGTATTTGCATCCAGTGTTTGCCGCCACTGTCAAGGCTTTAGCCCTCGGTTATGTAAAGCACCGCTTTCCGGTAAGTGAATATTGGCGAGGGCATCTCTCTTTTTACTGAGAGTGGCACAAATTACCTCTTTCCCTCTCTCTCCCCCCCTTCCCCCTCTCATGCTGCTCCCTCTTGTGCAGTGTGTGTCTGTGTGTTAGCGACCCAGAGAATGTTCAGTTGTCAGAAATTTGTGCCCAAATAAGACGTTATATGATCTAGCATTGGAAAATGTCACATTTCTAATAGATAGTTTTGCAATTTGTCATTTGTTAAATTGAAAGAATACTCAGTATTTCATCAATCTGGCGATTTCCTTCTTAGTGAAATATGGCCAATAATATGCTAGCCCGCTTGTATTTCTATAGGTTTGTCTATCATCCAGTGTGCTGGTTGCCTAGCAAGCTAGCTGTTTACATACAAACATATTTAGATATATAGACATCGGACGTGTCCACCAATGTGTTGTAATAACGTGGCAGGTGTAGTATAAAATATGTCTTTGTTCTCTTACGAATAAGACTAAGACTAGTCTCCGTCGTATCTTAAATTGTATTCTAATCTCTTGATTAATTAAGATACTGATGAATTGGACAAATCACTTTTAATGCTGTGTTAACTAGGTGCTTAATTAAGGCTGGTTAATACCTGGCTGGTTGGACTGTTAAACAGATGAAGTTAAGACACGTAGTCCTTTGAGGTTGGTTGGTATGTTAAGGGAGGTTATTTAGTGTATTTCGGTGATCTTTAAGGCGACCACTCCTTAATGCTGCCTGGAAAGACCACAATAACTCAATAGCGCATTTCATTAGTCATGGGCTCGAATCTCAGTTTATTCTGAGTCCATTTGGACTAACCAACTGTGTATAGATTTAAGGGCCAAATGGACTAACCAGCTGGTTATCACTCGGAGAAACAAATGGACTAACCAGCTGTGTACCATTTAAAGTTCGGAAATAAACTAATCAGTTATGCATCTTTCAAGAGGACTATTGGCCTAATCAGCAATATATCTATCTGGAGAGACAAATGGACCAATCAGCCGTGTTTACATAGCCAAATGGACTGGACTATCCAGCTCCGTCTCTGTTAAGATGGACAAGTGGACTGAAGAGAGGACCTTATTACTCCGATCTCTACAACAGCTGCCTCTGTCATGGTAGCACATAAAACCAGCGTCACGTTGTACGGCCATTTATTATTAACGTTGTATAAACGTCATATAAACGTTGTACCAACGTTGGGATCGTAACCATAGTGTAGTGAGACCAGGTTATGTCCACAGCTGCTGGCGGTGGTATTCACTAGTTTTATTGACAGAGTAAAGTGGCCATGTCTACGTACGTCATGTCGACATCCCGCGAAGATAACAGAAATTATCGGCCATGGTGCCCCTGGGCACCAGGTAGGGAGGGCTCGAACGCTGTACATAAAGTACTCGATGACCGCAGTTATTCTTCCCTCCTCTCCAATCTCCCCCCCCCCCAACCCATGGGATCTGTCATAATATGATAACAAATATTGTACATAGAACCCTCCTGAGGTGGGGGTGGGTAACTACTACGGCATACCACCGAGTGGTATAGAACTATAATATTACTGATGCTACTGCTGTAAGCGGAGTAAATATGGAAGAGAACAGCAGCAGCAGCTGCACGTGAGTAAATGGTCTGTTTAGGCCCAGCACTGATCACATAAGCACGGGTATGAGTACGATTCGAACCTTGACCTGGAAGATTGCAGCGTGGAGCAGTTGTGAAAGCAGCAGTTATTCACATTGTGTAATAATAATAATAATAATGATAATAATGTATATTTAATAAAGCGTCTTTATACTTTCATGTAGATGCACAATAAAACCCCGATAAGCACAATACAACACATTCTATCATAATATCGAAATGTAACATAATAAAGATGAAAAGGTGATAGCGGTTACCATAGCGATTGTTTACCGTGTATATTTACGTCATGTTTTCTCATTGGTAAAATGCCAAACTAGAAATCGGGAGGTCACTGGTTTGAATCTGCCAACAGGCTGTTGGTCTTTATTAGTGCTTTCTGGTTGATTCGACCATTAGTGATTATATGATTCGACGACACGGACGTCGATGCGTAGCCTTTAATAGGTAGATATGGTATACCCCCTCGGGGAATTGATGTTGATGCATGTTTGTACATGTACAACACATCTATTGTTCTGGTCAGTAGGGGCGTCGTTAGAATAGTGAGTTCAAGAACAACTGAGCCAGGGCGCGGTTCAATGACTCCGTCAAACAAATTATATTATTAGACTGTACCAAGTAATCGTATCTATTGCTTGGTCCACTGGCCTCCACCCTCAGATCCCCCCCCCCCGGCGGTGATCAGTTTGTTCAAATGTGACCTAGAAGCTAGTAGTCAACAAGTACATGTACGTCACACGGCTGCTAGCTGTTGCCTTATCCATGGTTTGCTAGCTATGACCTTCTATGTGATCTAATGTTTATGATTATGATGTGCCAGCTATAGCCTTATCTGTGATCTGTTATCTATGGCCTTATCTATGATTTGTTGGTTATGGACTTCCCTGTGATTTTTAGCTAAAATTTAGCTATGGCCTTCTCTTTGATCTGTTGGCTATGACTCCTTCTACGTGATCTGTTATTTGGGTTTTTGCCTCTGTGATTTGTTAGTCATGACCCTTTGTCTCTTAGTCTACGACCTGTTCTATGTCCTGTTAACTTTCCTATTCTCGATGGCCTGTAATCTGCGATCTCTTCATTGACCCGCTAACGCCTGAGATTATCCAGTAGCCAGTTAGCTATGATCTACTCTGTGGTCTTTCCCAATGAGCTGCTATCTCTCATCACCTCCTCAGCCTGCTAGAAATATGACCTCTTCGGTCTGCTAGCCAGAACCGTATCTATGGTTTGCTACTCATGACCATCTCTGTTATCTGATAGCTCTCGCCTTATCTATAACATGTATGACCTTCTCGCCAATGACAAATATCTCAGCCTCATTAATATCTCATTATTACCGCTCTTCTGGATAGGGTACTCAGACAGCACAGTCGATAGCAAACCGGTCCTGATTCGAATCGGATTGGTTATTTACTGACTTGTGGTTCAGGACTTAAGTGGTCCGGAAATTTTGAAAACAAATACTTTCTAATTGTTTGGTTTGCATTAAACGGACAGGTCTGATCTGCCTCTGGGTACATCATCGGAGATCGATAGGTAAGTCAGGTTATCGGGTTCGATCTGCCGTAGCCTTGAAAAGTGAAGGCCATGAGTTGATAAACGACAATTGGCATTAACGTCTACCAGTTTACGAGTTCGTATTACCTGCCGGCCCTTAACGAGCTCCGAATGTTCGGAGATAAAAAACTGAACGTGACTTATTGTTGGCGGGTCCACTCTTCGCCTCAGATCGGTAGACATCAGGTAGCCAGCGTCTGCAGCATCAGATAAAGCGAAGGACATCCCAGCATCCGCCTGCTGCACCGAATTATATTGATATGCCGCGCGGCGTCCTCCTCGACCTGAGTCTATAACGCTCTTTTGGACCGACGTGAGGTTTTGTGGCCGCCGTGAAAAATTGATTCCATACATTACACGGAGTGGAATAAGACGTAGACGGGGCCGAAGCGGGACTGGGTCAGACGGTTGCTTGCCTTAAATACCGCGCTTAGCCGCGTTCTAATAGGATCCAAAGGGCAGAGTATCCCTTGTTGAACGGGGATTTCTCTACACGGTAGTGGGCTATCCACGGATCATGCCGCAGGTGGTCCGATCTGGCCGCTGACGTGTGTGATGCCGGCTGGATGTGATCCTGTGGTCATGGCGTCTTAGCTTCTTTTAGATGTTGGCACATCGTTATCCGGAAGGACTACCGTTTGCTTTGAAGTGGTAATTGTGTGTATGTTCTCCTGGTGTGCAGTCGGAAATGCGCGGCGTTGCAGACTCTGAGTACGAGGGAGCGAAACTCCTATTAGTTGTCTCCTGTGTTAATGGATTGTTTCATTTGGCAACAAAAAGCCGCAAGTGTGATCGTCTAATTTCTGTGAGGAATAACCGGTCCCGAGCTTAAACAAAGCACTTTCTCGCTTACGTTCTTGCTCCGTCATTCTCGCTGATCGATCGACTCACTCATCACTTTTTGACTGATTGACTGACTCACTCACTCAGAGCACCACAAATACCGGGGCCGTGGTGGTTGACCTGGTTCGCCGTTCTCAAACAACTGGTCGGGGTAGTTTTAATCTCGGGAAGCATCTGTTTATGGAACTAGATTATAATAAGGTACTCAAGGTCAAAAGGTTGATAAAACCAAATCGAAGTCAGACTGTTTATCTAATGTATCCGATCAATAAATAAATGCTAAAGCTTCGTTGAGAGGAGACAGGTAATAATCTAGCTCTAATTACCTGGCTCAGTGTTTGTTATTGAACTGGCTGAGTACAGGGAACATGTTGGTGTTTTATACAGAAATAGGGAGGTCATTTCAGTGTGTGGAAGATATCTTTAGCTGTTCTTCACGGTGGATAAAATCAGTTAAATGTCAAGCGAAGAAAATGATAAATGCTGCTACGATCAAGGTCTAGCTTCTGGTCTTTGACCAGAATAGATCGTTAAGTGTGTGTGTTAGCATGTGTCTGTGCGCGCGCACGTTCTTCCGTTCTGCACCTTTCTTTGACTTATCTATGCGAACTTGGACTATGACGTAAACGCAACAGGGTGTGGGAGTGGTTGGGAAAGGGCAGAGTTCTCGGTGGATTCGATTTTATTCCTATAATCAATCCCGTTTTGTTTGTGTTGTGTTTAATTAAGTCGGTTTGTGAAAACTTCTCATCGCTGAACCTTGCTCGGACCGGAAGAGTTGTATGTTATAGAGGAGATGAAAGGGGCGTAAACTGTTTGTGGCATGTTAACAAATTCATACAAAAAGTGAACTTCGTTAACAAATTCATACAAAAAGTGAACTTCGTTAACAGGGTGGGTCCATGCGTTGTTACGACATTTGGGTCTCTTTGACCGCTCTCATCGATGATATTATTATTAGTAATAGTTGTAGTATTAATGTTGTTTTTGCTGTTGTATATGTTGTTATTAATTGAAATGGATTCATATACTGATAGCTAGCTGTGCGTATGGGGGATGTTTCATCTGATGGCTTTATTTCTCTCTCGCGCGTCGGCAGTATGTCCTAGATGATTCTAAGCGTAACAGCCAGGGATATACTTATATAATGATGACACAATTTATGAACTCTTTTCCATTTATAGTAATGTCAGTGATACCACAGCCTGGCCCATGCCAGTCAGCATATACGTCCATGTTAATAGGTAGGATCATTCTGGGTGTGTGCTGCTCCGACGGGTAACTCCGCCATTGCGCTGTCGCAGAACTCGCCATCATATGTAATAATCAAATCTAGGCTCCACAGGGTCCAGGGCTGTCACTTCATTTTGCTGATCCACAGTTGACGGCCAAGTCCACCGAATTTCCCTGTTCACGGAATACAGGTCACAGCTGGTGATATTTATTTTTGGGGTGCTCTACAGTAAACCTAAATCTTTGTTAGAAATTGTTATGGTGTAGACATATTTATATCAAAACTCTACAACTTTAGAAAATAACTGAACAATTCCAGAAGACGGTGCACTTCTAAAAGTGGAGGCTGCCGCTGTAAACACATATATCGCCATACGACTTGAGACAAAATCTAATAACTTTAAAGTGCCCGTATAACTGTGTGTACTTGTAACTGTAAGCTGCTGATGATGTAACGCGTGAACACATGTTTGATATGTTGTCCATCACGGTGTTATCACAAAATCTGAAATTAATACTACAACTATTACTAATAATAATATCATCGATGAGAGCGGTCAAAGAGACCCAAATGTCGTAACAACGCATGGACCCACCCTGTTAACGAAGTTCACTTTTTGTATGAATTTGTTAACATGCCACAAACAGTTTACGCCCCTTTCATCTCCTCTATAACATACAACTCTTCCGGTCCGAGCAAGGTTCAGCGATGAGAAGTTTTCACAAACCGACTTAATTAAACACAACACAAACAAAACGGGATTGATTATAGGAATAAAATCGAATCCACCGAGAACTCTGCCCTTTCCCAACCACTCCCACACCCTGTTGCGTTTACGTCATAGTCCAAGTTCGCATAGATAAGTCAAAGAAAGGTGCAGAACGGAAGAACGTGCGCGCGCACAGACACATGCTAACACACACACTTAACGATCTATTCTGGTCAAAGACCAGAAGCTAGACCTTGATCGTAGCAGCATTTATCATTTTCTTCGCTTGACATTTAACTGATTTTATCCACCGTGAAGAACAGCTAAAGATATCTTCCACACACTGAAATGACCTCCCTATTTCTGTATAAAACACCAACATGTTCCCTGTACTCAGCCAGTTCAATAACAAACACTGAGCCAGGTAATTAGAGCTAGATTATTACCTGTCTCCTCTCAACGAAGCTTTAGCATTTATTTATTGATCGGATACATTAGATAAACAGTCTGACTTCGATTTGGTTTTATCAACCTTTTGACCTTGAGTACCTTATTATAATCTAGTTCCATAAACAGATGCTTCCCGAGATTAAAACTACCCCGACCAGTTGTTTGAGAACGGCGAACCAGGTCAACCACCACGGCCCCGGTATTTGTGGTGCTCTGAGTGAGTGAGTCAGTCAATCAGTCAAAAAGTGATGAGTGAGTCGGTCGATCAGCGAGAATGACGGAGCAAGGACGTAAGCGAGAAAGTGCTTTGTTTAAGCTCGGGACCGGTTATTCCTCACAGAAATTAGACGATCACACTTGCGGCTTTTTGTTGCCAAATGAAACAATCCATTAACACAGGAGACAGCTAATAGGAGTTTCGCTCCCTCGTACTCAGAGTCTGCAACGCCGCGCATTTCCGACTGCACACCAGGAGAACATACACACAATTACCACTTCAAAGCAAACGGTAGTCCTTCCGGATAACGATGTGCCAACATCTAAAAGAAGCTAAGACGCCATGACCACAGGATCACATCCAGCCGGCATCACACACGTCAGCGGCCAGAAGTTATCATGTCACGACTCGGGTCACAATGGCTATTGCCTTGTCGATAGCTACACTGGCCATCCAATACGACAGGTTATCGCTGAGCTATAATATAATTTTATAACGCTGCAGAAATATTTTAATTACTTATGTGGATATTGGGACAATTCAATTCACGTCAGTGTTAACGCAGAGTGTGAACCAGTGATCATAGGCGTATATACCCGAACCCTTCTGGACTTCTGGGTATCCCCGGCATGATTCCGTACAAATTAGTATTCGAGGTTCGTCCTCTGTGGCCTAGAATCATAGTAAATCTTATCACTTGTGGTGTATATCACTAGGTGGGGTTCACAATTTCTCTCTCTCCTTCTCCTACTCTCTCTCCGTCTCTCCCTCTCTCTCCCCCTCCCCCTTTCTCTCCCATTGTGTGTACGTATGGGTGTGTTTATGTTAATAGCATATATTAATAAAAGATTAATTATTGTGGCTAAAATAGAACCGATTTTGTTAGCAGGTCGAGTGAGTGAGTGAGTGAGTGAGTGATTGAGTCTTAACAGCATACGCAGCACACATATATAATTTAGTCTCGTCACCTTTTAGAGGCTCCGGATGGCGATTCTAAATCCCCAAACGACAGTGAGTTGTCAGCTGTTCTGGAGCAGATAAGCCAAACCATCTTCGATATAAAGAGTTACGCGCACTGACATGCCGAGTGACATGCTGTCAGACTTAGCTTTTATTTCGAATGACCTTGTCCGTCACCCCGATAATGCAGACCGATTGCATGATGCATTGGTGCGGGTTTTGGTCGCGGGGGCGGGCCTTTGTCTCTGGATGCCCCCTGAGTGCTCGAGTTATGTAGAACGTCGGCATCGTTTACCACGTTAAGAGCGTTCGGGGACCGAGTGGGCGCTGCTTAAATCGGCAGCACTTCGTTTTTTCACACTTAATCCATTCATTCGGTTTCTCGTGTTGATACGGCGCCAGCTGATTTGCATAGAAACAAAACGGCGGCGTACTAATGGATATTTACATAATATGCTCTCTTGTTGAATAATTCAGCTATTTTAGATTATTTGAACTTTTCTCGCTCGGAGTCGTTATTGGCTTACCCCGAATTATTCAGGGCGCTCTCGCAGAACAGTGTTGGTGGTTCACTGTACTGCAGACAACCAGCGCCAGACCTCAGGCAGATACATTTCAGATGTATCCGGATTAGGTACAGTTGCACCGAAATGTGCTCAGATACGGCTACGTATCTAGATACATGATTTATGAATGTGTCTAGATAAGTTATAGTTACGTTCCAAATATATATCTAGATACATTTACAGTTACATTTTCTCTGCGGTGTATGTTGTAATTGGGTGTATATCTGTGTGTGCAAGAACATGACAAGACTAGTCGATATGCTTCAGGTTTATTCATTTTCAGTTTGAATGCTAGCACTAGCTGTGGGATGTTTCATCTGAACATGTTATTCCCGTACGGTTGTGGCCCTTCTACAATATGTTTGAGGTGTGAACAACGTGGAAACCAAAGAGATTAGTTATTGCTTTACTGGGATGTACCATTCCCCCCCCTTCGCTGGTTTTATTTATTTATCCTTGTATAAGTTTTATTCGTGCGTGTGTGTGTATGTGTGTGTGCGTTTGTGGGTGCATGTGCTCTCTGGTGTGTGTGCGTCAATCAGTCAGTGGAGGCAGTCAGTCATCCGAGAAAAAAGAAAGGCAGCGTGATTGAAGGGCATTCTCATGGCACAGTTGTAAGAGAATTGCCCTGCAACCTTCTAGGTTGTGGGCTCGAATCCGGCTCAAGCGTTTTGGGGATTTGTTTCCCTAGGGAGACACTCCTCGGTCATATGTCCCCCTAACTCCTCTTATGTGTCGGCGCCACTCCCACCTGTAAACAGCTGTAAATGAGTGACTATCTGACAAAGGTAATGACTACGGCTTAGGATAGTTAAGATGTTGAAAGCATCAAACATGGTGACGTTGACGGCTCCAATACGTCACAATTAACACGAGCACGTTTTGGCTATGGGAGTTTATGGTCATTCAGTATAATGGCACAATCTGCTGAATATGTCATATATAAGAAATTATAGATTTATTTATAATTTATCCGCGTTGGGAAATACAAAGCATCTGCGTCTTCCTCCAAGAACACCCCACCTTAATAACTGCCTTTTAGGCCATTACTACTACTACTACTACCTCGACTACTACTACTGCAGCTCGTATAATTGCAAACGTTTGTACAGTTAGAAACTTTGTGTTTCTATATATCGGAAAGATTATCTCTATGTCATAAAGACCTATGTATGTGTATTATCTTTATACGAGAAAGACAAATTGCTCTGCATAATCATTATATCAGAAGGACATATATAATGACCCTGACATATGACAATGGACAGATCCTCATATTATTTCTCTATCAGGAAGACACCTGACCCTGTATCAGGTCTGTATCAAAAAGACAAATATCTGTATATCATCTTTATAAACCAGCTAGCCCCGTATCATGACGCCAGAAAGACAGGAGTATCTGTATTATATATATATCAGAAGACTGGGGTCAATGTATCACGTCTATGTCAGATAGACAGCTGTCCCTATATGATGACATCAGTAAGTCAGATATCCCTGTATTATCTCTATATTTGGAATGGAGAAACCACTGTATAATCTCTGTTTCTGAAAGACAGATACGCCTCCATAACTTGTATATCACAAAGAACCCAGATGTTCCTGTGTCACCTCTATCACAAAGACGGATGTCCCTGTATTATCTACAAGATTAATCCTGGCGCGTAGGAATTAAATGCCCGTTAGTGGCCGGAAGTACGTCATACATACAAACCGGAGAAGTCATCGCATATTAATAATAATACAATATTGTCACGATGGAGAAGTGTGCATAATTATCTACAATGACTCATCATCCAACTTCCGTCTAATCAATGCGCCTGAACCAAAGTCCGAACAGCCAACAA